>OY755244.1:59154744-59603166 GCA_963576725.1 Azorinus chamasolen
GCCCGTGGACTATATGTCCGAATTTAAAATATTTCATCTTGTCTTGTACACTAAATGTATAATAATATATATTTTTAAAATAATTCCTCTAATTCTCATCGTTGTTAGTTTAGTTTAAACATATTTATTGCATATAATATACATGCAAGGGATTGGGCTACAAGTTTTTGCAACATTATCTAATGCCCGCTCCCCAGTTGTTCTAATTACAGGTTAGTAAAAAGAAGATCACAGTTCTATGTGCTGGCTGCGTTGTTTATATACATGTTGTAATGTATATGTTCGTTTTGTTTATCATAAATGTCTGGTTAACATATTCGATCCTAGCTGATTTTGTTTGGTGCGTGTTTTACAATTTAATTTTTCACGCTTCAGGGAACCAGGCTTTCCAGCAACACGCGCCACACGGTATATTTGCTAGTAAATATCTTAACCCTTTCCCTTATGTAAGCGCATTTAGACGCATCTGCAAACAGGGTAGACCCAGATCAGACGGCTCCTATAGGAGCCGTCTGATCAGGATCTGCTCTGTTTTCTTACGGTGTAATATAGATCTGATTCTGCAGCTTCTGCCTGATTCGAATTGTCCGTGTTCATATGCCATTATACAAGTTATCTTATTAATATTCATGCCGTCATTATTTCTTACACGAATATTCATCAGGGAAAGGGTTAATGAGATATAATGGCTTACAACATCTCCCGCTGAAATACCGCAACAATTACCTTTAACAATTACCTTTAAACTGGTTGATGTTGTTGGGGGAGGGGGCGAGTTAATAAACTTCAATTCCTCTGATTTGTAATCTGAGATGATTAAAATTTTATATCAGAGCTATAAATAGAAAGTATTAATTACTCTAAATTGTTTCTGGATAAAAATTGTTGACCTTGGCACTTCAATGTTTGATAATATGTATCACCCGGCATCTCTCGTCCAAACTATTGTTCGAGTGATTACATTTTCTAAATTATGGGGCTCATCATGAAAGCAGGGTCCACGTCCCGAGCCCTGCGTGCACATATATTTTATATATGTGTAGCAGATGCTTTCATACTAAAACACACGCACACTAAACATCGCTACAACTCTAAATATCATATCAACTCAATTTTTAATGAGTATTTAAAAATGACTCAGGACGCTTAAACTATATATTTTTTCATTTTACTAATTATTTAATGCCTGTTAAATCATAATTTTAATGTTAATATGGTGCCGAATCGTCTAGGAGCCGAATCGTCTAGGAACCGAGTTGTCTGGTACCGAGTCGTCTCGAAATCGTCGCGGTTACATTTGTAGAACGAGAACCAGTCACAAGGGCAACAACATGGCGACCTTGTGGAGAATTTTAAGCCGTGGGCGACCTACTGCACAGTTTCTGCTGGCAAGGAGCAAGCGAAAATGTGAAGTGTATCGCCATATATCAACGACAGACAATAGTAAAGATATGCCAACATCTACGGCACTTCCAGACAATATAAAATCTCAAGAAATGAAAGAACTTGAGGAACATTTTGCCGATGCTGATCCAGACAAATTGAAGGTTCTTGCAAATAAGTCTCTTTTTTCACACCATATACCTATAAAACTCGCAAAATGGGTGTTATTTATTATTTAATTTTAACAATGTTCAAGTGTGATTAATGATACCAAGATTTTGTCACTTGATTTATGCGCAGGTTCTTTTTAAAATCGAAAAGTTTTTCCATATTCGTCAATCGGGTCAACTCGTCCTGGATCAAACTCGGCCCGGGTCAACTTAACTTACGGGTAACTTACGGGTCCTCAGGCCATTTGTTTTCCCTCGGAAAGTTTTGGCCCCTCTTAGCGACGTTTCCTGTACTTGCATGTGGTTTGCTGTACTGTTGCAAATTTGTGTGGGTGGTGTTTCCAACATTCATTCAGGTTGCTTTTGAACATATTTATGTCTCTGCTTTCTACACATTCCTTAGACAGGTTATTCCTTGGGTTGACAACTCTTTGCAAAAAGGATTTTTGGCGAATGTTCAGTCTACTATGGGTTTTTGGTAGTTCACATATGTGTACTCTAAATGGTGATATCGAGCTACTTTCGGTTTTAACGCTATCCCGAAGACGGCACCTGTCACAAAATTAGCATGCTGTCTTACGGGTCATTAATGAGACTAGGTTTTTGCCAGTTTGTGATAATGGCCTCTTGTCGAGGTTTGACGGTTTTCAATTAAAAAAGTGTTCTTCTTAATTTTATGGATGTCATTAATGATTTTGAAAACTTGAACCATATCATTCCTTTCCCGTAGATATATCAATGTTGGCAGCCCAAGAAATCGAAGCCTATCCACGTAGGGGCAGTCTTTGATCTCTTTTACCAGTTTAGTTGCGCGGCGTTGTGTATTCTCCAGAACAAATATATCTTTCTTAAGATGAGGGGACCAAGCGCTGGTTGCATGCTCCATGTTGACCCGGTCGAGAACTTGGCATGTTCTCGACCGGGTCAACTCGGCCTGTTCTCACACATAAATGGTAGTTAACCCAGTCATGTCCTGGACTCCACATTCTATATTATAGCATCTACTTCATACTCTTCATTTGATTTGAATGTAATAAAGGCTGTATGTATGCTGTATGTGATTAAAATGATAGATGAAACCGTTGACATTAAGTAATCAGGTTATTTTGTTAATTAGATAAAACTGAGATAAATTGTTGTGAAAATGAGCGTCATCAATATTTTTGTAGTAAAATTGAGGTTTATCAATTGTTTTTCTAACTGTTGCTTTGAATGTCTGTAAATAACATTATGATTAATGTGAATGGCTGAATGTTATAGAAAATGATTAGTTAATAGTGTTAGCCAATGATGGAATATAAAATTTGTGTAATTGAATTTTGATTGGATTATGGAACCATCTATGAGGCATTAAAATGTGTGATTTTCCATATTTTTTTTATAATTATTATCGTCTAAGTATAGCCTTTTAATTGCATTGAGTATTATAAAATTATTTAATATCTGGATCATGATGGTGTAGTGTTTTACTGATGGATTGGGATTTATGTACGGGTATAAGTTGCAGGAAGGTTGTAAGGGCAAGACAACATATGATATCTCTGGTATGGCCATTGGGATATCTGTAGGAAACAAAACTATTTAACCCTTTCCTTCATAAATAGTTAAATTCTTCGCCTCTATAAAAGTCACTTCTTAAAACCGTTGTGATAAATTGAACATTTGCTCCCATGGAGCAGATGCTCTATTTATCACAATGATTTCAAAACTAAACATTTCTAACATTTTCCTTTTCTCTAGTAAATGCTCCTTTTCGGTAGATTTATTCAAAGATGTTGTGTCTAAAATATAGCCTATGAGAGAATGGGTTAACTCTTTCCCTCATATAAATGTGTTTTCACACATCTGCAAATAAAGTAAATCCAGATCAGACGGCTCCTATAGGAGCCGTCTGGTCAGGGTCTGCTCTGTTTGCTAATAAAATTTGAAAGATTATATTTCTTTACTTTCTTAAATTGCTGCAATATTCCACCTAAAGGCCTTCCATATTTCATTATAAATATGTTGTCCATTCAGTATTGAAATTTGGAATGAACATAGAACAGGGAAAGGGTTAAGTATTCAAAACAGAGAATATACATTTAACAAAATTTGAAAAATATGTTTCTTTACTTTCTAAAATTGCTGCAATATTCCACCTTCCATATTTCATTATAACTATGCTGTCCATTCAGTCTAAGGTGTTGAAATTTGGGAATAAACATAAAACAGAACAGGGAAAGGGTGAAGTATTCAAAATAGAGAATATACAAAACAAAACAAAAGAATGGTTATATTAGTGGGCCGGCTTGACCCGGGCCAACCTGACTCGGACCAACCTGACTCAAGGCCTAGTTGACTCAGGAGCTGAATTGACCCAAGACCGAGTTAACCTGGAGCTATCATATCTAGAACTGAGAAGTCAGTATCTCCGTACAGAGAAGTAGAAGTTAGAAGTAGTTGAAAACATATTAATATAAGATACAATGTCCATTTACAAAGACATTTTTTATTTTAACCCTTTACCTGTTCAATTTTAATGTAAAAAAAATGGCAACCTGAATATTTATTAGATTGATTTTAATAATGCAAATAGACAAGTTTAACTGTAATCAGACACCAAATCTCAAGCTGAATAAGTCAATTTTAGTGCCATTTATATAACGTATATTTGACATAGTAGCAAATAGTGAGCAGCTGAAGGATTAGTGTGATCTGGATCTGTACTATTTGCCTAAGTTCTTAAGTAATTAGGGTGGTAAGAAATGGTTCTGATGATGGGGTATGAAATGTAAAGTAAAGTTGCACATGCCAAAGAATTGTGATGCAGATTAATGCATTACCTCATACGCTATATTTAGACCCAACCTTCTTGAATAAATTGATTGAAAAGGAGCACTTACTAGAAAAAGGAAAACTTTAGAAGTGTGCAGTATTGAAACCATTTTGGTAAATAGAGCATTTGTTCCTTTGGAGCAAATGCTCTATTTATCACAATGGTTTCAAAAATGACTTTTACAGTTTCCTCAAAACTTCAAAAGGCATGAATATGAGGGAATGGGTTCACATCATGGGTCTTCTTCTGTTTTTAATGATCCAGACATTTAGAAATAACTGACAGTTATAGTTAACCTTAAAAAGTAACTGGTACTGCAAATTGCTGTCTATTCATAGCAAATATGAAAATATTTCCTCTGTGCAGTATATAGATGTGTTTTTTGTTATTTTGGTACTGCTTGTGTTACCTGCTTTAGGACTTGGGAAATTATATTAACCCTTTAATATAAATTTGCAAACAAAGTAGACCTAGACCAGATGGCTCCTATAGGAGCTATCTGATAAACCTATAGGGGTCTGCTGTTTAATTTTTGACATGATTAAGATCTGATTCTTCTTCAGTTTTTGTCAATGCGAAAAAATTCCCTTAAAAGGTTTGTGTTAGAAAAATTCAGGTAATAAATATTCATAATGTCATTATTTCTTAATGAATATTGGACAAGGAAAGGGTTATGAATGCAGTAACTTATGAATGCTCTATACAATTCGAAAAACCTTGATCTGTCCCACTAATGTACCACTTCTTTTTTTGCCGCTCTACTAGTGGTGGTAAATTTCCTTTAGGTTACTAGAAAGTGAAGTTAATTGCCATATAGCAAACAGAGAATTTTTAACATACAGTAAAACCTCTCTATAACGGCCACTAAATTGTGTTAATTAGTTGGTATTTAGGGCAGGTGGCTGCTTAACCCTTTCCCTCATATAAACGCCTTTTCAAGCTTTTGCAAACAGAGTAGACCCAGATCAGACAGCTCCTAGAGGAGCCGTCTGATCAGGGTCTGCTCTGTTTGCTTGTAGCATCTGATAGATCTATATATTTAGTTTCTAAAATAGCTGCAATGATCCACCTTCATGTTTCATTACATGTATAACTGTAATGACCATGAATGTTCAGTAGGTATTGAAATCTGGACTAAATATAGAACAGGGAAAGGGTTAAAGCAAGGTGAAAGTAAAACAGAACGCTCCTATAGGAGTGTTCTGTTTTACTTTCACCTTGCTTTAAGCCGCCACCTGCCTTTTACACAAAATGTTTGATGTAATTTAGTGGCCGTTATAGAGACGTTTTACTGTACTGTAGGCAAGCAGCAATCCCTGACCAGACAACTCCTACATGAGCTGTCTGGTCCGGATCTACTCTGCAAAGACATGAAATAGTGTTTCAAGCAAGTAAATTTGAACCTATTTGACCCTTTACTCCATAAATACCCCTTTCTATGCCTTTGCAAACAAGTCAGACCTAGATCAGCTGGCAGGACTGTAGGAGTCGTCTGATCTGGATTAGCTCTGTTTGCTTATGAAATAATATAACTCTGATTCTACAATTTCCGTCTTCAGCAAACTTGCAACCCATTACCTCATAGGCTGTTTTTAGATCCAACCTCTTTGAATAAATCTACCGAAAAGGACTGGAGCATTAACTAGAGAAAAGGAAACTTTTAGAATCTTGTAGTTCTGAAACCATTGTGATAAATAGAGCATTTGCTCCTATAGGAGCAAATGCTCTATTTATCACAATGGTTTCAAAAATTGACTTTTACAGAGGCATAGCCAGGCATATTTATGGAGGAAAGGTTTAATAACTTAATATGCAATTTTAAAAATACAGTAAAACCTTGATTATCCGAACACTAAAATACGTATTATTATCGATCTTTAAGACAGGTGGCAGCTTAATGCATGGTGAAAGTCATGCAGAAAGCTCCTCTAGGAGCTTTCTGCATGACTTTCATCATGCATTAAGCAGCCACCTGCCTAAAAGGGTCTAAATTCGTTTATAACGAAAATTCGAATAATCGAGGTTTTACTGTAATATAATCATATTATTGATGTCCCATTTGAATATTCATGTAAGAAATTGTTATTTCATGAATATTTATTAGCTGAATTCATATTTATGGCATCGTTTGGTATGTGCAGAAACTGTAGTCTACTAGAGTCAGATCTGTTATAGTAACTTGTAAAGAAACAACAAATCCTGATCATATGGCTCCTACAGGAGCTGTGTGATCTGCGTCTAGTCAGTTGCAAAGGTGTGGAAAAGTGTTTATATGAGGTGTTAAAGTGACCACTTAGTGAATAAATATTAGATCTTTATATAAAAACAGATGATTGCTTATTGAGTGAGAATTTTTTACTTCTGAAAGTTTTACTATGTTTCTTATATTTCCAGAATTGGGTGTCATTAGGTTGGAGTCAGGTTGACAGAGAGGCAGACGAATTTCATCATAACATGATTATGTTTTTTATGTTCTCTGTTCTCATAGTGGGAGGAGGTTTTACACTGTGGTCAATACCAGATTTCAAGTAAGTAAATCTTTGCTCCATTATACATGTTGTGACACCTTTGCAAATCAGGAGCTGACTAATCAGGATTTGCTCGGGATTAGTTTGCGAAACTTTGCTCTGTTTGCTTATGAAATAATATAGGTCTGATTCTCTAGTTTCTGCCATGACCGAAAATTCTCTTGTTCATATTCTGTTATAAAAGTTAACCCTTTACTTCATATAAACATGTTTTCAACTTTTCATGCATCTGCAAACAGAGTAGACCCAGATCAGAGCCGGTAGGGTATGCTCTGTTTGCTTATGCAGTTTGATAGATCTCTTTCTTTAGTATTATACATTTATATGCAGATTAGCTTCTGAGTAATTTATTATCCTTTTCCCCATTATAAACACTTTTTCCCACCTTTGTAAACAGAGTAGACCCAGATCAGATAGCTCCTACAGGAACAGGGTCTGTTCTGTTTGCTTATTAGATTATAATAGATCTGACTCAACAGTTTCTACTTATACCAAAAACTCTTGTGTACATATGCCATCATAAAATTTCTGCTTATGAAATATACATGATGTCGTTATTTGTTTTATGAATATTCAACAGGGAAAGGGTTATATCAGGAACACTCTTGATCATATTTCAGAGACCCAGATGAGATTTAAAAATTGCAATAATAGCTCTCCTTTCTCCACTGTTAACCCTTTGACTGCATGATACACATGAACTTGCATTTGCAAACTTTGACCCAGATCTGAGGGCTCCTAGAATAATAGAAAGGCGTATTTATGGAGTAAAGTGTTAACTATTGAGTATAATTATAATATACTCAATAGTTAAACCTTTACTGCATATATATATATGCCTTTCTATGCCATTTGCAAACAGAGTAGACCCAGATCAGACGGCTCCTGTTTGAGCCGACTGATCAGAGTCTGCTGTTTGCTTATGGTAAATCATTGATATGGTTCGACAGTTTCTGTCATTGTCAAAAATTCCTGTATCATTGTGCTATTGATGTATTAAATATTAAATGTACATTCGTCTGAGCGGTCATTCAGACTGAAAATAGACTATAACTAGGTACTTTACTTTTTTTTGCTATTACAGTGCTCCCTCTCTGCAACGACACCCTTTGGGATACGAAGATTGTATGTGTTGTTCAGAGGGAGTTACTATTATAGTGCTCCCTCTCTAAAACGACACCCTTTTGGATACGAACATTGTATGTGTTGTTCAGAGGGAGTTGTTATAGGGAGGGTAAATCAAACATAATTAGCTTGTTTGCAGATCCCAAAATAAGTTGTATTTCGAGAACTAAAACCGTTATGCCTCAATCAAACCCTATGTTGTGGCCACTCTTTAGAGTCGTCACAAAGTGACGATTCTAAAGAATGATCACAACATAGGGTTTGATGGAGGCATAAAGAAAATACGATGGGAAAAAGTTGTATCTGGAGCCTTTCTATTTCGGAAACAGTGACATGTGTTGTTGTAAGGAGGGAATCGTTATTGAGAGGGCCGTTGTAGGGAGGGAGCACTGTATAACAGTTTATTTAATTAATAATCATGATGTCATTTTTTCTGACATGAATATTCATTGAGTAAAAGGTTAAGGGCTATTTCACTCTGAAAATTCAATATTGAAAGGGTTATATGTTTCAAAACTTGTTACCCTTTAACCCTTTACTAGATAGGGACACTTTTCATGCCTTTTAAACAGAGTAGACTCAGATGAGTCAGATCAGATTGCACCTGTAGCCGTAGGAGCCATCTGTTCAGGGTCTGTCCTGCTGATGGCATTACTGGTATATAGGTCTGACCATGGTCTGAAAGCCTATGTTTATATTTTCTATTATACCATTCAGCTTAGCTGCTAATAAATATTCATGTTGTAAATATAATTTCAACTCTTTTGCGAAGGTAATCCCAGATCAGATGGCATCTGCAGTAGCTGTCTGATCAGGGTCTGCTCTGGTTATCTTATGGGACAAAAATCACAAAATAGATTATATTCTACAGTTTCTGCCATAACCAAACATTGTTGTGTTCATATGATTAATTCATGTATTAAATATTCATGATTTCATTATTTATTACATAAATATTCAAGAGTAAATGATTAATTAGGCCTTTTTGCTTGTCAGTAAAGGGAAGTAACTCTGCTGAGTATATCAGTTAATATAGCAGTAAATAATGGTTATTGCAATATAAAACGAGTGCTATTTTTGTAACTCCAGGGGTACTGATTTCTGTAAATAATAAACATATTTACCCTTTGAATGTGGGACATGCATAAACTGTCATTTGTGAACAGTGTAGACCCAGATCAGAATGTTCATAGAGGATCTCTCTGATCAGGGTCTAAACTGTTTGTCATTCAAAATCCTCGAGAAAGTTTCAGTCTTTCATACTATGTGGACTCTATAATAAAACACTGATGAGCTGTTCCATTCTGAAAAGTCAGTGTTGAAAGGATTAACCGATTAACTCAATAAATATGCCTTTCTACATCTTTTTGCAAACAGAGAAGACCCAGATCAGACGGCTCCTGATCAGGGTCTGATCTGTTTGTCTAAGATATATAGATATGATTCTACAGTTTCTTTTATGGCAGAAAGTTCCTTCGTTTGTATGTGTGTGCTATTATAACAACTAATCACTTTCATCCTTACCCTGAATTATCAGTGTGGAATAGTCCATCAGTGTTTAACTACAGAGTCCACTCAGTTGAAAAGGATTAACCCTTTACTCTATAAATATACAATTCTGTGCCTATGTAATCAGAGTAGACCCAGATCAGGCAGCTCCTGTAGGAGTCGTCTGATCAGGGTCTGCTCTGTTTGCTTATGAAATAGTTTACATGTAGATGTTATTCTACAGTTTCTGCCTTGGCTAAAATTTTCTGTGTTTGTATTCTATTACAAACATTCAGCTACATTAATATTCATGATGCTATTATGTCTTACCTGAAAAAAAACATGGAGTAAAGGGTTAAACGTACTAGAGAAACATGAATGACTAACAGTGCAGACCCTGATCAGAGGGCTCCTCTAAGAGCCCTCTGATCTGGGTCTACACTGTAAAGTTTGCAAATGACAGTGAATGAGTTTCATGAGTTGAAAGAGTTAAGCTACCTCCAGTTATAAATGCTGGTATTCATAGTACATGACTCGAGTCAGCAAATGCAAGTCAAGGTCACGTTTAACTTCACCTATTGTGAATGTAAACTATTAACCCTTTCCTCCATAGGCTATTTTTAGACCCAACCTCTTTGAATAAATCTACCGAAAAGGAGCATTTACTAGAGAAAAGGAAAAATTAGAATTGTGTAGTTTTTAAACCATTGTGATAAACAGAGCATTTGCTTCTATAGGAGCAAATGCTCTATTTATCACAATGGTTTCATAAAGTGACTTTTACAGAGGCGTAGAAAGGGGTATTTATGGAGGAAAGGGTTAATGCTGAATTTTCAGAGTGGAATAGCCCATCAGTGTTTAACTGTATCTATGGTTCACTTAAAATCAGTTTATTAATAATCATACATTCATTATTACTTAATAAATATTCACGAGGTAAAGGGTTAACATAAATTTTCCTCTTATGTAGAACACTGTGTCTGTATGCCCATTTTCAGGTAATTAGAACTCATGCATCTTTTATATTTTGCAGGTTTACAGACTGGGCTCAGAGAGAAGCATATTTTGACATGGAAAGAAGAGAGAAGGCGGGATTACCAATGATCGATCCATACACTGTCCCACCTGAGCAAGTAGTACTGCCAGATGATGACGAAATTGACATTGAAATTCATGTGTAGACATTGACCCAAGTGCTGGTGGAATAAATTAAATATTTTAAATGGAGTGGATATATGTATGACTATACTGAAATCAACAAATTGGCTTAAAGAGTGTTATAAACATTATACCGGTATTTATAGACGAGGGATCTAAATCATTTGCACTTTGAAAATTCTTCTTATTCTGCTGTCCAGTAGCAACTGTTTCTTAACCCTTTACTCCATAGATATGCCTATAGGAACTGTTTGATTGTGGTCTACTCTTCTTACTTATGATGTAATGTAGATATGATTATGTAGTTTCTGCCTTGGTCAAATCTTCCAGTGGCCGTGTGCTATAATACCAGTTAATCTAAATAAATGTAATATTCATGATATATCATTATTTTTAACATGAATTTTAATGGAGTAAAGCGTTGAGGCTGAACAAAATGTAAGCAGTAATGTTACCATGATGTTAGCAGAATTTTCATCATGGTAAATGAACACAATTGTTTTTGCCACAGCAGAAAATGTAGAATCAGGAAGTCTGAACTATAAAATTCCATTTTATAGGCAAACAGCAAATCCTATAGGAGTCATCTGATCTGGGTCTACTCTGTTCGCAAAAGCATAAAACTATTTTTCTGTGAGGTTAAGGGTTAAATATGTGATATGTCTCTTGGACTTATTGATTTGAGATCTAATTCTTGAAATTACCATATTGACTTGAAGCAGTACAAATCTGAATTGAGTAAGAAGAAAGATGTTGCCTTGTTTTGTTTATTTTCATTTATTTAATTTATAACTCTTTGAATGCTGCATTTTCAAAGTGCAAATGGTCCAGTCCATTCAGAACAAAAGAGTATAGTTTGTGAGAATATTTGAATGATTTAGATGCCCTCTGATCTGGGTCTACACTGTTTGCAAATACCAGTACATATTTCCCATTTTCAAAGGCATTACTGTGAGGGAAATGGATAAGTATGGTGAGTAGCTGTCTGGATGCAGCAATGGATAAATGACTTGTAGTTGTTCAAATTACTGAATCTACAATGGCCACTAAATGAATAAAAAATTGATGTATTAACCCCTCTACTCCAAAAATATGCCTTTGTAGATAGAGAAGACCCAGATCTGACGGCTCCTATAGGAGCCATCTGATCAAGGTCTACTCTGATTGCTTATGGAATAATAAAGATCTGATTCTACAGTTAATACTGCTTTGGCAAAATTTCATGGGTCAAATATGCCATTTTAAACAATAATCTAATTAATATTCATGATATCATCATTTCTTGCATGAATGCTCATGGGGTAAACCATTTCCCTGTTCTTTATTCGTGTAAAAAATAATGATATCATGAATTATCAGCTGAATTTTTATAATGGTATATAAAGGACTTTTTAACCTTGTTAGAAACTGTAAAATCACATCTATATAATTCCGTAAGAATATAGAGCTTACCCTGATAAAACGGCTCTTATAATAGCTGATATGGGTCTACTCTGTTTGCGAAGGCACATGAGGAAAAGGGTTAAAAGCAGGTGCATGCTTAATGCAAAATAAAAGTAATATTTCTTCATTACTTTCACTCTACAATTTATAGCTCCCACCTGTCTTAATGACCAACAATTACACTTGTTTTATTGGCCATTTTACTGTATTTTTGAAAACAGTTATATCAGTTTTGTTGGTGAGTGATGACTTTATTTACATCTAAATAAAGTGTTAATATTTTGATACTGTTCTTGAATTTGTGATTGAACCATGGAAACAATTATATAAAACAAGCAAATAACAGAGTATTAGAGTACAGTGAAACTGTTCTAACCCTTTGCCTCATGTACACACCTTTTAACATATCTGCAAACAGAGTAGACCCAGATCAGACAGCCCCTATAGGAGCTTTCTGACCAGGGTCTGCTCTGTTTGCGAATGGAATTAGATAGATTTTTTTTTTAATTTCTGAAATTGCTACAATGATCCACCTTCTATATGATAGTATATTTCATTGTAACTATTTTGTCCATGAATATTCAGTGGGTATTGAAATTTGGAATAAGCATAGAACAGGGAAAGGTTAACCCTTTACTTGATAGATATTCATGTGAGGTATATGAATAGTACTTACCTGAATTATATAAATACATGTACAGTAAAATCCCTCTAATACGACCACTTAATGAATAAAAATTGTTGTCCTTATAAGCAGGTGGTTGCTCACTGCAGGACAAAAGTAAAGCAAAAAGCTCCTCTAGGAACTTTCTGCATTACTTTTGTCCTGCATTAAGCAATCACCTGCATCTAGCATCCAGAATTATACCTGGTATATTTTAGGTGGTCGCATTAGCGGGGTTTTACTGTAGTTCTAAACTGAAATTTTATCATGCCGTATGACATGGAAGGACTATATAATTCCATAAGCAAACCGAGCAGACCCTGATCAGAGCCATTTGACATCACCTGAGTCTACTCAGTTTGCATAGGCTTAACCTTTGAATGAAGGACACACATGTACTGGTATTTGCAAACAGTGTCGACCCCAGATAGCGCTCCTTGAGGAGCCCTCTGATCAGGGCCTGTATTGTCACACATTCAACATTCTCTAGCAAGTTGAGCCTTTCATACTGAATGGACTCTATAGTTAAACACAGATGGGCTATTCCACTCTGAAAATACAGAATTGAAAGGGTTATAAAACTTAAATAGGTATCTCTAGAGGGCTAAATAAAGTAACCACAGTGCATTATCAACAGGTGGCCATTTCATTCATTGCCCACTTGCAACACATTAGTAATTACCTTTACAAGCAGTTGGATCCTGATGAGAGGCTGAGTAACTTGGGATCACATCAAAATGTCACTGACATTAGCGTAATAAACTTCATTGAGTGACTTGCATTACTTGCAGTGAAAAATAAGGATTTTAAGTATTGAACTTGGATCTTGTGCAATTTTGACTACTGATTTGATCAAATTTTTGAAAGGCTATTGACCAAGTGTCAAGCAGCTTGGATCCTGATGAGACAATGAGTCACTTGACGCCTCATCTGGATCCAAGCTGTTTGCAAATATGATTCAGGTCGCTAATAGAAGGACTTGGGTTAACTTAACTCTTTACAGTAAAATGCCTCTAGGAGCTTTCTGAATGACTTTCACCCTGCATTAAGCAGTAACCTGCCTTAAAAGTTTTCAGTTCTTCATTACTAAAACCTTTTGAACTATCAATTGTTTACTGTACTTCATAGATTCAACATCAGTACAGATACAGTATAACATCTCTAAACTAGACGTTAAATTTAGTATAAATATTGGTCTTGGAGACAGGTGGCAGCTTAATGCAGGGTGAAAGTCATGCAGAACTAGGAGCTTTCTGCATGACTTTCACCCAGTATTAAGCAGCCACCTGCCTAAAAGTATCGAAATTCTTCTGTGCTAGAATTCTGGCTTGGACAGGTTTTACTATATTCTTATCCGACTTCACCACCCCATGGGCTATAAACTGGAAAAGGGCCATTACTCTGCCAAGCATATTTAAAGTATTAACTTTAACCACTCGGCACTATCAATAAAACGTAGTGGTGACTCTCATGAGATTTCTGCTTTGAATTTGTCGCGACAATTTAACAACTCGGCACTAGACGTTGTGGTGCTTTTTGCTCGGGCATTGTCGACAAGCCGACCGCTCGGCACTATCAATCAGATGTATTGTCGATCCTCGTGAGACTGCTGCTATGGACAACTCCAAGCCTGGCCACTGACAGGTCAACGGGATTATCCCAGTTTATCGCCCAACCTGCAATACACAATGCCGCTAATTTCCTTTCAATGACATTAACAACTGCTCCGAAAACTGTCTTATGCCAGATAACTAAATTTAAAAAAATCACTCCATTCTGCTTTATACACAAATGCACTATTTCTCAATCAGTTCTGGCTCTTCTTTGTCGAGAAACGCAATGTCTGATCTGGATCCATACTGTTTAGAAATGTTGAAAAGCTTATGTACAGTACTAGCTTAAAGGATATATACCCAAAAGCCTACCTAATTAAATCCGATCTACAGGACAACACAATATTATATTGGGTAAAAGTGTTACGAGTTTATGACAACCTACTGTAGTCATTAGTGTGTTCAGCGTGAATTAGTGATTACTGTGCGCACTTAGTTTTGATCCAGATAAGTCGTCTAGTAACTAGACGTCTCACCAGGATCGAGAATATTTTACACATGTTTTGTATCGAATATACATGCAATTTTGTATTTTGAGAATTAAGCAATCGAAATTTTCACCAAGCGTCAAGCGGTTTTGCGCATTAAGGGTCAAACGGCATTTTGTCAAATTTGTATAAGCACGAAATAATTACATTATGTTGAATCGGATATGGTAGGATTTTTGCCCTGAATACTAAATCAGGTTTTTGATTTTCATTTACAGAATAACTTGCTAAGGAGTTTAAATGGAGTGTTGAACTACATATACATTAATTTCTGAATAGAAGTGAACTATTTGTGAACGCTTGGAATCTCTACTAAATGAAGCAATTCTGAAATCAAGTGAAAGGTTTTCGCTATCTGTGAGAAATCTGATTGTGTTCTGGATAAAACAATGAGTTCTCAAGATCAAGTAGACTTAGATGCCACTGTGCCTAAAACAGATGACGAGAAAGTAAACGACACAGACACCGAGAAGGGTGCTAAAACAGACGACCAGAAGCTTGATGAAGACAACAAGGGACCAACTAGTCCAGAGCCCGTCTACACACCGCCAGAGTCATCAGCATCCTGGTCCACCATGGACGAAACGAACGCCACAACAGACAAACCACCTGCAAACAGCCAAACGGGTATGTATAAACGGCTTTGTCACGTTTTAACCTTGTCCCTGTTTAATATTAATGTAAGAAACAATGACATCGTGACTATTCATTGACTGAATTTTTGAAATGATATATATATACACACACACAGGATATTCTGGTATTATAAAAAAACCCGGCAAAGTCTGATCTAATATAAGTGCATACGCAAACAGAAACTGGTCCAACATCTTGAGGAGCCGTCTGTTCTGGTTCTACTATGTTTGCAAAGGCGTGTAAAACCGTTTATATGAGGGAAAGGGTTAATCGAGATGATTCTAAACATAGTTTTAACCTGTTTAAACCTTACCCTACTGTTAGCAAATGTATTCAAGACTACGGTAAAACCCCACTTATGCGACCAACAAAATGATGCACAATTCTGGGTCTTAAAGGCAGATGGTAGCTTAATGCACCAAAGTATCTTCATTAAGTGGTCGCGTTTGATGGGTTTTACTGAAGCCTACGTCTAATCCGATTTATAGGCTTTGGACAAACTACTGGCCAGGTTTCAACATATGGGATCATGAAGCGACGCCGAGTTACTCGGTGTCTCATCTGGCTCTAAACTGTGTGCAGAGGTCGAGGATATCGAGATGATGGTTAACAGGGTGACCCAGTTTCCGTCGTCGGTCTGTGTTGCTGTTGCATCACGCTTTTTTGTACATGTATCCCCTTTGCCGGAAGGGAACACGTGTTTCTTCGAACATCCGTCTACTTTATTTACACCAATAGCCATGAATGCATGCATGTCTCACTAATAAAGAAGTCTGTGATAGAATGCTATGGTCTTGAGATCACAACTCCCAAATACGCATCTCATCTACGGCCTTGTCTGCCACCACGGTACATGAAATCTGAAGTTTAGCCAAACTTAGCTTGACACTAGATTGTACCAACAACATCTATTATAAATACCCAATACTTCGCCATTTATTCTGTATGTATTTGAAGTCAATGCAATTAAACGCGTATGTCAATATTTAAAGCGTGACCCAATAGCTTGTGGGCAGTGATATCCTTGTGACGTGTGGTCAGTGTTACCCGTGTTAAGGTGTTATCTATGTACATGTACCAACATGCAAATGCGCTATGACCTGATGAACACTATTAAGCTTTAATCTATATGCTAATTGTATGATTGCAGTAGAATAAATTTAGAAACCGCTAATTAATTATTAAATAAAATATCCCTTCCTTATTTTATTTTAAAAATGGGGGGGGGGGGGGGGGGGGTATTGCTAAATGCATGTGCCGATCTATCTGTAGAACAAATGGTATCTGGTCAATAACTCATCGACTTTTTTTACACAGTCCTCGAATTTGGCAGGGATGACTCATGATGAATTGACTCTAGATGAAGTTGAGGTCAGTAGGTCTAAGTCAAAACCATACTTGAAGGTTAAAGGTCGAACTTAAAGGCTGGCTACCATTGAGACATACATGTATATGTTTTATCTACGTTTTACCTCGCTCGGAGAATTTTGTTGGCATAACCATCTCGTTTAACCCTTTCCATGTTGAATATTCATATATGAAATCATGACATCATGAATATTTAGGAGCTGATTTTTCATAATGTACACATGATTAGTTTGTATTGGTAGAAACTATATAGAGTCAGATCTATTATAATTCCATACGCAAATAGAACAGACGCTGATCAGAGGACTTCTACAAGAGTCGTTTGATATGGGTCTACTCTGTTTGCAAAGGCGTAGAAAAGCGTTTGTATGAGGGAAAGTATTAACTAAGGCCGTGATCAGTTCTATAATTGCTACAGTGTACTCGTATGTAATGCATATGATACATACAGTAAAACCTCTCCATAACGGCCACTAAATTACATCAAGTAGTTTGTGTTAAAGGCAGGTGGCTGCTTAAAGCAAGGTGAAAATAAAACAACACTCCTATATGAGCGTTCTTTTTTACTTTCACCTTGCTTTAAGCAGCCACCTGCCCTAAATACCAACTAATTAACACAATATAGTGGTCGTTATAGAGAGGTTTACTGTACAATCTATATTTAATTCTTTCACTGCTGAATAATCATGTAAGAAATTATGACATAATGAATATTTATTCACTGAAGTTTTATAATGTCATCTGTACACATGCTCTTTAGGAATTGGTAAAATTAGAAACTGTAAAGTCAGATTTGTTATGATTTCATATGCAAATAGAATAGACCCGGATCTGGGTCTACTCTATTTGCACATACATGAAAAAACGTTTAAATAAGGGAAAGGTTAAATCCCAAATCAGCTACATGTACATGTACAGTAAAACCTCTCTATAACGGCCACTAAATTGTATTAATTAGTTGGTATTTAGGGCAGGTGGCTGCTTAAAGCAAGGTGAAAGTATTTTTAAAAACAGAACGCTCCTATAGGAGCGTTCTGTTTACTTTCACCTTGCTTTAAGTAACCACTTGTCTTTAGCACACACTAATTGATGTAATTTAGTGGCCGTTATAGAGAAGTTTTACTGTATGTTCAATTTGTAGACATTTACTAACGATTTAAAGGTTATCGTCATTCAATATAAACTGGGGTATTTTAAAGCTATAATTGGCTAAATACAGTAACATTTATACTTATTCATTCAACATAATTGGCGTTTTTTAAAATATACAAAACTTGGCCTGTCGATCACGAACAGTTTTGCCTTAACGCCAGCCCATCTGAAAACATAACGTCTTCCCGACATTGTATCTGGTGCAATTTTTCGATCAAGCTTTTGAAAAAAACTATGTACCAAAAGGCAAACAGCTTGGATCCTGATGAGACGCCGAGTCTCAACTTAACCTAAACTAAGAGAGAGAGAGAGAGAGAGAGAGAGAGAGAGAGAGAGAGAGAGAGAGAGAGAGAGAGAGAGAGAGAGAGAGAGAGAGAGAGAGAGAGAGAGAGAGGGAGAGAGAGAGGGAGAGAGGGAGAGAGAGAGAGAGAGAGAGAGAGAGAGAGAGCATGTGCGAATGAATAGCATAAATGAAGAAATACATATGGCAATGGTCTTTAAAATGTAGCAGATTGCACTTTAGGCAGTCTGTATTGACTCACAATGATTAAGGATTTAAATACATGCCTCTATGTAATTAATTCATGAGGTAAACGTTAATAAACTTTACATATCGACAATATATTACGTGTGCTCTTTTTAACTTGTTTGTAAGTACTCGAATCATTCGTAACACACTCTAACCACAGCACATAACCAGTATTAACCGGTACCCCGCTAACCGCGACCCGGTACGCACTTGCCAACAACTTGAATCCAGAGTTACCCGGCGTCTCATCTGGATCCACGCTGTTTGACACCCTGTGTATAGTTTGTCAAAGGCTTGTTCGAATTGAAAGTATATGTAGTAAAACTTTACATCAGATCCAACATTGGGTAGACATGATTATTTTACTACGAGATATGGGTTAGTCGTTTGAATGCGGAATTTTCGTAGTGGACTGGTCCCATCGGCAAGAACCTTCTGGTCTGGGTTTACACTGTTTGAAAATGTCAGTGCACTATTTTCCCGCATTCAGAGGGTGCACTGTTTCTCCTTTAAGTAACTTTCGTTTGCACTTACACACTATCACCTGCGTCAGTGGCAAATGTGTTCTATTCTACAGTAGAACCTGTCTTAATCGGTCATCAAGAAGAAGTCTAATTATGGGTCTGTAAGACAGGTCATAGCTTAATGCAGGTCAAAAGTAAAACAGAAAGCTCATAAAGGAGATTTCTGCATTACTTTGCCCTGCATTAAGAAACCACCTGCTCTTTAAGACCCACACGTTCAATTAATGACTGACCGTTTAACACTGGTTCTATTGTATACCCCTTTTAAGAATATACATGTAGTCCATGTGTCAAACACTTTCTTTTCTTTTGAGACATCTGGATCCAAATTGTTTTCAAATACATGTATATCACACATTCATACACCTAATAGTGAAGGAGTAAACGTACCAGTCCTTTGAAGTATGTTTCTCAGTTCTTATCCCGCCATTCGCGGCCAGGTTTACATTTGCAAAATGCTGGGACGTCTTATCAGGTTCCAAACTCTTTGATCGGAATTCATGTAGGTATACTTTTTACAACGGGAAAAGGGTTAATCCACTGAGAAAAATGCATTTAATCGCAACAAAGCAATGATTTATCCATTAATACAGATTATCGAGATTAAAGTTACATATATTGCAGATTACAAGTGCTTAAAATGCACTGAACTTTCGCACAAGGGAAATGTCCTTTCAAACACGATCGGATTTTTGGAGTTGAATTTCGGTATGTTTGCATTGAGATTATAAACTTATTTATCACTAAATATTCATGTGTTTTTTAAATGTTTGTGGACGTATATGAAAGTGCCAGGACCTAAAGTGTGTTTAATTAAATATGTATTTTTAACATAAAGTCGTGGCTATTGTTATGCATTTATTAGGGTTCTATCTCTTGACCACGTTACTGGTTAAAATATCGATATTCTGACCGAAACTCTTATCCCGCTTATCACGATATGAACCGCGTTTGCAAACAGCACAGATCCAGATGAGACGCCGAGTAATTCGGTATCTCATTTGGATTTAAGCTATTTGGCACCCGGTCAATAGTTTCTCAAAAGCTTCATAGATATCGGAAATAGGCAAAACTTGAACCAGATCAGAATTTGAGCAAACAATGTTTTTTACAGCGGTTCAAAGAGTTATCGATATTCTGACCTTAAAACTGCTGCGCGCGAATCGCTGATAACCACTTGTAACCGCATTGATCCAAATGAGACACATGGTCACTGAATGTCTCATTTGGGTACAAACTGTTTGACATACGTATTGCATATTTTGAAAAAAAGATAAAATGTTAAATGAAGGCAGTTTAAGCAAATGACACTTTTCAGACTACAATTAGCTTTCCCCTTTAATACCTCATACAGACGCTTTTCATGCCTTTGTAAACAGACTAGACTAAAATCAGACGGCTCCAGCAGTAGCCCTCTGGTCAGGGTCTACTCTGTTTATGGAATCTTACATTTCCTACTGGTACGAAAGGATCGTGTGTCCATATGCTATTATGAAATTTCAGCTAATAAATAGTCACTGTGCCGTTATATCTTACATGAATAGTAAACTGGTGAAAGGTTAACCCTTTCAGTACAGGAAACGGGACACTAATGTCCATTGCAAACAGTGTTGACCCAGATGAGAGGGCTCCTACAGGAGCCCTCTCATCAGGGTCTGCACTGTTTGTCATATAACACGTTTCTCTAAATTAGTCCCTGAAAATCTACGGTAAGCTTGGCCCGTTTAAATTTTGGAATAGTTTATTTGAAAATTCAGCATGGAAAGGGTTAAATAGAATTCGTATGGCTTAAGGTGTTACTCTCGATGTGTATATATTTGATGTGCTACATGTACGATACCCGCATGCGATACACATTTGGACAGCGAGACCCAGTCTTATCGTGATCTATTCTTCCAATTTGATATATATATAGATATTTATGGAGTGTGTGTCTTTATAAGGTAATGTATTCAAATGTGATCGTCTGCTTTCACATCTGAACATTTTATTACTCCGTTAGGATTACTTAATTAATATTCATATAAATAATTACGATTTTTATAAATATTACATGTAATTTTCTGAATTCTTGTACTGGCATATTGACAATGGAAATGATCAAATCACAAACTGTATGACCAGATCTATGTTATTTCATGAGCAAACAGAGCAGAACCTGATCAGACAGCTCCTTCTAGGGGTTGTCTGATCTGTGCCTTATCTGTTTGCAAATACGTAAATATGCGACACTACTAAGTAAAGGGTTAATCAAGTGTCGTCTGCAAAATTGTTTTATGCTCCAAATTTACACAAGAAACATATTTCGTTTTATATCAGATTTAAACAAGATGATAAAACATGTGGGTCAATCGGCGTTTTCTTCTGGATTTATTCTCTATGCAAATAATATCACACGTGGCGTGCTTAAACCCTTATACCGTAGATATACATTTAACGCTTCTGCAAACAGAGTAGACCCATATCAGACGGCTCCTCTAGGAGCCGTCTGTTCAGGGTCTGCTCTATTTGCTTATGACATAATATACATCTAATTCTACAGTTTCTACCATGGCCGAAAATTCCCGTGCGTATATGCAATTATAAAAAAAATCGTCTAATCAATATTCATGGTGTCATTATTTATTACATGAATATTCATATTGTATATGGATAAAGGTTAGATTGGTCCTTGTTTTGAACGTAAATGTATACATGTATTTGTTTTTTCAGAGAGTTCGCCTGTACCTTACATAATCCCGTACATAGATATTGGTACCATTATCCATAACTCCATAAATACGTCTTTCGATGCCTTTGCAAAGAGAATAGACCCAGATCAGACAGTCCCAATTTCAATTGTGCCCCAAAAAGCTCTTTGCCCTTGTGCTATTATAACATTAGTATTCACGAGGTCATTATTTTTACATGAATTTTAACAGAGGAAAGGGTTAAAACATTGATTATGTTAGCCTAACGTACAATGGTCATGTACAGGTATGCGGTTTATGTTGTATAAACGCTTCCTGTTACATACATGTATATTCATTTAGGAAATGTTACTCCATTATCACAATGACAGCATTAATATCAGTAAGCTGATTCTTTATAATGACGTATGAGCACATGCCATTTTGGCCATTGAGGAAACTGCATACTAATATCGATATTATTTCATAAGCAAACAGAGTATACCCACATCAGACGGCTCCTGTAGGAGCCGTCTGATGTGGGTATAATCTGTTTGCAAAAAAACCAAAAAGTCAATATGCGTATCTATGGAGTAACGAGATATATACAGTACACTTATATCTATAAGTGTCATATACATGGGTGTCTTTAAGGTTAAGTTTAACCATTTGCTTCATGAATATTCATGTTCGAAATAATGACTTATAAATAGATACATGTAATAACTAGCTGATTGTTATAATTACACAATAAGCCGGATGTTTTACCTTGACAGTAAATCAAGATCTATAGTGTTTCATAACCAAACAATGCAGACTCTGGTCAGACAACTCCTATACAGTCTGATATGGGTTTACAATGTTTGCAAATTCTTTAAAATGCGTATATATGAGGTAAAGATTTTGGTACATGCATTGACCAGATATATGCTCTGTATTATGTCCATAAGCAAACAGAGCAGGCCCAGATCGGATGACTCCTAAACCGGATTTCTGGGGTTAACCGTGGGAAGTATTGTCCAGTTATATGCGGCTGTCACGGAGTTGCCAATGGCGCCAAAAACGTTTTTCCTTTATTTAGTGTAAAGAAAATAGAACCATAGTGTCAAACATGACCAAAGAGGTTCTTTTCTTGCTTCATATTTTCAAGTTTCATTGACTCAGAGTTAATTTTATATTCAGACAACCGACAGAGTCAACCAGTTTTGAGTACCGATGTGAACCATTTACTGCTTGAATATTGATATAAGAAATAATCATAATCATGAATATTAATTATAATGAGAAGTGAACACAAAATATTTTGGCCATGACAGACATTGTAAAATCAGATCTACATGTATACCATATCATTAGCAAACAGAATAGACCCTGATCAGATGGCTCGTAGTATACAGGAGTCGTCTGATCTGGGTCTACTCTGTAAAAATATGAAAAGTTGTATCCATTAGGTAAAGGGTTAATTTACTTGCATAAACTTGCCAGTTGTCATTTGAGCAGTAAATTAATGATAAAATTTGTTTGACCACCTTAAGAAGTTGGCAATAGCTGATAACGACCAATAAAAGATCCTTCGATTTCATCGTCAACACTTGATAAGAACAAATTTAGTAATATCCACACTGATTTGGGCCTAAACTTGACCGATAACCTTGGCTTTAAATTACGCTTGACCCACGCCCTAATTAGGATTTATTTGTTTCATTAGATTTCTGTAACACGGTACATCCTTCAACGGACGTTGTAAAACTTGACATACTGGGTATGAACTTTTCGAGTTGATGCGAATGGAAGAAATCTGTAATAAAAGAATGTTGAGTGTCTACTTATTTTGTATTAAACTTTAGTATACTGAGTTAAGACACACCGCTGGCACAACAGTTCTAAGAACCTACGTACTCAGCTGCTATCAAAGATTTCTGTTGAGAACCTATGTTGTCGCTATTTATTTGGTTCTGACCTGAGATTAAATATTTCTACTGAAAAGCTATGTTATCGCAATTTATTTTGCAAACAGCGAGATCTTAGGTTCTCAGTTAAGGTCACAGGTTCCTATTGAGAACATATGTTCCCGCTATGTATTGGACAAACCTGTTCCTTTTGAGAACATGTGTTCTCGCTATTTATTGCGCAAATAGCCAGATCCTAGGTTCTCAGTTAATATCACAGGCACCTATTGAGAACATATGTTATCGCTATTTATTTTACAAATAGCGATATCTTATGTTCTCAGCTGATATCACATGTTTCTATTGAGGAACTATGTTCTCGCTGTTTATTAAGGCTCCTGTGTTCAATAAATGAATTGTCGCTTTTAGGGACAGATTGTACTGTATATCTTCAAATGTAAATCGTGAACATTATTAAGATGTATTTTGACTATTTTCTTTTACAATGACCCAGTAAGTTTGAAATTATGCCAAACGAATTTTGGTCTTGCTATTGCCCTTTCAGAGTGTTGGCCTTTGATTGCAAATTTGCAAGATCCATTTAAAATGTTAAACCAATTTAGTGTCTAAATTGCAATGTTTGATCATTGACCCTTTACATGTACATGATACACACACACTCTTTCAAGCATTTTCAAACTGGAATAGACTCAGACCAGACAGCTCTGTTTGCTTATATATGTATGTTTCAGATCTGACTCTCTGCTATTTATCATGTCCAGAAATTTCCCTAATTGACATGTTTGATAGAACAATAAATTTAATTAATATTCAGAATGTGCGGTGTCTTGTATGAATATTCATCAGGTAAAGGGTTAAGAGATGTAACCAGAAATCCAATAAGCCAATTTACAACAGCTATTAATTTTAGAACATGTCAACAAAACACACTACTAAACAATTAATGACTGAAGTGTCTGTCGAAATATCGATTTTGCATGGACGGTTATTTAGCTTCATTAATATACATTACTGGTCTATTTAGTTTCAGTCCCGTATTTTTAAACCCGTATTTCTCTGTGAACTAGTCCAAACTTGTACATGGAATGAAGCTATTCTTAATTTCTAGGGAGGTGGGTGGGGTGCAAATTAAATTGAAAACAGATTGGACCCAGATGAGACACTGAGTAAACCGGAGTCTAAACTGTTTGACACTCTGATTGCACGTTTTGTAGAAAACAATGAATACATAGTAAAACGCCACAAGAGCCACTACTAAATCGAAGGTCTAATATTGGGTCTTAAAGAAGACGATACCTTAATGCATGGCGAAAGTAATGCAGAAAGCTCCCATGGGAGCTTTCTGCATTACTTTCGTTCGACATTAAGCAATCGCTTTCTGTTAAAAACATCCATATAATATCATTGACTGTTACTGTTCCTTTTTTAAAATTGAGTACACGAACACATTTGCGATACCAAAAAATTGCCAAACAGGTTATTTAAAGATTGAACGAATTTTACCGACTGCATGTTACCTGCACGAGTGATATCTTTATTTATTCTATAGAGTATGTAGTGTACAAGATTGGTGTCACCTGAATATGTAAGCCAACAAAACACTGGTACCAAATGGAAGATCACTTTATAACCATTACCCGGCTGTGCAAATATAATGTCTCCCCCTCTAATACGACCACCAGAAATTGGTATAATTTCGAATGGTAGAGGCAAATGGGAGCTTAATGCAGGATGAAGGTAATGCAGAAAGCTCCTATAGGAGCTTTCTGCATTACTTTCGTCCTGCATTAAGCAACCACCTGCATATAAAGACTGCCATGTTTATTCATTAAGTGGTCGCATTAGGGGGTTCTACTGTACTTGGATCTGGTGCAATGTTTTCTATTTCTGATTCGATCATCTTTAACCCTTTACCTGTTCTATGTTCATTCCAAATTTCCATACCAACTGAATATTCATTAACAAAATAGTTATAAAGAAATATGGAAGGTGTAAAAGTGTAGCTATTTTAGAAAGTAAACTAACAGATATTTCCAATTCCACTAGCAAACAGAGCATACCCTGATCAGAAGCTATGAAGCAAAGGGTTAAAGAAACTATTGATCGAGTTCCAGATTGGATCCTGATGAAACGCTGAGCTACTCGGTGTCTGACCAGGATCCAATCTTTTTTCAAATGTGAGTCAGGTCGCGGATAGCGCAATAAAGGTTTAAGTTAACATAATATTTTGTATTTTCTCAATATACGAACATAAGCATGGTAATAACAGACATTTAACATGCGCAATTATAGTGCTTATTATGAACAAAGCGTTCAACAGTCGTGCAAAATACTAGAAACGGATATCTGAGTGTGTTTATACAGTAGAACATGTCGTAAGCGGCCATCAAAAAGAGGTCGTATTGTGGGTCTGTAAGGCAGGTAGTTGCTAAATACAGGTCAAAAGTAATGCAGAATGAGCTTTCTGCATTACTTAACTACATGTACCTGCTTTTTAAGACGCATGTGTTCAATGAATGAATGGCGGCTTAAGACAGGTACTACTGTTTACCATTGTGCTAACCCTATCATTCATATAAGCGCCTTTTCGGGTATTTGCAAACAGAGTATTTGCAAATAGGAGCCGTCTGATCAGGGTCTGCTCTGTTTGCTAATGGAATTTGATTGATCCGTTCCTTACTTTCTAAAATGTCTATAATCTTCTACCTTCCATAATTGTTTTGTCTTTTAAAATTCAGTAGGTATTGAAATTTGTAATAAATACAAAACAAGTAAAGAGGTTATACCTTGAGTCTACTGAACAAACATTTCGTTGACCAAAACTCACGTCTTCTTCATTTTTCACATTTATCCTGCATAATTTTTATGTTTTTACAGAACAGAACAGAACAGATTTTTATTGAAGACTTATACAAAAGTACATCGTCTTGTTTTACATATAATGCATACATTTATCGTAATCACTTGAATATGTACAGAGCAGAGTTGCATACACATATGGTCAGGCTGTCAAGCAGTTTGTACTTTGGTTATACGCTGAGTGCGCCATCTGGTGTCAATCTGTTTGAAACTGTAACTACATGTACAGTAAAACTCCTCTTACTGAAATATATATACATGTATACTGAGAAATGATTTTTTATGAGTAGCCGTAAGATAGGGTTGGTGAGAGGTGATTTTTAATGAGTAGCAGCAAGATAGAGTTTGGTTATAGAGACGATTGTAATGAGTAGCAGCAAGGTAGGGTTTGGTGAGAGACGAATATAATAAGTAGGAGCAATATAAGTTTTTAAGAGACTATTGCCATCAGTAGCAGCATGATAGGGTTTGCTGAGAGACGATTTTGATAACTAGCAGCAAGATATGGTTTGGTAAGAGATGAGTGTAATCAGTATGAGCAAGATATGATTTAGTGAGAGACGAATATAATAAGTAGCAGCAATATAAGTTTTTTAAGAGACGATTGTTATCAATAGTCCTATCTTAGCAAGATAGGACTTGAGAGACGATTGTAATGAGTAGCAGCAAGATAGGTTTTGGTGAGAAACGATTTTAATGAGAAGCAGCAAAATAGGGTTTCGTGAGAAACGATGTAAATGAGTGGCAACAAGATAGGGTTTGGAGAGAGATGATTGTAATGAGTAGCAGCGAGATATGGTTTGGTAAGAGACGATTGTAATGAGTAGCAGTAAGATAGGGTTTGGTAAGAGACGATTGTAATGAGTAGCAGTAAGATAGGGTTTGGTAAGAGACGATTGTAATGAGTAGCAGTAAGATATGGTTTGATAAGAGACGATTGTAATGAGTAGCAGTTAGACAGGGGTTGGTAAGAGATGATTGTACTCAGTAGCAGCAAGATAGGGTTTGGTGAGAGATGATTGTAATCAGTAGCAAAAAGATAGGGTTTGGTGAAAGATGATTGTAATCAGTAGCAGCAAGATAGGGTTTGGTGAGAGATGATTGTAATCAGTAGCAGCAAGATAGGGTTTGATGAGAGATGATTGTAATCAGTAGCAGTAAGACAAGGTTTGGTAAGAGACGATTGTAATGAGTAGCAGTAAGATATGGTTTGGTAAGAGACGATTGTAATGAGTAGCAGTAAGATAGGGTTTGGTAAGAGATGATCGTAATGAGTAGCAGTAAGATAGGGTTTGGTTAGAGATGATTGTAATGAGTAGAAGCAAGATAGGGGTTGATGGAGAATTATAACAAATGTGTTACTTAAATTTCTTAAATACGCCTCTTATGTACTGGTCGAATAGCTGGTTTTATAGCCACTATTTCTTTAACCCTTTCCTCCATATATACGCATTTCTGTGGATCTGAAAAAGTCCTATAGGAGCAAGTGCTTTATTTATCACAATGGTTTCAGAACTACAAAATTCTAAAAATAATCATTTTATCTAGTTAATGCTCCTTTTTGGTAGATTTATTCAAAGAGGTTGGGTCTAAAAACAGCCTATGGAGGAATTGGTTAATGACCATTATACAGAGTTGATACTGTATACGTGTCACCCCTCGGTCACACTGGTCACAATGAATGTTTTCCGCTCCATTGCCGTGATAAACTGAATGGAAATTATTCATTACCTGCTAATCAATGAACCTTTGTAACTTCTTAACAAATTTAATAACTTCTTAAGCGCTAAAAACACACCAAATTCTGACGACATGTTTTCATACTAATAGAAACGAAATACTATTACTATTGTTGTATTAACCCCTATCCCGCTATTCGTGATCTGGCTTGCATTTTCAAACAGCTTGGATCATGATCAGACGCCGAGTAACTCGGCGTTTCATTAGAATCCGAGCTGTTTGACACTCGGTTAATATTCTATCAAAAGCTTGTTCGACTTGGAAGTAGTCAAAATTGCACAGATCCAAATTTGAGAACACATTATGTTTATCACAGCGAGTGAAGGGTTAATGACTGTTTGAATCACTGAAGTAGATTTGTTGAGGTGTATTTTGTCCTGCCAGTCATGTGTACGTTAGTTACATATGATTATGATCAGCTTTCACATAGCTGGTTATAATCTGTGCATACTCCCTGGATGGTTAGTTGTTTAAATGAAGATTTGGGAATTAAACAAACAATTAATTTGGTGGGCATATAGTGTTTCCTATTCAAAGTTGGTGGATATTATTGATTTCTACTTTATCCTGCTGTGTGTCTACTCACAGTCTGATCTGGAACATATTTCACTAACTTGTTATTCGTTCAAATCTGTATTAATCCTTCGCTTGCCATTCACGTCAATATACCTACCTGTAAATAGTAGAGACCCTGATGAGACAGCTCCTTCAGGAGCTGTCTCATCAGGGTCTGCACTATTTACAAATTGATTGTGCAACCAGTGCACTCCACAGCATTGATTGCACAGCGAACTACTTGTACACAGTGACGATATATGTAATTATACAACAGGGTATGGGTAAAGAAGGAGAAATGTATTTTAAAATTCAGCAAGAGAAGGGTTAACTCATTCCCGCATATTGAAGTCTTTTGACGTATCTATAAAAGTTACTTTCTGGAACCATTATGACAGGAGCAACTGCTTTATATATCACAATGGTTTCAAAACTACTCAATTCTAATTTTTTCTTTTTCCTTTCCTCTAGTTAATGATCCTTTTTGGTAGATTAATTCAAAGAGGCAGGGTCTAAAAGTAGCCTATGGGGGTGTTGGTTAATTGCCAACAACTAAATATTTGATACTCTAGGAGCATTGGTAGCTCCTTTGTGCTCTCTGCATTATTTTCACCATGCAGTAAGCTGTAGTTTTTTTTTTATTAAAGATTGACTTTTAACTGCATGTGTTGGACTTTTCTAAAAGTTACACTGAAGGATTAATTTCCGATTGTAATGTTTTATTGTAATTTTGTTTGAATAATGTAATTATGTTACCTCTACCCTTTGCCTGATGAATAATCATGTAAGAAATAATGGCACCATGAATATTAATTAGGTAGTTATTTAAATGGCATATGGACACAGGAATATTTCGCCATGGCAGACACTGTAGAATAAGAACTATATTATTGTATAAGCAAACAGAGCAGACCCTGTTCAGATGGCTCCTAAAGAAGGCGTCTGATCTAGATCTAATATTTATCTCTATAATGTAAAGTTTGTTTTATACATTACTCGTGCATAATCCTCTAATAAAAGAAAAGTACATCTGGGTCAATGCAAACAGTGTTGACACTAGCCAGTCGTTGCACCATCAGTCCTGCTTTGTTTTCATGTTGGACAAATCGACAACATAATTGCTAATACATTAACGTGTTAATTCTGCTGAGTAATTGCCTGCAGAACAAATCTCAAAATTACAAATTTCCATTCTCTTCCAGCTATAAAGTCATAATTTCAAACAGTTTGGATCCTGATGAGTCTTCGAGTTACTCGACGCCTCATATGGATCCAAACTACAGTATAACCCTGCTAATGCGACCACCTAAAAGAGGTACAATTCTTGGTGCTAAATGCAGGTGGTAGCTTAATGCAGGGCAAAAGTAATGCAGAAAGCTCCTGGAGGAGCTTTCTGCATTGCTTTTTCCCTGCATTAAGCAACCACCTGCTTATAAAGACACCCATGTTTATTCTTTAAGTGGTCGCATTAGAGGGGTTCTACTGTACTTGCAAAAGTAATTAAGACTGCCCTGTTAGCGTGCAAAGAGTTGAACCGTTCATACATTGACCAGACTGCATTGCATTGAAACCATGGCGACTGGCGATACAGTGTTCGAATAGCCCGGGTGTGTTTTCTCTAAACTCAGCTTAAAATGAATTGCTAAGTTTACTTTAAAATAAACCAAAACATGTATAATAATTGCCTTTTAAATCAATAACCACCACTCAGTAATACATGTATATATTTCAGTAGAAGTTTTAGAGAGGTGTTACTGTATATAGATTTTACGTATTTTTCAGACAATGAAAAGGCTCTAACAAGTGAAAAAGATACTGCAGGCGAAACGATGGCTGACAACGAAGATAAACCTACAGAAGAGACTACAAATGAAACAAAAGACCAGACTTCTGCTGAAGGTACAACAGAAACGACTGAAAAGTCTGATACTTCAGAAAACACGGAACCGAATATAAATGAAACGGAAAACAATACCGAGCAAGAAGCAAAGACAGAGGACGCACAGGCTGGTGAACCAAAGGCTGAGAAACAGGACGTTCAAGAAACAGAACCTACTGGACTGGCACCCGAGTCGTCCGATGCAGGTCTAAATGATGACCAAAAAGAGCAAGAGCAAGCATCACCGGAAGAACAAAAAGAAGACACTACTGGTGCTGAAGAAACTGAAGTCAATAATAAGGAGGCAGAAGTAACTAAGGCAAAAGAAGGTACGTCGATAAGAATTGACTAATATGGATGGTGATAGCTTTACGCGCTGTTTATCAATACAGTAAAACCACTGGCACTTGATCGAAACGGACTATAGTTGTGTAATATAATAGTTATATCATACAGTATAGTGTATTAATGTACTAGTTGCTATAAAGAAACTATAGTCTTTTTCGATCAAGTGCCATTGAGTAAAACCTCTTTTAACCGGAATTCTAGTAGAGAAGAATTTAGATAATTTAGGCAGGTGACTGCTTAATGCAGGGTGAACGTCATGCAGAAAGCTCCTCTATGAGCTTTCTGCATGATTTCCACCCTGCATTATGCTGTCACCTGTCTCCAAGACCGATATTTATACTAAATTTAAAGTCCGGTTAAGAGAGGTTTTACTGTATCTTCCTAGGTTTCGGTTACAAACTACTTCTTTTAATACATTTCTTTCTGAACCTCTTTTTTTTTTACTTTAAACCTTTACTCTCTAAATACACCTTTCTACGCCTTTGCAAACAGGGTAGACCCAGAGACGACGGCTCCTGTAGGAGCCGTCTGGTCAGGGTCTGCTCTGTTTGCTTATAATGTAATATAGATCTGATTCTCCAGTCCATGCCCTGATCAAGACTTCCTGTGCCCATGTGCTATTATAGAAAATATTCTAATTTTATATTCATGAGGTCATTATTTCATTGAGTATAGGGTAAACATGTTACGTCCGTTATAAGCATAGGGGTTTTGGACCCCATACGTTTGTCATAAAAAGGGGGCATCGCAAAGAAAGAATACACTGGTGAAAACTATTGGCCCCCATAGGTTCAGCAAACAGACTTGACCCAGGTCAGAGGGTTCCTCAAAGGACCCTCTGATGTAGGTTGAGGAGCTCATCAGGGTCGGCACCGTTTGTCATATTACACTTTTCTTTAGAATAATCTCTAAATATTCACCATAAACTTGACCTGTTTGAATATTGGAAGTCCATTTGAATATTCAGCTCGGCGTCTCATCAGGATCCAAACTGTTTGACACCCTGATTGTATTTTAGTAGAAACATTGATTGTAGCTTTTGGTTTTGAAATGTGTAGTAGGTGAAAAATCCTGTAAAAACAATTTGCTCAACAGGCTAAATGTTAAGTAAAACAATAGACAGTACAAAATGACAACCTTTAAAAGATCAGAAAAGTTGAAAGTGGCTACTGCTTGAGAATTATGTGTGTCATAAGTATCATTTTTGAATTTACGTCTATAGAGACGCTGATAGCCAAAGAGAAGTTAGACAAGACGATACAACAGAATGAACAACTACAACAGGAGCTCAAGTCTGCATTGAGCAACCAGGAAACGGAGAGTGAATCATACAAGGTATATATACAATTAAACTTCTCTAAACCGACCCAAAAGAGGCATAACTATGGGTCTTAATTCCAGGTGGTTGCTTAATGCAGGACGAAATTCATTATGAGCTTTCTGAATTACTTTCGTCCTGCATTAAGTAACCACCTACTTTGAAAGACGTCAATTTATATTCATTAAGCGGCTGCTTAAGAAGGGTTCTAATGTATTTCACTGACTATGTCTGAAATCCGTTGTTCATTTCTCAATAACGGAAGCTTATTTTGTCAAACGCGTTGTTTATTTTCTAATAATATAAAGCTAAAACTGTTGCTGAAAACCTATCGTATACATGTCTTTTTCAACTATTAATTCATTCCCTCATATTGGCGCCTTTTGGCGCCCCTGTAAAAGTCACTTTTTGAAACAATTGTGATAGATGGTTTGCTCCATAGGAGTAAATGCTGTATTTATCACAATGGTTTCAAAACTACACAATTCTAAAACAAGATATTTTGTCTAGTAAATGCTCCTTTTCAGTAGATTTATTCAAACTGGTTGGGTCTAAATAGCCGATGAGAGACCGCATCCCCTTTTTTATAAGGATTTATGCGAGTGCTAAGGCTAACGAAGGGGATCTAGTTTAGATACGTAGCTATCTATTGAAATAATTATCTTATTTTTTACCAAGTCTTACATTGTTGATACTCATTAGCAAGCTGTCAGAGACTAGTAAGTGTATTTATCCAAAGAATATGAATCAAATACACACATAGTTTGCAATTCGACTATAGGGAATATTCTAAATATTTCAACTCGTATCCCTCATATCTGCTTAAATTTGGACCCCGTGCAACGGTGACTTCTTCCGATTCGATCAAACTTTTGAGAAACTATTGACTGAGGGTTATACAGCTTGGATCCTGATGAGATGCCGAGTTTACTCGGCGTTTCATATCAGAAGCCTAAATGTTTGTAAATGCGAGATAGGTCGTAAATAGCGGGAAATATGTGTTAATTGACCCTTTCCCTGTTCAATGTTCATGTAAGAAATAATGACATCATGACTATTTATTAGCAGAAGTTTTAATTTATATTGGGCATGTATGTATACAATTACTGTTTCTTAATATCGTTTTAATATTTTTTCTTCATAACATTTAAATTCCAGTCGCCAATCGAGGTAATGATCACAGCATTAATCCTACCATTTATTCACTTTAATTCACAAACACTGAATTGATGTTATTGATAAAAAAAATTTTCACATAATTATACTTTATACATGTAGTACTCTGATTACAATTGATTGCCAACGTTCCTTTCAATCCTTCGTCAGCTAAATGTAACGTGAGTGACATTTGTTAACAGCTTGGATCCGGATGAGATGTCGAATAACTCGGTGTCTCATCTGGATCCAAACTGTTTCGCACTATGTCGAAAATAACAATCCAGTAATATTTATAACGGACCAGGTTTGGAGCTGATGTCGTTGTTTTGCTCCAGCAAACTGAGGTTTAAGTTAACGCTTTCCTCCATAAATACGCCTTTCCACGCCTCTATAAAAATCACTTGTTGAAACCATTATGATAAATAGAGCATTTGCTCCTATAGGAGAAACTACTCTATTTATCACAATGGTTTCAAAGTACAAAATTCTAAAAAAAAAATCCTTTTCTCTAGTTAATGCTCCTTTTCGGTAGATTTATTCAAAGTAGTTGGATATAAAAATAGCATATGAGGTAATGGGTTAACGGTTATCCTGCTGAAAAAAATGATGTATGCTAAAAACTCTGATTTATTGCAATTTTGTACTCACTTCTGATTCGTACAAGTGTTTGAGAAACTGTTGACCGAGTGTCAAACAGTTTGGATCCTGATGAGACGCCCAGTTACTCGGCGTCTCATCGGGACCCAAGTTGTTTGCAAATGCGAGTCTAGTCTCGTTTAGCATAAGGGTTAATATATGACAGTTTTCTTTGTTTCCACGTACAAGTCGCGCTTAGCATAAGGGTTTAATATATACATGTATATGACAGTTTGTTTTCTTTGTTTTCACGTACAAATCGCACTTAGCATAAGGGTAATAACTTAATATATGACACTTTTCTTTGTTTCCACGTACAAGTCGCGCTTAGCATAAGGATTAATACATGACAGTTTTCTTTGTTTTCACGTACAAGTCGCACTTAGCATAAGGGGTAATATAATTATGACATTTTCTTTGTTTCCACGTACATACTCAAATATTTAGAGTAACAGGTTTAATAGCATCGGGCTGTGGTTTCAACATTTGCCTCAAGTAACTTACAAATGTCACATACTAATGGTTTGTTTGAAATAGAGTAAAACCTCTCTATAACGGCCACTAAATTACATCAAGTATTTTGTGTTAAAGGCAGGTGGTTGCTTAAAGCAATGTGAAAGTAAAAAAGAACGCTCCTATAGGAACGTTTTGTTTTACTTTCACCTTGCTTTAAGCAGCAACCTGCCCTAAATACCAAATAATTAACACTATTTAGTGGCCGTTATAGAGAGGTTTTACTGTACTTAACATCGAAGTTGGAAAGCATTAGAGTAAGAGAAACATGAATACTCATGTAAGAAATAATGACACCATGAATACATATTAGCTGATTTTTTCATAATGGTATATAAGCAAAGGAAATTCTTGGCCATAGCAGAAACTCTAGTATCAGAAATTTACATGGAAACAGAGTCGACACTTTATTCATAGTTTCATAAACAAACAGAGAATGCCCTAATCAGACGGTTCCTGGATCTGCACTGTTTGTAAAGGCATGAAAAGACGTTTACATGAAGGAAAAGCTTGAGCCTGAACTCTAAATAGACGCATTTTGATACTTTTTCAAAGGTAGCCGCCGTCTGTTTGTTGTCTATTCTGTTTGCTTACATAATGTCATTGATATGATTCATTACTGTTTGGTCGTCGGCCTCCGTCCGTCTATTTGGTATCACTATAATATCAACTCTATTTATAACAGTATGCAATAATTAGTTAATACGTGTTTATAATGGCTGGATCCTGCCATGAATATTCTTGGGGGTAAAGGGTATAAGTGATATTTTCTCGCATAGTGTATCATTATATTAAGCGTGTAGGGCAAATTGTTATAACTACAGTGGAACTTCGACATATCGAACTCGGATAACTCGAACTTCGAATAACTCGAACTAAAATTTCGGTCCTTCCAATATTTACAACAAGGAATTGGTCTAACATGTATCACAATACGTATCTAGAAACACATGTGACAGCTAAATGCATGTCTAAAGTAATGCTGAAATCTCATACAGGAGATTTCAACATTACTTTAAACCTGCACTAAGCTGTGACCTTGAGGATTCGTCCAGATTAGAAATCGGATAACTCGAACCTCTGTTACGTCGAATTAACTTGTATGGTTATCAAGATATCGAGGTTCAACTGTATACTCAATTTGATAAAACGGTGATACTGTTCGGAAATAAGTTTGATTCCACAAGGGTTCAAACTGTTTTATATGCTGAGTGTATCATATTAAATGGAACGGAACACATGGCATACCCACACACGAACAATAATCTCAATACATGACACCTATACCACCAATAAATGCACAACACATGAACTAATATTATTTTTCTTTACTATGGTTTGTTTTTATTCATTGGACGAGGTATTAACACAATACAGTTGCACTTCTATATCTCGAACTCGGATAATTTGAACTACAGGATAGCTCGAGGTAAAGGTTTTCATATACAATACAGGGTATTTCTAAAATATATCAAGTATGCATATTTAGAAACACATGTGACAACTTAATACAGATCGAAAGCAATGCTGAGCGATCATACAGAAGCCCTCAGCATTACTTTAGACCTGAATTCAGCTGTGAACTTTAGAAATTGTCCAGATCAGAAATCTGATGACTCGAGCTTCTGTTATCTCGAAGTAATTGTATGGTCCTTTGAAATTCGAGACATTTTGCGTTCAACTGTGCTTTATGCCTTGTCTCTTCCGTTGACATGTGTTCATCTAAATGAGGTTGGCGGTTTGTTTTTTTCTCACTCTTTATATTGTGACGGTATACTTCCTTAATCAATTATTGCGCATTTTAGACCTATGATCAACAATTATAATTTTGCGACATCACAAAAGTTCATTGCATAGTGCAACGTCCACAGTAGGCTAAACCTTCCTAATCCGGACTTTTAGTACAGAAGAATGAGAACGTTTTAGGCAGGTGGCTGCTAAAGGTCACGAGGCCCAGAGGAGCTTTCTGCGTGAACTCCATCCCATGAATAAAACTGTCATCTGTCTTAAAGACTGACAATGTTAATTGTCCGATCAGCGAGACGATTTACTGTAATATACATTTTCAGTACCGTTTTCTGAATATAGAGAAAGCCTCGCCTCAACGTTTTCTCCCCTCGTCGGATAAAGCGTCCCATCTACGGCACTAACCTATTATTCGATTTATCCAGTCAATATAGTTAAATGTCTTTTTTACAGACTCATAACACTCTTGAAATAATTTACATTGAAAATGCAGTTTTTCGATCAACGGATCCCTCCCTTTTCACTTCCATTTAGACGTAAATAGATCTAATGAGCTACCGCAGAGGAATATAGTTTCGATACTTGTATTACTAGAAGGAAATCGTGGTTGAATTTGAAAAATAAGATGATTTGAATCGAGGGTCGATAAGTTATTTCAAACAGACATGGTCTAGATATTCTTTGGTCAAATTCGAGTTACGTAGTCTCGGTTTCTATTTTTAGATTCTACCTAACGTCACTCACAAATCGATGGAACTGAACAGGCTATATTTAGGTTTATGACTATCACCGCCCCTGTAAGAGTTTATCAACCAAATAATCATGAGAGTGAAAAGAAAACATTTACTATTTATCTGTCAATCTTTGCTTCCAGGTTTGATTTTATCAAAAACGGGTTTTGCCAGCGGTGGATTAAATTAATAAAAGTGATAAATCAACGTCATTTTGTATGTGGCCTCGGTGGCGTAATCGGTAAGGGCGACGTCAGTAGAGAGATTAGAATTAGTTTTTGTAGGATCAGGCGCGGGTTCGAATCCAGCTGTAGCCAATTATTTTTAATTTTTTTCTCATTTGAATAATTCTTCTGGTGACCAAATAGATCTGTTAGATCTATTCCATCAACATGTTTATGAATATTTACAGAAAACTAAAATAGTTCCATGGTTATAGAATCATTACGCCTATCTACTAACCAAATAAACCTTCCACTACCGGAAGTAACCTAATAAACCTAAGTTTATTTGCACCCCCTTTATTATGTCACTAGAGAAGCCTAGTGACTGGATAAAAATAAGCTTATTGTTTTTTCCAGCTGGATTGGGGTAGGTCGGTGGTTCCATCCGGGTGTTCTTTAGTACACGGAACAATGTTATTTGTTCCATACACAGAAAAAACACTCAGGACCATCCTCCACCTGGGCTTTAACTGGGCGTCGCGGAGTGATTGAAATGCAATTAATGCGACGTAACATTCTGACGCAAATAAACAAAATAATCATGAATTACACGCTGATGTAATTGATTTTGTTTTCAGAAATTAACGGAGGAAAATGCAAAACTCCAAAAGCATTATGATGATATCAAAGAAAAGCACGACGAGATGGAAGGAAGCCACATGTTGTTGGTAGCCGAACTAGAGACTCTCAGGAAAGTCAATGCTGAACAGAAGGATGATATTAAAAGGCTTGAAACAGAGGTCAAATTCTTAAAGGAGACACAAGGAGGTGATGAAGCTGTTAAAGATTTACAAGACAAGCTTATTAGACTTTCTAATGAACAAGAAGAGAAGGACAGAAAGATACACAGCCTGGAAGGTGAACTGGATAGTACCAAAGAGAAATTGAAAGACGCCGAGAACAGGGCCGCAAGAGGAGGCAATGGCGAACCACCAAAGTCCAAGACATGCGCCATAATGTGATATATATTAATTATTTAATTTAACCCATTACTCCACGAATATTCATATCAGAAACATTGGCTGTATAATTATTAATTATCTGATTTTCATTAATGGCACCATGAGCATGGGCATTTTTATAATTATATATATATCTATATTATGTCATACGCAAACAGAGCAGACCGAGATCAAACGTTTCCTACCTGGGCCGTCTGATCTGGGTTTACTCTATTTGCAAATGTACCAAGACATATCCATGGAGTAAAGGGTTAACATTCAGGGCCACTCATCGATTATTTTATCTCCCCTGACCCAATGACCGCTAGATTCGAAGGTGACCAAATGAATAGAAAAAACATGCGCATTTATTTGAATTATTATTTGTCAGTAATACTAAATTATTATGGCGTACATTTTGTTCTGGTCCTAACGGGTAACACTCGTGGTCTGGTCAGACCTAATAATTTCTGGCCTTACCAGGTCAGACATGGAAATACTAGTGTGACAACCTACACATACCACTGGTACAACACAGTGTAACCTTACTGGTTATCCCTGCTTAATACCATATAATTAAACCCCCGAAAAATGTATCAAAATTTATCGCTGAATAAAACGACTTTGGTGTCAAGCAGTGCAGACCCTGATCCAAGGGCTCCCTCAGCAAATATCGTATATACGGTAGTATAATCCTACATACTAAGGTTAAGACTCTCTTAAACGCTATCTGGTGCAGACTTAACGAGGTCTGGTGATGTTAGATATCTGGTCTGACCTGGTCAGACCTAGTTATACCACAGTGATACTACCTGATCTAACCAAGTCGGGCCTCTGCTTATATCTTACTCATTCTGGTACTACCAGCGTGTAGTGAATGGTAAAAAGTACAATCTGGTCATATGTGCCTCTATCCGTGGTACAACCAAGTCAGGTCTGGCCTGACCAGAATCCACGAGGTCTAACCAGGTCAGAACTCTGGTATAAAGTTCTGACCAGACCTGGTTTTAGGACCTAAATGTATGCCGTATACGTTCTAAAATTATAACCATCATTAAACAGATGTATGTAAGAATTGAAAAAAGTATTGAAACATTTTATTTGAAAATATTAATGCTAAAGGAATCATATTTTGAATGTTACTGTGCTATATACGGTATATACACGTGCAGTTATATATTATCATAACAGAACTCCTTTAATGAGTGTATTCAAGTGAGATCACTGACTGAAAAATGACCCCATTGGAATACAGTCTGTTTGCATATACCATATTTATGTGATTCCTGATATTGCATTTAAGTTATTATTTATACTTGCCCCAGGTCTGTGATCCTTATTGTTTGTTAGTTGTAGTTATTATCACATATTCCGTCCACTTTTCTGCTTTTGTTTTATTGTTACACGCTTCTATACTTACTTTGTTTTAACCTTTATTTTATTAACTCTTTCACTGCCAAACACTGTCATCTACAAAATAAACCATCTGCTACTATAGTTAAGTTTTGAAGTTTCCTTCTCTTTAGCAAAAATCCTCCAACACACCCCAATGTGATCACATTATCGAGTTACTCAGTGTCTCAGATGGAGGGACGTTGTTTGTATAGGTAATCACATACATGTACATGTATTCACCAGTGGCAGCGAAAGAGTTAAAGAAAAAAACAGTCCAAAATAAACATATGGTGCTTAGTTATTAAACTTGATAGGTTGTATACAGTAGAATTTGTCTTAAGCGGCCACCAAAAAACAGGTCTGATTACGGGTCTGTAAGGAATGCAGGTCAAAAATAATACAGAAAACTCATTTTGCGTTACTTTTACCCTGCATTAAGCAACCAACTACTTTTTAAAAATCCAATGTTCAATCAATAAATAGCTGCTTAAGACGGGTTATACTTTACTAGAATCAATGTTACTAACAATGTTATGTGTATGAAAAAGTATCTGTACCTCATAAGTTGAAAGCTCAATACAGCATTTGATTACATAAGCTACCAAATGAATAAAGTCAATATCAACACAATAATGCTTTATTGTTATTTTCATTTCGGAGACAGTAAATGTAATATGACATTGAAACTGATGGCCACTAAAATTGAACGATTGAATAATATCCCAGCACAATGACTCAAGAGGGGTAACAATTTGGTTACATAGTAATTTTGTGAATTTGAGTTATCTTTCTTGAACGTGCCACTCGTCGCATCGGGTAACAAATATGCCCGGCACACAATCATACTCCTGTTAAATCCTGAGAATCAAGGAGAAACTCGTATTTATTACTACACTTCAATACTTCTATGAAGCAACTATGTACGTAACTATGTAACACTAGAATTAACCAAGGGTTGAGTGTAGGATTGTGGTTGGCTACTACAATATGTAATCTTTATAATCAGTTAACCCTTGCCTTGATATGCACGCATTTACACGTCTTTACAAACAGAGTAGACCAAGATCAGACTGCTCCTACAGGAGCCGTCTGATTAGGGCCTACTCTGTTTATTTATAAAATCATTTAAATCTGATTCTACAGTTTCTACCATGGCTAAATATCACGCGTTCGTATGTCATTATAAAATTTAATCGAATTAATATTAATGATGTAGCTAATATTTACATTAATAATTTAACAGACTCCGGAATGATGCGGATGGGGACTGAACCGGAGAGCCAATTCAAAAGCGAACGCTCTTGTCTCAACCAACAAATAAACTAAGGCATGCAGTCGGTGGCAGGGCAGACACTGCCAGACAGCCATATGTGACCAGTGATCTCTAAACATGTGTAATAATCTTAAACATATGTCTGCTTTCTTCAGATACCCCGTCTAAATAGTCCAACATGACGAGATCTATTATTGGGTCTTTAAAGTAAGTGATAGCTTAAAACAAGACGAACGTTATATAAAAATCTTTCGCTAGGTATTTCTGCATTACTTTTATCGTGACAGTAAACCTCCGCTAATGCGACCACCTAAAAGATGAATAATTCTTAATGCAGGACACTAGTAATGCAGAAAGCTCCTCTAGGAGCTTTCTGCATTACTTTTGTCCTGCATTAAGCAACCACCTGCTTATAAAGACATCCATGTTTATTCATTTAGTGGTCGCATTAGGGGGTTCTACTGTAATGGGTTAGCCCCTTACGTCATGAATATTCATGTAAGAATAAAAGTATACCACTTGCTTTTAAAGGCACCGATGATCATTAACCTTTTCCTTCATATAAACGTGTTTTCACACATAGATCTGCAAAAAGATTAAACCTAGATCAGACGGCTCCTATAGGAACCGTCTTATCAGGATCTGCTCTCTTTGCTTAAGGAGTCTGAACTATATGTTTCCTTACTTTCTACAATGGCTACAATGTTCAATCTTCCATAATTATTTCATTAAAACTTTTTTGTTCATGAATATTCAGTAGGTATTGAAATTTGAAATAAACATAGAACAGCCAGGGAAAGGGTTAAGCAAACACTTGTTTTTAAAGACACCTATGATCATTAATAAAATGGCCGCTGTAGAGTGTTTGTTGTTTATAAAATACAACAGAATCTCCTTATAGCGACCTTCCGCTTAACTGCTTAACATGGGAGTCTGTTAATGCAGGTTTTAATGCTTCTTCAAAACGTTCGTGCTGCACTTAGCTACTCCGTATGTGAGAAAAAACAAGCACTGGGCTTACATTGAAATGTCGCTTAACCTTTTCTTTTAAGCATATTCATGAAAGAAGATATAATTTCAAGAAAATGAATTAAATGATCAAATGAAATAAGAGTCGTTTTGATGTTGGCAGAACATGTAGAATCAGATTTATCACGTGTATAAGCAGACAGGACAGAACGTGATCAGCCAGTTACTACAGGGGCTGTCTGATCTTGGTCTAATCTGTTTGCAATGGCGTACACCGTGGAATTAAGTAATGGGTTATCTCCTTACCTCATGAACATTCAGGAGTAAGAAATATTGGCACCATGAACATTAACTAATCCTGTACAAGTCTTCTGATCAGAGTCTGCTCGGTTTGCTTATGAAATACAATGTAATACAGATTTTGTCATGATAAGCTGTAAGAAATAATTACGTTATGAATATCTATTGGATTAATTTGTTATAATAGCACACGGGCATAGGATTTTTTAGGCTATGTCAGAAACTGTAAAATCAGATCTATATTATTTCATAAGCAAACGGAACAGACTCCGATAAGACGGATCCTATATGAGCCGTCTGATCTGGGTCCACTCTGTTTGTAAAGGCGTAGAAAGGCGTATTTATGGAGTAAAGGGTTAAGCTGCCATCAAAAAGAGGTCCAATTATGGGTCTGTAAGGCAGGTGGTAGATTAATGCAGGTCAGAAGTGATGCAGAAAGCTCCTATAGCAGTTTTTTGTATTACTTTTAACCTGCATTAAGCAACCATCTACTATTTAAGAGTTCTATATCTAATAAATGAATGGCCACTCAGGACAGGTTCTACTATAAAAGCGTATACTGAAAAAATAACACTGGAGTATCTAACGGACAATTAAAACAGACGAATGCTTAACCCATTCCCTCATATTGACGACTTTTGACGACTCTGCAAAAGTCACATTGGGAAACCATTGTGATAAATAGAGCATTTGCTCCTATAGGAGCAAATGCTATATTTATCACAATGGTTTCAAACTACAAAATTCTAAAATTTTCCTTTTCTCGAGTTAATGCTCCTTTTCGGTAGATTTATTTAAAGAGGTAGGATCTTAAAATAACATGAGGTAATGGGTTAATGTAGGGTGAAAATCACAAAGAAAACTCCTTTATCCAACATTAAATTGCCACCTGTCTTAAAGTTCGGCATTTATTCGTATTTCAAAGTATAGAGAGGTTTTATCGTAAAACACAATGGTCGTTAGCGTTATCGACTCATTTAAAATTTAATTTCTAAGTGTTCATGCCCAAATGCGTATTATGAACTAATTTATTATTCATTTGATTGAGTGCGTTTTGCAATACATTATTTGTCGAAGTCGTCTTTAAAGCAAATAAATCACACCCTATCTGACCAGCAGGCTGCTGAACTATTCCTTTGTTCTGTATTCATGTAAGAAATAATGACAAACATAAACTTTTCACGGAAATTGTTTACTTTGACAAAAACCGCAGAATCAGATCTATACCACGTCAAAAGCAAACAGAGCAGACTCTGATCAGACGGCTCCTATATGATCTGGGTTCCTCTGTTTGCAAATGCGTAAAAAGGTGTTTATACGAGGGGAAAGGGTTATGGTATGTCATCTGTTCTGGGTATACACTTTTTACCCTGTCCATATTCCCTATTAACCCTCAACGTCCCCTATTATCTACAATCAACTCGCCCAAAACAGATATTAGAACCCGTCCATTTGTCATATTGAAAGATACATCGCAAACAAAGAATACACTGATATAAAACATTCAACAAACAGTCTTGACCCTGATCAGAGGACTCCTCCAGGAACCCTCTAATCTGGGTCTAGACTTTTTGCCTATATCTCATATATATGCCATCATGGGATTTAAAGGAATCATGAAAATGTGGGTTAACCCTTTACCCAATAGCCTGTTTCTAGTTTTGAAGACATATGACCACTTAAAGCAGGTTGAAAGTAAAGCAGAATGCGCCTTAAGGCGCATTCTGCTTTACTTTCAGCCTGCTTTAAGCTACAACCAACTAGGATATAGAAAATATTTATTATGCAATATGTTCATGACTGTATGAATTTGAACTATTTTCTTCAGCGGAGGAATAAATCAAACACGCTAAAAGCCGCTTCTATCAGGTAAAGGGTTAAATCCTCACTACCTACAACATAACACACACTGCTGACTGTTGTGCATTTATATTTCTTTCACCTCCCGTGCCTTCAAGTAACTCTTCAAGTTTGTGTATTCTTAAATCCTTCTCCGCGTGGTCGTTTGAGAGTCTGATCAATCTATCCTGCATGTCTCTCATGTTCTGGTCTCCTCCCTGTGTTCTTTGCAGCTCCTCTATGTCTTGTTTCAGCCTGGCTATTTCATATCTATGACGCTCGTCTGTTTCTTTAAATTGTCTCAAGTCGTCCATCAGGTTGTCATATTCATGTTGCATTCTTACAAATCTCACTTCCATATCTTTGTGATGTATTTTCAGTTTCTGATTTTCGTACGTGAGATTCTGGAAAAAAGACAACAAATTCACTCTTTAACCCTTTCCTCCATAAATACGCCTTTCAATGCCTCTGTTAAAATCGCCTGTTGAAACCATTGTGATATATAGAGCGTTTGCTCCTATAGGAACAAGTGCTGTATTTACCACAATGGATTTAAAATAGCCTATGGGGGAATGGGTTAATTTAGATTAGTCACTTCAACCCTATACGTGACAGAGAACGTTTTCGCGCTTTTGCAACTCTGAGTTCTGTAGATCCTGTCTTAAGGGACCATCAAAAATATGTCTAATTATGGGTCTATAAGGCAGGCGGTAGCTTAATGCAGGTCAAAAGTAAGACTGAACGCTCCTATAGAAGCTTATTACTCTTGTCCTGCATTAAGCAACCACTTGCTGTGTAAGACTGCTAAATTAAAAAGATGAATGACCGCTTAAGACAAGTTATACTGAAGACCCAAATCAAACGACTCACGCTGGAGTCCTCTGTCCACGGTCTGCTTATTTTGCTTTTGATGTTATATACATTTATAATATATGCGATTCTACAGTTTATGTCAAAGCAAAACAAAAGCACGTGTTCATATACCATCAGAAACATATTCATGGTGTTTTCTTTCATGAGTATCAATTATGTAAAGGTTTAAATAGAGAGAAGGATCATAATCATTTGAAAAGTCAACAGATACAGTGACAGTGTTAGGTTCTAGCGTAACATTTGTTTATCGGCATTGTATGGTCCTACATTAACCATTTTACCGCCAATGCACCTTGACAAATAGTGCAGTCCCAGATCAGACTGACCATTGACTTCACTGTTTGTCTCAAACTCTATAACTAATTTCTATATCTTTGCTTTATTCCTTTGAAATTTGCATTTATTTATCGTATTTCATTATTTTACCGCATGGTTTAACAAAATTGGATTGCAAACGACAATTAGAAATTTGGCACCGAAAGGGTTAAAACCTCTATGTAGGGACCACTTAATGGATAAACAAATACAGTTGAACATGGATATTTATGCATCAAGTATAATGGTTACGGTAAATCATCCCTAAAGCGTTCACTGTATGAATAAATACACGGTTCTTTAAATCTTTGCAGGTTAAGTGAGTTCTCGTCTACAAAAAAAGTGCCAGCTTTATTTTTTAAACTAGAATTTCTTACATTTCTTTGCAAAACTAGTCAACGTTTCAAATAGTTTGGATCCCGATGAAATGTCGCATTATGCGGCGTCTCACCTGGATCCAAACTGTTTGCATAGGTAATGACAGTTTCGCTGTCAGTGTGCAAAGAGTTAAATTAGATGGTGACACGAAGTGTGGACGAAGTGTGTGCACGTGCAAAAGCTTGTTTTCGCAATAACAAGCAGTGTATAGTCAAACAACTAGGTCTGACGTGTCAAAGGTCAGCCGAGTCCATTTTTTAGGGAGATCAGCATTCCGCATGTTCTCGGACCATTTTTTAAACAGACGAGTTTGGTATATAAGATAAAATTGAAGGCAGAATTGTTGTCAGCAGTTTAGCGCAGTGGGTAAAGTCTAGGTACGCAGAAGACATTGCGAGAGTAGTTTTTTATTGAGCGTGGGTTCGAATCCCGTGTCGACCTTAAACTTTTTTTTTTAATTTTGAATGAATAGTAGAGTATTATTTTATGTCATATTGTATAATTGTATGCACATGTTCGTCTATGTTAGGGAATGGTGCCTTTGTTTGAGTTCGAGTCCTATATTAGCCATATTTTCAATAATAAATCGACGCTAAAATATGAATATCAATATAAGTTTTAGCAAATGTCTTGTACAAGTGGCTTCTTAATGCACAACAAAACAAATGCTCTTAAGGGGACTTTCCTTAATATTTTTAGCAAAAAAATATTTTAGGTTGATGCGAGACTCGAACCTGCGCCTAATAAAATGTTCGCCGATCATATACTTCTTTATGGTCCTACGACTTATCCACTACGCTATATTTCCGATAACTAATGCGCTTATTCTTTATACCTATAACTGAACATTTTCTTTTATAAATGGCACGTGGATATCCGAAATGCTGATCTCCCTTAAAAATGGACTCGGCGAACCCGTGACCCGTCAGACCTAGTTGTTTGACTTTTTTTTATAGGATCCGATATGTATAAAAACAAAACATACAGTAAAACCTCGATTATCCGAATTTTCGGTAGAGAAGAATTTAGACCCTTTTAGGCAGGTGGCTGCTTAATGCATGGTGAAAGTCATGCAGAAAGCTCCTCTAGGCGCTTTCTGCATGACGTTCACCATGCATTAAGCTGCCACCTGTCTTAAAGGTCGATAATAATACGTATTTTAGTGTTCGAATAATCGAAGTTTTACTGTATTTAATTCAAACAGAGTAAAAATGTAAACAGAAATACCAACAAGACTCGTACACAGTAGAACCTGCCTTAAGCGGCCATCAAAAAGAGGTCTAATTGTGGGTCTGTAAGTCTGGTGGTAGCTTAATGCATATCAAAAGTAATACAGAAAGCTCCTATTGAAACTTTCTGCATTACTTTTGACCTGCATGAAGCAAATACCTCCTCTTTAAGGGTACAATAAATTAATGGCCGCTTAGGACAGGTTTCACAGTATTCTGTTTGGATAATTTGTAGGAATAACTAAAGGTTTAAAACACAAGAACATAATCCAGGAAAGTCTCAGATTGGAACTGGAAAATAGCATTTGAATGCAGAGCAAGGATATGTATAGCACAGCCAATGTAGAACCAGTGTCTTGTTTTCCAACAGAAGTACTACACATCAAATCAATCTCTCTTAACCCATTCTCTCCTACTGGTGCCTTTTGGCGCCTCTGTGAAAGTGATTTTTTGAAACCATTGTGATAATTTATCACAATGGTTTCAAAACTACAGAATTTTATAATTTTCCTTTCTCTTGTAAATGTACTGTTCTGGTAGATATATTCAAATAGGATGGGTACAAAACTAGTCTAGGGGTGGGGGTGGATTAAAGGAAACTTACATGCGATAAAACAGAATAATTTATACATATTTACAGTAAAACCCGTCTAAACCAGAATTCTAGTAAGGAAAAAAATAAGAAACTTTTAGGCAGGTGGCTGCTTAATCAAGAGTGAAAGTGATGCAGATAGCTCGTAGAGGAGCTTTCTGCAGGACTTTCACCCTGCATTAAGCTGTCATCTGTATCCATGACCTATATTTATACCAAACTTAACGTCAGGTTTAGAGAGGTTTCACTGCAACACAAAAGAGTGAATACACGTGTATGCCTTTTTCATTTTTTTTGTCAAATGTTGTTTGAGTATTTTATGTTACATTTATTTAGTTTGGAACAGTTTGCAATGGCTATGTAACACCTAAAACGCAATTGCATTTACAGTAAAACCTCTCTATAACGGCCATTAAATTGTGTTCACTAGTTCGTATTTGGGGCAGGTGGCTGCTTAAAGCAAGGTGAAAGTAAAACAGAACGGTCCTACAGGAACGTTCTGTTTTACTTTCACCTTGCTTTAAGCAGGCACATGCCTTTAACACAAAATACTTGATGTAATTTAGTGGTCGTCATGGAGATGTTTTTACTGTATATACCTGCACGGCAGTCTTTTCCGCTAATTGGTTGGTAAGAGATGTTTCCATCATTAATTGCAGTTCCTCGCTTTCGAGAATCTTCTGCTGAAATTCCCCTTCGTCCCAAGATGCAGCTAAAAGATCACAGATCATACCTCGTAACAACGTGATGCAATTGTTTAAAATTCGAATACATAAATTCAAGCATCTGACCATTTATCTCATACGTAGCGATGTAAGAAATAATGGCAAATTATAATTATTAACTAAAAGTTTTTTTATAATGGAATATAACCATAGCAGAAAGTGTAAAAATCTACCTACATTATTTTATTATTGAACACCACTGTCTACTGGCACTAGCCACATACTATAGTTTATTTATAGCACCTAGTACATTAATATTCATGTATTATATGCTATAAATAAACTATAGTCTTTTTCGATCTAATGCCAGTGGTAAACACAGTAGACCTTGATCAATTGGCTCCCACATGCACCGTCTTGATCTATATCTATCCTGTTTTCAAAGGCGTTAAAAAAAACTGTCCACTGAGTAAATGGTTACAGTCTAAACTAGTTAATCCTTTCCTTCATATAAATGCCTTTCCACGCATCTGCAAACAGAGAAGACCTCTGAACAGGGTCTGCTCCATTTGCTAATGGAATTTAACAGATCTGTTTCTTTAATTTTTGAAATGGCTAAAATATTCCAATTTCCAGATTTCATTTGAACTATTTGTCTATGAGCATTGAGTAGGTATTGAAATTTGGAATAAATACGGAACAGGGAAAAAGACACGCTCTGAGAAAAGCCTTATTGCATTGCTAACAGTTGACACTAAGATCGGACATTAGGTCTTTGAATACATTGTATGGAAATATAGGAAATACAGTAAAAATCTCTATAACTGCCACTAAAGTAATTGTGTTAATTATTTGGTGTTTAGGGCAGGTGGCTGCTTTAAGCAAGATGAAAGTAAAACAGAACGCTCCTATAGGAGCGTTCTGTTTTACTTTTACCTTGCTTTAAGCAGCCACCTGCCTTTAACACAAACTATTTGATGTAACGTAGTGGCCGTTATAGAGAGGTTTTACTGTACCTCACTACAGACTCTCACGAGTGACACACAGAGCATACCTTGATCAGAAGCTGTGTTGGAGACGCGGAGGTTGTGGCGGTCTACATTGTTTGTTATGCAATGCAGTAAAACCTATCTTAAGCAGACATCAAGAGTTCTAATTATGGGTCTGCAAGGCAGGCGGTTGCTTATTGCATGTCAAACGTAATGCAGAGCTTTCTGCACATTTGCCCTGCAATAAGCAATCGCCTGCTTTAAGACTCATATGTTCAATAAATGAAGGGTCGCTTAAGACATGTTCTACTGAACAACCCTTTTCTTCAGAGATATGTTCTAATATATAGGGATAACATACTATCCTTATTGTAATATTGTCTTGTTGGGGAATCAACGCCGCTCCACGGACATTCGCCCACCGCACATTTGTTTTAGATGGGAGGGACATTTGACCCCTGGTATTTTCGATGGAGCGGACATTTGTCCCATTATGTTACAGCACTAATTATAGAAATTCATGCTTGATTGTATTTAACAAACAAGAGTACCGCATACGGTACATAATACGCCCACTTGCAAGCTTTCTCAGATTCAACATGCCTTATAAGAGTTGACATTTTCTAATCTGTGCTTCAGATCTTGATTTCCATATTAAGGTGATACTATTTTTAAAAAAAATTGAAGTGAATATCTTATTAATTAGAAAAGTTACAGCTAATCCTCATATTTGCAGATTTTTGTAAAGTGAAATGGCCATAACTCGGTAAAGACAAACTGAATGAACCTCAAAATAAACTCAGCTTCAGATTTTGTTGCTTAAAACGTTTGTGTTAAGTTTCATTTATATCATTTTAATAGTTTTCCCAGAAAACAACAGACAAACTAAAAGATGACCAACAAACAAAGCAACAAACACACAAAGTTCAAGCACCATAACTTTAGAATAAAATGACTTATCAAAACCCTGCAATATATGCGAAAATTCATATTAAGGTTTAACCAAATAAAAAAATATGAAGTAAATATCATTTCAAATGAAAAAGTTATGGCCATCCTCATATTTGCATAGATTTGCATTATTTCTTTTAAGTGCATGGGCTATAACTCCGAAACAACAAATCAAATTGACCCTCAAAATCAACTCAGTTTCAGACCTTTATGCATTAAACATTTGTGTGAAGTTTCATTAATATCTGTCAAACAGTTTTCCCAGAAAACAGCGGACAAACTATTTGCATGCATTTGCATTATTTTTTAAGGACAAGGGCTATAACTCTGAAACGAAAAATCAAATGATCCTCAGAATTAACTCAGCTTCAGATCTTGATGCATTAAACATTTAGGTGAAGTTTCATTCATATCTCTGAAAATAGTTTTCCCAGAAAACAGCGGACAAACTATTTGCATGTTTTTGCATTATTTTTTTAGGACAAGGACCATAACTCTGAAACGAAAAACCAAATGATCCTCAGAATCGACTTAGCTTCAGATCTTGATGCATTTAATATTTAAGTGAAGTTTCATTAATATCTCTCAAATGGTTTTTCCAGAAAACAGCGGACAAACTATTTGCATGTATTTGCATTATTTTTTAAGTACAAGGGCCATAACTCTGAAACGAAGAACCAAATGAACCTCAGAATCGACTCAGCTTCAGACCTTGATGCATTAAACATTTGTGTGAAGTTTCATTAATATCTGTCAAACAGTTTTTCCAGAAAACAGCGGACAAACTATTTGCATGTATTTGCATTATTTTTTAAGAACAAGGGCCATAACTCCAAGAAAACTGCGGACAAACAAACTGTTGACGGACAAACGAACGAACGAACGAACGAACGGACGAACGAACGGACGGACGGACGGACGGACGGACGGACAGGGTCATGCCAATATACGACCACCTTTATTAGGTGGGCGTATAAAAAGTGGCAAATGTCCGGGGGCAACTGTCCTAGAATCACCAACGCCCTCGTTTAATGAAGGCTTCCGTATCCTCGGTGAAATGAGGTATTTGTGCCATCGTTTATTTCTTAAGCTAGTTCACATTCATGTAAGAAATTAAGACATTCTGAATATTAATTAGATATATTCTTATTTTAGCATAAGGTCACATGAGATTTTACCGCGGCAAAAACTGTACAATCAGATAATTTGTACATTTTATTTCAATAAGCACAAGTGACAGATCCTTACAAGACAGCTCCTACTGGAGCCGTCCGATCCGACTCTAACCTGTTTGCGTCTCTATAAGGTAAAGTGTTATTGGAGGCATTCTATTAAAAGATGCATCTGCGTCCTCGTTTAATGGAAGCATCCGTCCTCGTTAAATGGACGCATGTGTGTCCTCATTTAATGGAAGCATATGTGTCCTTGTTTACATGAGGTATCTGCGTCCTCATCTAATGGATGCATATGTGTCCTTGTTAAATTGAAATATCTGTATACTGGTTTAATGGAGATATCCGCATCATAGTTTAATGGGCGCATCTGCGTCCTTGTTTAATGGAAGCATCCGATCCGACTCTAACCTGTTTGCGTCTCTATAAGGTAAAGTGTTATTGGAGGCATTCTATTAAAAGATCTGCGTCCTCGTTTAATGGAAGCATCCGTCCTCGTTAAATGGTCGCATGTGTGTCCTCATTTAATGGAAGCATATGTGTCCTTGTTTACATGAGGTATCTGCGTCCTCATCTAATGGATGCATATGTGTCATTGTTAAATTGAAATATCTGTATACTGGTTTAATGGAGATATCCGCGTCATAGTTTAATGGGCGCATCTGCGTCCTTGTTTAATGGAAGCATCCGCGTCCTCGTTTAATGGAAGCATCCGCGTCCTTGTTAAATAGAAGTATCCACGTACTCGTTAAATGGAGATATTCGCGTCCTAGTTTAATAGACAATCTGCGTCCTCGATTAATGGAGGTATTAACGGCGTCATCAGTGTCCTCGTTTAATGGAGGAAACCACATCCTCGTTTAATACAGACATCTGCGTCCTCGTTTAATGGAGGTATTCGCGTTCTCGTTTAGTGGAAGGAACCACGTTCTCGTTTAATGGGGGCATTCAGAGTTATCTGCGTTCTCGTTTAATAGAGACACTTGTCATCGTTTAATAAAGACATTCGCGTCCTCGTTTAATGGAGGGAATCACGTTCTCGTTTAATGAAGGCGTTCGGATACTTGTTTAATGGAGGTATAAGCGACCCTTTTTAATGGATGCATATGCGTCCTCTTTTAATAGAGACATCCGCATCTCAATTACTGGATGAATTCGAATCCTCGTGTAATGGAGGTATTTGCGTCCTCTATAATGAAAGCATCTGTATCTTTTTTAACGGAGGCATCCGCGTCCTCTTTTAATGAATGCATCTGCGTCCTCTTTTAATGAAGGCATCTGCGCCCTCTTTTAACGGAGGCACATGCGCCTTCTTTAAATGGAGGCATCCGCGTCCTCTTTTAATCAAGGTACAGATTCCTCTTTTAATGGACGTATATACGTGTCCGCGTTTAATGAAGGTATCCTTGTTCTACGGACGTAAGATAGGTTTTGTTCGACATGTATTGCAATTTCTTGCCGTCTCTTGAGAATCTTACTTTGCTTTGTTTCTATTCAGGTTCGCAAAAACGAAAAACACAAAACAAACAAACTCCGATGTTGTCCTCATAAAAGCTTAACGTCACGCTACATTTCAATACAAATTACGCCGATGGGTACAAACAAAACAACTTGAGAATGTCACGAATAAGTACATGTATTGTTAAACCTACCTTTATCTCGAGGTTTTGTTAGGTTTTTAATTCTTTCCTCTTCAGAATCCATAATTCAAGGATATAAGTCACTTTAGTCAAACTATTATATACAACCATTAGACATTATTGTTTTCTTATTTGACTCAATGTGATAGATATAAACATAATTACACTTTAGGCAACGATACAACCGCGTACTTGGTGTGATAAGCTTAACCATTTAAATGCGGGAAACGAGTTAATTGTCATTTGCAAAATGTGTATACCCAGATCAGTGGGATCCTAGATAATCTCCCTGACCAGAGTCTGCATGGCTTGTAGTTCAAAATCCATTAGCATATTTAAATCTTGGATCATGAATGGACTCTACCGTTAGACACTGATGGGCCATTAAACTGTAATACTCAGTATTGAAATGGTTAAATAGTTGAGCATTGTACTTGTAGTTTAAATGTTATCAGTAATCAGCTACGGGTTTAACAAAGATGTTTTTAAAGGATTAAACAATCAAAGGGAAATACAGTAGAACCTGTCTTAAGCGGCCATCGAAAAGACGTCTACTTACGGGTCGGTAAGGCAGATGGTAGCTTAATGCGGGACAAAGGTAATGCAGAGACCGCATATAGGAGCTTAGTGCAATAAATGAATGACCCCTTAGGACAGGTTCTACTGTATTTCAAGCTCAATATAGATATTTCAAACCATTTTTCCTATTTGCATATTGTTTATGCAAAACATATAACAAGATGCATTATTCATAATATGTCGTATAGACTTCACTTTAAAATCTGAATATGTATATGTTTTTTGACATGAGTGGAGCGATAATCTTAATCAGTAGATACCCGCCCGATTTAAAATTGTTCAAGTGGTTCCCATACACAGGTAACTCTCAGGTGCCCCCCCCCCCCTCCACACACACACACCGTGTCATAATAATGTTAGCAGATGTGGATTAAACTCACTTAAGGCATATAATGATTGACATGTTTGATGATAAGTCGATACATAGCTGACAAGACGGCTGGTCTAGACGATTATTTTCTGTCATATATCAATGGTCAATTAACCCTTGTCCCATCTCTCGCTCTGTCATCTCCATATCGTTTAACCTCACCCACCCCATAGCGCTGGCGTTGGTCCTTTCCCTTCTCGATCCTCTGTTACTTTTACCTTCAACCATTTCCCTCTCATTTACCTCTATCCCCACCCTCTCCTTCTCGAACTCCACTTATCTCTACACTTTCTCCTTCTCACTTCTCTTCTTATCTTTACCTGTTTATGCATGCGCGTTTGTACAAACTTGCGTTCGTGCGTGAATATGTGTGTGGGCGGGGAGGGGGTATTATTAGTTACAAAGTCATGTAGTGACCGGTTACGGGATGGTACCTGGTTAGTAAATGTTATACCCGGCGAGACGAAGCCGAGTCGGGTATAACATTTACTAACCAGGTATCACCCCGTACCCGGTCACTACATGACTATGTAACGAATTTAATTTACCCCATCGATGACCAGTCTATATTCTATCAGTGCTCAGTTGCTTCTTTTTCTCCATCTCGTCTGCGTCTAAGGAAGCAAAGCGTTAACAAACTAACAACAACTCTTACTGTAACTGTACCGTGTCAATTCGGCCCAACATCAATTCGGCACAGTCCTAACCAAAATCATAACGGAAAACAAATCCAATACAAAATCCGTTCTGTATTTAACTTTAAAATAAAATCTAATTTACTCAGTAACCATTTGCTGACAAAGAAGACCGTGCAGCCATTACCTCAAGTTTGGGCTCTACGCTGGCAGGGGAAGTAACCTAGTTACTGACCGTGTATTGGATTTCTACTGATTGTGTATTGGATTTCTAGTGACCGTGTATAAGTTTTACTCTTCGATCACGTGACAGAATTCAAGCAATCACACACACACGGATTTCACCAAAAAATGATCAGAGGTGGGGTAATAGAGGTATGCGCGTGTGTTGTACGTGTCGGATATTTATTGAATATTACATATTTGATAAATCAAGGGCAGATAACTCTGAACATGGTGATATCATTCAACCCAAAAACTACAGATATCTTCCTTTCACAATACTAAGCACATGCCCTTAATATGAACCAAATATGTGAAGTACTGCTTGAGTTATCACGTCAAATAAAAAATCTAGACAAAAGTTATGGCATTTTGAATGAATCAACTCTAGACATAGTGATCTGATTCAACCCAAAAACTATAGGCATATTCCTCTGGTGATACTAAGCACATGTCCTTAATATGAAACCAATATGTGAAGTGCTGTTTGAGTTACCGCGTGACATCAAACGTGTTGACAAGAGTTGAAGGCATTTTTTATGAATCAAGGGCGGATAACTCTAGACATAGTGAATGATCTGATTCAACCCAAAAACTATAGGCGTCTTCCTCTGATGATACTAAGCATATGCCCTTAATGTGAAACCAATATGTGAAGTACTGTTTGAGTTATAGCGTTATGACGGACGGACAGACTGACGGACAGGCAGACAGACAGGCAGACAGGCAGACAGGCAGGTAGGCAGGGCAGACAGGCAGACAGGCAGACATACATACAGACAGACAGAGAGACGGACAGACTGACAGACATACAGGCAGGCAGGGCAGGCAGACAGACATACAAACAGACGGACAGGAGATGTGGTTCCTATAGGGTTAATTACAACATCAGCATGTAAAATACAACATAAGCATGACAAAATGCAACACATTTCATCCTATAAAAACAAATATGCAATGTAAGCGCAAAGGTTACTGGCCCTTATACTTATCTGGAAATATCTGCAACCGAGAGAAAGATCTTAAAACAGTATCGCTTTACATGAAAACTGATTTCAGTACTTCTTGTTCTGAAAATTGAATACCGCTTAAGCCGGTGCTAGGGGGCGTGAGCAGTGTTGCACTTTCAATTACTGTTCATGAACAGACTCAATAAAACCGAATCTGCAATTTTCTCTTTTTGTGTTGCAATTTTTGCTCTCGGGGGATCACCCCCTTTCAGAATTTATAATCTTCACAACAGCAGGTGTTAAGTGCTTGTGTGGCGGCCGTAAAACGTCGCCCCGTACTTCATTCTCAGTGTTGTTATACCTTCTGATCCTTCGAGATCATGAATTTCAGTACTTCTTGTTCTGAAAATTGAATACCGCTTAAGCCGGTGCTAGGGGACGTGAGCAGTGTTGCACTTTCAATTACTGTTCATGAACAGACTCAATAAAACCGAGTCTGCAATTTTCTCTTTTTGTGTTGCAATTTTTGCTCTCGGGGGATCACCCCCTTTCAGAATTTACACAGACAATATACGTCTGTAAATGCAACAGAGCAATACACTTGGCCACCTCTATTGATTTCCCAGCACGCACAGGGCACCTAATGCATACCAGTACGTGTATGAGTCATGCAGGAAACACCACATACAACACACACAACCGCCCAAACAGCACCACGACGAAAAGAAACAAATGTACATGCATATAAAAGGCACAAAGAGACGCACAAAGGCATAACAAACAAACAATAGGGGGAAGATGGAAGTACCGCCTTGGAACGGTCTTGACAAATGTCACTAGGGGTTTAACCGGTTTAGGGGCGCCCAACCTCACGCTTATGCCATCCCTACCTTAAATGACAAACAGTGCAAATAAACGTAACCTCTCTCGTTTTAGCACCGCAAATAAATTCAATAACGTTTAAACTGAAGGAGAAGTTGGCGACACTAACTACCCTTGTTTAAATGCAGAAGGACCAACCGCGCGACCAACCAGGGTGATTCTAATATACACCCCTAAAACTTTTTTAAACGCAGATAAGAAACTTACATGTTCAATAAATATTGAAATCTCTGTTTATGTGCAATCATTTCTATCTTTTATCGTATGTACATTCATTTTAACAAATTTCATTTGAGCCAAAATCATCATTTGACATGCCCTCAAGATTTTAATCACTCCAGCAATGTAGCGCTGGACAGGATAAAACTACCACTATTCCTAAATAGCTAAGTACAAACTTAAAGAATCAGAAGAAAACCATCCACTGTTCCAGGAACATAAAAAGTTGAAGGTGAAGACTCGAAATGAGGAAGTGGAATGCATTGTTTATACAATGACCGAATGATCTTACTTATCAAATCATCTATTCTTATTATTTATATAGGATCTTTGAAATTTCCGAGATCAGCTGCAATATCCATCCCAAAGAAATTTCCGTGCTTTCTTGAGTTCAGTCTGTGTTTGTTTTTACAAGATGCACATATTTGTTCGCCAAAGAAAGTCAATAGCTTTCGTTTAACCCTTTAAGTGCCGGTTTGGATAATTATTGTCTGCAGACTTGTCGACAGACTGCACTTTGTATTTGGTAAATCGGTCAAAATGCAATATCGAAAACAAAGAAAATAAGTGAATAACATATTATATGAACTTCTATTGTACGAGTTGTGATGGTAAAATAAATGACTGCATTGTCATAGCTATTCTTTAACTAAATTTCAATTATGCGAGCATTGCTTTATTTTCATTTGGATATTACGAGGAATCTAGATATACAATATTTGTGAGCGAGGAAGCAAACACTAACGCATTTCCTTTTCACTTTTCTTTTTTCTTTTTGTCCACGTCCCTATACTAAGAAAACAAAAATCATGTTTGATCAAAATACATAATTATGTTGGGAATATAGATACTTTACATGATTGCATCACCGCAGTGGTAGTGCATTAAATGTTACGCATGGTTACGTCATCACAGTGTTTAACATTCCAGTACGATTAATTCAACACAGTGGTTGTTTATGTCACAAAAAAGTCCGCCACCGCTGTTGTTGTGTATATCAGTACGATAATGTCAACAGAGTGACAACACCGAACTAATTCTGAAAATGCGTGATCCCTCGAAAGCAAATGTAGAAATGCAAAAAATACAAACTTGTAGACTCGGTTTTATTGAGTCTGTTCATGAGTAGTAATTAAAAGTGCAACACTACTCATGCTCCCTAGTGCCGGTTTAAGCAGTATTCTTTTTTTTTCAAAACTAATAACATCAAAACTAATGACCCCGAAGGACAGAAAATATAACCACGCTGAGCCAAAATGATAAGTTTATTATCATTAGGCTTGTGTATTTCAGTGCGAGTATGTCATGGCTATATATGTACTTTTCAACATATTGACCAGAAGTGCTAACAGAGGTGACGTTTGCGAAACAAAAGCAATGTTTGGAGGTGAGGCTATCGCTTAGTCATCACCAAGCTTGATATATTTGTATACATATCTAACCAAGGCACAGGCCGCACGGAAGGAATCCGCCTCCTAAGAGATCGAACACTGCTATACTGAAAGAGGACTCTACAAAGAACAACCTAATCAGTGACCTAGGCTCAGTGCTGAGAAAGTTCTAAAGATGCCTCTATCGTGCACCTTTATAAACGGAAGGGAAACAGACAAGCATGTGACAACCACAGTGGAATCTCACTGCTGTCAATTGCAGAGACATTCCTAGGTAGAATGTTTTAACCGCCTAATAATTGTTAATTATCCTTTTCTAGATGGAGATGTGCCCCGTTTTACATCTTATGGGGTTTATATTTCTCAACTTATTCGGTTTGCCCGAGCCTGTTCTTTGCTTGAAGATTTTAACAGTCGTAATTTAGTTATAATTGATACACTTCTTAAGCAAGGTTACATATATCACAAACTTCGGAAAACGTTTTCTAAATTTTATTATCGAAATTTACTACTCATTAGTAAATATAATTGCAATCTACGGACGTTACTGCAACAAGACATTTCTCAACCAGACTTTTATGAGGATGTTATCTTTATGGGTCATATCCATTTTCATGATTTGTTTATAAAACGCATTAAAACATTTAAGAAGAAATGTTATGATCCCATTATATTGCAACGCACTGCATCGATCCTTTTACAGTCGGTAGCTACGCTTCCCTCTTTGCTTGCGCGACGACAGGCCGAGGGTAGTACTCTATGATGGTATACTCTTAAATTCGGATACGGGATGAGCTTACTAGACTCATGTATTCCTTTTTCCCTCTCGTGCCCTTGACGGCTTCCATGCAGGTGCTCTGACTTCAGCAAAGTCATTGAGTACATATTTGACGGATTGTCACAGTTATTATGCTATGTTTTACATGTTGTCCTGTCGTCTATGTTGTGGGTAAGTCCGGCGGGGATAACTTTATTTACACTATTTGAAAAGCTAGAGTGAATTTGAGAGAAGTGTGAGGTTAGGACGTCCGTAAACCGGTTTAAACCCCCAGTGGTGTTTTTGCTACTGACCGTGCCAAGGCGGTACTCTCTTTGTCACCCTTCGTTTTGTTTGCCTTGCGTCTTTGTGTTTGTGATTTTGTTCATGTGTGGAGTGTTTGTCTTTGGTTCCTGTGTGTCTGTTGGTGTTTTCTGTGTTCATCTCATGTGTGAGTGTGCGTTTGGGTGTGTGGTTGTGTGTGTGATGCTATCTATCGGTGTTTTGGTGGTGGTTGCGTCTTGTATGTGGCTTCGCCTGCTTGACTTTACTACTTTTCCAATTATCAAACACCTTGAGCAAAGATTGCTACCAGAAAGTCAGTGTGGCTTCAGATTAGGGAGAAATATAGTTTACATGATATTTGCAGCACGTCAACTACAAGAAAAGTGTTAGGGGCGTGAATAGTATTGCACTTTTAATAACTGCTCATGAGCGGACTCGATAGAGCCGAGTCGCCATTTTGTTTTCACATTGCTACCTTTGCTTTGAGAGGACCTCCTACTTTCAAAATTTATGCACTTCACGACAACAGGTGTTAATATATTCTGAAAGTGGGAGATCCTTCGAAAGCAAAACTAGCAATGCAAACAGAAAGAAACTTGCAGACTCGGTTTTATTGAGTCTATTCATGAGTAGTAATTAAATGTGCAACACTAAGTCATCGTGTTCTCAGTGTTGTTATATTTTCTGCTCCTTCGGAATCATCAGTTCCAATTTTTTTGTTATGAAAATTGAATACCGCTTAAGCCAACTCACTCGATAACTTCGATTGATGGTACTGAAACGGAGCTTACTGATGAACGTGTGCATTTTGTTAATGAAAATGAAATGTATGACGGATATAGGGAAGATAGGTCTGACATCGACAGGTGCCATCCATTAGGCCGACAAAATCCTTGTCACATTCAATAGTTATCAAACCAGATGACCGGTCTACACGTCAAAGTCAAATTTTAAGGGCAGCTCAAAAACACATTCATAGACAAAGACCAGGCATCTTGTTAAAATTTCTAAATAGTGAAAAAACAAATGATACGCATGCCGACATTTAATAGAAACTCCTTTCTATTGATGCTGGTGGTACAAATGGTGATGAGGGTACCCAGACTAACAGGTTGCGAAATAATAATGTACCATGCTGTAGCTACTGATGATGATGAGGTTCTTGTTTGTTTTCGAAGCCAAACGTTTGTTTGATCATAATGCGGCGTCTGATCAGAATCTACACTGTTTGCTGATAGCAATTTCAATTTAAAACAAAACGAAACTGAAAATTTAGACCAGGGACCCCTTAGATAAAAATGGACTAATCCAAATCCATTATATAATCATGGAAGAATCCACTGGGCGCAAATGGGTTAAGAAACTGTCAGTGAATTATATCGATACAATATGACCAAATTGACATTGTTTGTGAACGCTCTCTTTATCTGCGAATTGTGTTATTCATTGAACAACTACGTACTAACCGGTCATAAATAAACTTAACCTTTAGCCTGCTGAGCAAATTATCTTTACAGAATTGTTCACCTACTACATTTTCAAATTTCATGCTATAATCAATTTGTCTACCAAATTTCAATCAGGGTATCCAATCGTTTGGATCCTGATGAGATGCCGAGTAACTCAGCGTCTCATCTGGATCCAAACTGTTAGCATAGGTATTAACGCATCCGCCCATAGCAGGCTAAAGGTTAATCTCATCCGTATTGCAAATACAACAAGGGCTGGTATACTTCTTGTGTATGGTTTGGATGAATTTCATATAAATTATGCAAATAGTTGGGATCGAGATGAAGCATTATGTTTTTCTTTTCGAGTGACTTATCGGGATTCAAACAGATAACACGCTGTCGTGTACAGTATAACATAGAAGTATATTTTCTCTTTTTGCATTACCGCTCTTGCACTTGCGTTCGAAGTATCTCCTACTTTCAGAACTTATGTACTTCATAACAGCATGTGTTAACTGCTTGTGTGGCGGCCGTGCAAAGTCGTCCCGTACTTCATTCTCAGTATTGTTATAATTTCTGGTCCTTCGGGATGATTAGTTTCGATTTTATTAGTACTGCTTAAGCTGGTGCTAGAGGGCATTAGTAGTGTTGCACTTTTCATAACTGCGCATGAACAGACGCAATAAAACCGAGTCTGCAATTTTCTCTTTTAGCACTGCTCTTATTTTGCTTTCGAAGGATCTCCTACGTTCAAAACTAGTAGGTGATTGCTTAGTTCAGGGTAAAAGTGATCCAAAAAGCCCATACACCATATGCCCTTACGCACCCATAATTAGATCACTTTGTGATGGCTGTTTAAGACAGGTTATACTGTAGTGTAAATAAAGGTACTTTTGTCATATACAAACAATTCTGCTTCAAAATGTTAATTTAAATATTGAGCGTTTTGTAGGCAAAACTGATTATATTATTTGTAACGTGGGTCCACATGTTGTTCTAATATTAATACATGTCGTCGTGATTAACCTATTCCGATATTATAAAACAGTTTCTGGCCCAAAATCTCACCAATCTGATATTTGAGAATGAACGCAGACTCAGTTTTATAACCTCGGACAATGGCTTTGCCACCATGGTCAATCATGAGTTGCTTTTAAGAATTTTAGATGATGCCAAAGTAAACAGTAATGACGCGCTGCTGTAATAGCTGTTTAAACTCTTGTACGTCTTTCACTTTCTCGTGGAAAATCTTGCAAACAGTTTGGATCCATAAGAGAGATACACCGTTTATGGATCGGAAAGAATATTAACAGACAGCGGCAAAATCTGCAGCATGTTAACGACAGAGTCGCCTTTACATAAACATATACAGGTCAACTGAGGGATATAATTCTATAGTTCTACAACACACTGCATGTCAGGTTGTCAACCCATTTACAGTTGACAATCTCGCAGCCCTCTTTTCATGAACGCCGACAGGAAATACTTATTACTCTATGAAGACGCCCTCTTAAATTCGGAAACGGAAGGAGGGCGTCGGATCTTTGTACTCTCTCGCTGTTGGCGTATCCTTTATTACTTTTCTACAATTCTACTCTATTTGTAGCTCAATCAATGAGTGCAATAGCGATAGGTGGAAGTTTGTTCCACTTAAATATGATTTCGTTTTACATGCAATTTATCATTGTATTTGTCATCGCGGTTATTGTAGATTAGTCGGAGAGGGGGTATGTTTACTTACACTGTTTGTCTTTTAGGATTGTGCGTCTCTTTTTGTGTTTTGATGGACATGTACATTTGCTGTGCTTTCTTGTCGTGGTGTTGTTTGGGCGGTTGTGTGTTTTGTATGTAATGTTTCCTGCATGACTCGTACATATACATTTAGTCTATTTCTTTTTGTTTGATACTGAACCATTGACAGTAGTGATAGTATTACCATTTGTAGGTGGTTTGCATCCTAATGCGATTCCGGAATAAGGGACCGGATGGTTTGTCAAACTTTATATACGAGTTTGAGTTAAAATCTACGATGAGAATTGAAACAGAGAGGTCCTGATCTAAACCCATCTAGCGAAATATCCAGTATGTCTCATCACGTTAGCAAGATTTGCGTCCGTAATATACCACCTGTTTGTGATTTGCTGTGTTTAAAAAGCTGATTGTTTAAATAACTATTTTGATTCAATTTCTAGGGTTAAAGATGTAATGCTTAACTTTACATCCAAATCTTTAAATACTCAGTCAAATACCATTATAATGGAAATATATTCTGAAAATGGATGATCCTTCGAAACCAAAGAAGAAAAGAAGCAACACATCAACACTCGGTTTTATTGAATCTGTTCATGAGTAGTAATTAAAAGGGCAACACTATTCACATCCCCTAGCACCGGCTTAAGTAGTATTCAATTTTCAAAACTAATAACATCAAAACTAATGATCCCGAAGGACTAGAAAATATAACAACACTGAGAATGAAGTACGGAGTGACTTTTTACAGCCGCCACACAAGTACTTAACACCTGCTATTGTGAAGTACATATATTCTGAAATGGGTGATCCTTCGAAAGCAAAAGAAGAAATGCAAAAAGAGAAAATTGCAGACTCGGTTTTATTGAATCTGTTCATGAGTAGTAATTAAAAGTGCAACACTACTCACGCCCCCTAGCACCGGCTTAAGCAGTATTCGACATGAAGTCGAAGATATCATTCGATCGTAAGCAATGAACGAGGCGTTAGTACCAGACTTAATATCACATAAAATGCTTAAGAGGGTTGTATTCAAAGCCTACAGCCTGTCAATATTCAGTCGGCACGCAGTCAACATCATCGGACCATAACCAGCAACTGGTTAGGGCCAGGTACCGAAATGATAATCTTTTCGGCACTGACACTACATGTTGTCCTAGTTCTGGCCCATTGCTTGCAAACCCTTGTAACTATAATGGGCATTTGCTTTAGCCCATGCTGGCCCATTGCTGGCATATTATTGTAGTTGTAATGGACATTTGCTTGAGCCCATTGCGGGCAAATCCTTGTAACTGTAGTACGCCTTTGTTTGAGCCCATACCATACTGACCCATTGCTGGCAAATCATTGTAACTGTAATGGGCTTTTGTTGGAGTTCATACTGGCCCATTGCTGGCAAATCCTTGTAACTGTAATGGGCTTTTGTTGGAGTCCATACTGGCCCATTGCTGGCAAATCCTTGTAACTGTAATGGGCAATTGCTTGAGCCCACACTGGCCTATTGCTGGCAAATAGATATAAATATACCATTTACTTGGTTTATGTGACAAAATGAACAGTTCAAAAGTGTGAAGGATATGACATACTTACAGTCTGATGTCTCATATGGCTCCGTATTTTCGACTCTTCAACTTTTCATTGTTTCATTGGGCACATTTGGAAATATCATAACATACTTAAAATACACTATAGCTAAGCAAAAACACACTTCTCAGAAGGTAAAGAGTAAATGAGTCATGTCACAGGAAAATATTCTTATTGGGCTTTGCATATACCGTTGACACTCATCAAAGCAACAGAACATTGGTTTGTAAAGCTGCCAAAACATAATACGACGCCCAATTTTCCACTAGGTGTCTGATCTGGACTGAAACTATTTGCAAACCCCAAAAACACCATTTCTGTCTTTTATATGTGAGTAATTTGACATGAGTCACTGTAAACATTTCAATTTTAACATGCAACATTTAAATGAATAGAAATTAATTTAAAATACAAAATTTATTTTTCTTATGCTGTATTGCAAAACGTACACGAGATCTACACATATTTATATTAGTCCTGTAATGTAATGTTAAAAATGTACAATCTTTATTTTAAACATTAAATGTCATTGTCATTATACACTGGAACAGATGCTTTTGTTTCTTTTTAAGCGTGTCTTACACCCTCCATTCACGTCTGGAGCATTCCTTAACCCATTTTATCCTACTGACGCCTTTTTTGCGCCTCTGTAAAGCTCAACATAAGATAATCCTCTATTTATCACAATGGTTTCAAAACTACACAATTCTAAAATTCTCCTTTTCTATAGTTAATGCTCTTTTTCGATGGATTAACTCGAAGAGGTTGTGTATAAAATTGTCTAGGAGGGAATGAGTTAACCACTCTATGATTTCCCTCTGAATTTTGCTTTCTTTTATTATATATCAACTCGTCGGGGTTGTTTCGTCTCATAGCTCCTGTAGAAGATTGGAATACCAAAGATCACCTTAAATATTACATAATATCTAACAGTCAATAAAACAAAATGTAATAAATGAATAATCTTACTCAAGGTTCCAGAACAGAACGGAACATGTCGTTTATTTTGGTAACAATTTACAAATACAATGTATACATTTTGTAACAACATGTAAATGAATAAACAGAATGGTTCGACAGCAGGAGCTAGTGGAATTATTGAATATTTGCGGTATAGTGATTAGGTGTGGTTATGGATGGAGAAGGTGGTAAATGAAAACATAGTTAAGTCAAGCAGGAAAAGACACATATAAAACGTAAACAACACCAAAACACCAACAGAAAGCAAGCAACACATCCACACAACCAAACAGACACACAAACACACGAGAAAAAAACCCATCAAGCACGAACAAAAACACAAAGGCACACAGACACAAAGCAAACACAAAAGCAAGGGTGACAAAGATAGTACCGCCTTGGAACGACCAGAGGCAAACCAACGCTGGCATGGAGCCTGATCTGTGCCAAAAATCCAGACATGTAAACGTGCAATCGTAGACAATGAAATGTTGAAATGAACTTTACAATGGTAAAATGTCGACCGGAACTTTGTAAACTGTGCATTTGACATTTTGTATTTGTACTTTTACGTTTTGCTATAGTTAAATTGTACTTTGTAAATATAAAAATGGACAATGTGATTCACAGTTTAATATTGAATTAATTTCTACTAAAATATTATTAATTACATCAGCAGATATGTTTCAGACACGTCCCGGGTTAACTTGTACCGTTACGGCCGGACTTTATACACTACCGACTTGCTCACTGCGAGTAGCAAGTTACGCTTACACTCTGACAAAAGTCGGATTGCAAATCTCGAAATACAAAACTACATGATTTCGTACTTCCTTATAAGGAGAAATTATGGACTTTTACGAAGTGAAATGGGCGGGCTCGGCTCGTTTCCATTTTTGAAGACATAACGTCAAAATCTAAAAATAGACGAAACTCTCGTGCTGTTTGAAGCAAAACGGAAGGAATAGGTCGAAATGTAAACTAACATGACAGTGTCTTTAAAAAATAACCTTTTACTTCATAAACATTTATGTGAGAAATAATGACATCATGAATATTGATTAGATTAAGTTTTATAATGGCACATAGACACAGGAATTTTTCGGCCGTGGCCGAAACTGTAGGATCATATCATTTCATAATCAACCAGAGCAGACCCTGATCAGACGACTCCTATAGGAGCCGTCTGATCTAGGTCTACTCTGTTTGCATAGGCGTACAAATGCATATGTATGGATCTTTCACCTCATGAAACTTCATGTAAGAAATATTGACATAATAAATATTTATTAGCGGAATAATTATAACAGTACATGAACACAGGATTTTTGGAATTTATAGATTCCGTTATGTACAATTTCATAAGCAAACAGAACAAACCCTGGCACAGAGTGTTTAGATTTCATTGATACCGTCATAATTTCATAAGCAAACAGAGCAAACCTTGATCAGGAGCCATAACGATGGAGTAAAGCGTTAATACTGAATATATTGTCAAATAATGTATTTGCTGCCTTAACCTTTGAAAACACCTCCAACAAACAGGAGCTTAGCAAGACAACAAGGTCTCCTTAACCCTTTACTCCATAAGATTAAAATGCACCTTTCTACGCATTTGCAAACAGAGTAGACCTATTGGAGCCGTCTTATCAGGGTCTGCTCTGTTTGCTTATGATATTTTTATTCTGAAAATTCTGACATGGCTATAACAATTTAATCTAATTAATAATCATGATGTGATTATTGCTTACATTAATATTCATGTAGTAAAGGGTTTTAAACCTTTTCTCCATGAATAAGCATGTAAGAAATAATTAGATAATAAATATTAATTATTATAACTACATATGGACACAGGAAGTTTTGGCCATAACAAAATCTGTAGAATTATATCTACATGCATAGATACGGTCTCATAAGCAAACAGAGCTGATTTGGGTCTAGAGCCGGGGCGGGTATTCCCGAACATGCGGCTATTTTCGACCAATTATTTGAATCACAGAAATTCCTGTGACGTATGTTGCATAATTACATATGACGTCATAATTACACGTCACAATCCTTTTCCTCCGCCATTGTACAGTGCTTAAGTTGTTACTCGGGCCGCTTGAAAAATAAACGCTAATTTTGTTCGTTCCAAATTTCAGGTAAAATTGCAGAGTTGTTATTTTTTTCATGTTTATGCCTAAGGTTGCTAACTCTCAGAAAAATAGGTGTGTTGAACTTGGGTAATTTGATCAGAAACATGTATGGTTACGGATATATATATGCATAGAGGTGACCTGACATTAAGTGTAAGGAATATAACAGGGTAGTCGGAAATATTAATGTGAGTCTATTACCGAACAAAAAAGGCCAACGCTATTGTTTGTATCCATGTTGTGTTTGAATGTTATTTGTAAGCACATTCGTTTAGCAATTACCACATGTCTACTTGTACAATAAATCTATATATATCTATATACTATATAGTAAGTTTCACATATTATACATGTCTATCTATTCATATCTAATGCCACAACAAATGTTTAAATCCAAGTTTGAACTCATCTTTTTCACCAAAGAGTTTAATACCAGGCTAGATCTTATTGAAAACTGTTAACAATTAAACATTCCTGATACAAGTAACCTACCGGTAGTTTTTTGTTTCCAGGATGAGTCGAATGATTGGCCAAAAAGGAAGGGGCCAATACAGTACCGCCATCATCGAAGAGGCTGTGGATATGGTAAAGAGCAAAGCTATGACCCTAAACCGGTCAGCCAGAGAATACGACATTCTCAAAACAACTTTACTTGACAAGTTTGTAAAAAATTGTCCATTTCTCCCTAGTTGCATTTCTGTCTAACATTCTAGATCTAGATATAGTAAGACATAACCTAAGCGAGTTACTAGTATATCTATCTTTTATGACATATGAAGATGTTCCAGATTTGTTAGTGTATAAATTTGAACTAGATCTATAATGTGGATCGATCATATTTACAGCTAGTGTTTGCATTTTAGCCTGAAAAAACATAACTGGACGAAGTTTAGAATCAACAGGAACATAATTTAAGATATATTTGCTTTCACTACCAATACAGACCCTGATCAGCCACCATATTGTAGAGAGTTGTGCTAGCCTGGGTCTACACTGACTGTAATGTGATAATGTCTAGTTTAACTGATTAACATGAAATGACTCATGTTTGCTGCAACCCTATTTTAATGTCCTTTACTTTTTAATGTTTGCAGGTCCACGGAAAGTATCAGACAAGCAGAACGGGCCCTAAAATTTACTCTGACTGACACAGAAGAAGGTCGCATCGCTGACTGGGCCATCCATATGGAAAAAATGGATATGGCCGCGCCCGAAAAGAACTGACACAAGTTGTGAAGAGAATCTTGGACGAAGATGGGAGACCAACTCCCTTTAAGGACAACACCCCGGGTAAGGATTGGCTTAAGGGGTTCTTTTCAAGACACAGCAGCTCTCATTGCGAACACCTTACAGCTAAGGAAGGAGAGAGCCATAATTTCCCCTAAAAGATCCAGAAATGGTCTGCTGATTTTATAGGTTATATCGAAAACGAGGTGAAGGATCCTGATCTGTTGAAAGACCCGTCTCGGCTATATAATGCCGACGAGTATGGCATTAGCTTCTGCAGCAATACTGGCAAGGTAATCGGGTACAAAGGTGCGCCAGTACTTTATAACCATGGAAAAAGCAGTAAGCATCAGCTTACGGTATTGGCACGTGACAGTGCAACTGGGCATTTCTGTCCCCCGATGATAGTTTATCCGGGACAGAGATTCAGTTTTGAACCATTAGATGGGTTTGAAGACGCACATATAGGCGAAGTGAGTCCGGTGATGGATTCGGAGCTATTTTGCTATTGGTTACTGACTTACTATACCGTTTCCTGTTTGATGGTGTTTGGTGCGGTGTCATTTCGTGTGTGGCTCTCCCTGTTTGTTTATTTTTCAATATTGTTTCATCTTGAGTCACGGTGTGTGAAAAGGCCCGTGATCCTATTCCTGGATGGTCACGTCACACACATATCCTTAGAAGCATCAGATGTTTGTATTGCCAATGGCATAGAGCTCTATTGCCTTCTTGAACACAGCTCCCATATTATGCAACCGCTTGATCCGCGTGTATTTTCTGTGCAGAAACAAAACTGGAAGGAAGCGAATGTAGGAGAATTCGTAACAAAGCGTACATTTGCAAATGTCTTCAGATCAGCATGGGAGAAACGCACTCAAAAATAAGTTGCAGTAAAAGGCTTCTTGGAAGCTAGTCTTTTTCCAATTAGCCCTGAACGTGTCACAAAATCAGTGAAATTGGACCCAAGTCGTTTGTTTCAGACACCAACAAGAAAACCTGACACGCCTGAGAGTGACGCTGAGGCCACAGTATCAGAGTCCACTGCAGTCAGCAGTGGTGCGATTGCTGCTTCACATACAACTCCCCTATCACAGGTACAAATCTCATCACATGACCAGATTGCTTCAGTCATAGAAACCGCTCAAACGTCTGCTATAGCCAACGCATCTACCACAAACACATGCGACACTATAGTCACACTGCAGAGACTGACTGATACTACAGTCGCAGTGAGTGAGTCTGTAAAGATCGCAGAGTCTCCATTCTCCAAATATCTGAAGTATCCATTAGTGCCAGCTTCAAAAAGCAAGAAAAAGAAAGCTTTGCCAACACTAAAGGCAATCACTGGTCCCGCTTATAGAACATTGTTTCAGGAGAAAAGAGCATTGAAAGAACAGCTGGAGAAACAGAGAAAAGAAGAGCGTCTTCGCAAGAAAGAGTTAAAGGAGGAGCAGATTAAGCTGAAGAAATTGAAGCAATTGGAAAGGAAAATGAAAATGGCCATGTTAGAAAGGAAAAGGAGGGCTGCAGAAAAATTTGTAGAGAAGGCGACTGCGTTAGACAGTGATGATGCAACAGTGGCAGAAGCTGGAAACTGTGAACAGCCTTATGACAAAGATTTCATTGAATGTGAACAATGTTTTCGAAAGTTTCACATTACCTTGTGCAAGACGAAATGATTGGCAGTTTGCCCTTTGAATGTAATTATTGTTGAACACATACATGTAGTTAGTGTGCAATAACTGTTCTCTATTATGTACAAAAAGGTTGCCTTGTTCTGAATTAGTTCTTTTACTAAGAACATTGGGTATCTTTACCTAGAAGTTTCGGCGACATCACATTGTCTACTTTATCTCTTCTGATTCTGTTCACAGCTAGTCATGTGTTCAGAAACAGACGATGCAATTTCGCGGACAATTCCAGGAAAATATCATTGCTCTGAGTAAAAGAAATATTCATGTTATCATTTAATCCTTGAATTTCATCCTGTTATATACAAGAGAAACTGTCTTAACCCTTTACCTGTTCTATGTTTATTCCAAATTTCGATACCTACTGAATATTGATGGACAAAATAATTATAATGAATTATGGAAGGTGGAACATTTTAGCCATTTTAGAAAGTAAAGAAACAGATCTATCGAAGTCCATTAGCAAACAGAGTAGACCCTCATCAGACAGTTCCTATAGGAGCCGTCTGATCTGGTCTACTGTTTGCAAATGCGTGAAAGCACGTTTATATCAGGGAAAGGGTTAACACGACCACCTTTACAGTCGGTCGCTACGCTTTCCTCTTTGCTTGCACGATGACAGGCCGAGGGTAGTACTCTATGATGGTATACTCTTAAACCCAGAAATGGGATGAGCTTACCAGACTCATGTATTACCCTTTCTCTGTCGTGCCCTTAACGGCTTCCCTGCAGTTGCTTTGTCTTCAGCAAAGTCATTGAGTACATATTTGACGGACTTTCGCAGTTGTTATGCTATGTTTTACATTTTGTACTGTGATTAGTCTTCTATGTTGTGGGGAAGTCCGGCGGGGATACCTTTATTTACAATGTTTGTTTAGCTAGGGTGACTTTGAGATAAGTGTGAGGTTAGGACGTCCGTAAACTGGTTTAAACCCCCAGTGGTGAATTTGCTACTGACCGTGCCAAGGCGGTTCTCTCTTTGTCACCCTTACTTTTGTTTGTCTTGTGTCTTTGTGCTTGTGTTTTGTTCATGTTTTTCTCTGGTGCTCGTGTATTTGTTGGTGTTTTATGTGTTCTTCTCGTGTGTTTGCGAGAGTTTGGTTGTGTGTGTGTGGCATGCTGTCTATTGATGTGTTGGTGGTGATTGCGTCTTGTATGTGACTTTCTACTGTATGTGTGTATGAGTATAAATTGCTATGCTTTCTGTAGGTGTTTTGGTGATGGTGGCGTTTTGTGTGTGGCTTTTCCTGCTTGACTTTACTATTTTTTCAGTAAAGATAAAATTGGATGATCGTTTAATGCAGGTTGACCATTCTCATATAAATTGGACAAATCACCATATGCAAACGTGAAATTTTAACTACGTCGTTCGTATGTCTAAAAAGTTGTGAATATCGAAATGTTTAATGTATCTTGGGCCTAACTCCGAAATAGTTCTAATATTAACAATTAACTATGTAAAATGAGTGGTTAATGTATAAGCTATAGAAATTTACTAATTGTCTTCTATAACCTGATTTTAACAGTTATATCTGGAGCTCGGACGGTTATATAATTCAAAGAATCAGGTTATATGTATAAACTGAGATTATATAGCATGAATGTATCCATTTCTGATGTATCATTTAGATATTAAATATGTAAAATAGGAGTTGAACACCTCACTCAACTTCATAAAAATATAGTTTCATGAAACATGTATTTTAACTTTTACAAAGTTAAAACATGTGCAACACAAAAAAACAATTTGAGGGTCAGGAAACGTGCCCGATGTGTTATAAACTCATACATTAGAACACAAAATCGTTAAGACAATGTGTAAGAAAATTACTCTTTCGAAAGTCACTGTCTCGTAAATTATAGGAATGTGTCCTGTAAATTAGGTTGACGAATACTTATGATATGCATTGCTTTATAAACAGCAGCATTCGTGAAAACGAGCATTTAGGAGTATACAAGTACACCGTAAATTTTAAATTCAACACTGTTTGTCATGGATTTGTTACATTCAACTCTGTAAGTTCACTCGGAGTTAAAACACCCATTTTGACTTAACTATGCACTGACCCCTGACAAATGTATGTAATGAAACTATTTTGAATCAATTGTTAACTGTTTGCAAGAGTTACTAATCAAATTAACAAAATTGATTAATACTGGCGTTCACATAACCAAGAAACAACCATTTGCTGGGGGAAATGTGTGTCATTGAATTGTCCCGTAAATCAGAATTAAGTTTAAGGACTATTGGTAAAGGACATGAAGTTGAAAACCTTTTCAGGGACAATGAACATTCTTCTCCCTTTTCCTGTAGGTACCAGCACGTCTGTATTGCGAGTTACATTTTCTTTTTCAACTAATTTTAATCTGGTTTTGATCGCCTTAAGTTGGTTATGTTTTATAGTACAATCAAACATTGATAAGACTTTTAACACGATTTCCTACATACTCGTAATTCAAAAAAAGTACAAAAATGAGTCATGCAGGAAACACCACATACAGAACAAACACTCGCCCGAACAGCAACACAGGGAAACAGCAAATGTACATAACTAGAAAAAACAACAAGAGACGCACAAAGACAAAACAAACATACAATAGGAGGAAGATGGAAGTACCGCCTTGGAACGGTCAGTGACAAAAGTCACTGGGGGGTTAAACCGGTTTATGGGCGCCCAACCTCACTCTTATTCCATCCCCACCCTAAAAGACAAACAGTGTAAATAAACGTATCCCCTCTCCGACTAATCTACAACAACCGCGACGGCAAATACAATGGTAAAGTGCATGTATAACGAAAAAACATTTAATTGAACATACTGTATCCACCTATCGCTAGTGTACTCAATGATTGAGCTGCAAACAGAGTAACTGTAGAAAAGTAATAAAGGGTACGACAAAAATGAAATAGTACAGATATCCGACGTTCTCCTTCCATTTCTGGATTTAAGAGGTCGCCTTCATAGAGTACTAAACCTTTCTTGTCGGCGTACATGCAAAGAGGCCAGCGTGATTGCCAACTGTAAAAGGGTTCACAACCAAAGTTTCCATTAGAACTAAAACTACACTTAATTTTTATCCTCTTAATTGGCGAGTCTATATTATCTTTTTCTAACAGCTCAAAGTGCGAATAAATTCTTATTCTGAGTCATTTGAAACAGATATACGTTCCTCCCAACATTGATTATTTTACAGCTGTCATTGAATCTATATTTTTCATATTGATGATACATAAATATATATTTTCAATGACAGCTATACATTTATCAAAGGCTGGCTGTACTTTCTTATTTGAATTATTGCTGTTCTAAATTATCGCACTGTCACCGATGTTTTGCTAACTCATGGGCCGTAACTTGGCTTAACCCTGAAGGTGCACAGGCTCAAATAATGCACGTTTCAATAGCCCACTTCAATTAGTGTTTGAATAATGAGTCACACAACACATTGAGACGGATAAACACCATACCAACATATGAATAGACAGACATATTGACAGACAGACGAAAGTAGGGATGGACGGACAAAACAATTCAGCCTTTAAATGGGATTCAAACCTGATGATGTGAACAAAACTATTACTATAATTTAGGGACAAAAGAGATTATAATTTACGGGACACTTTGGTGAATGTATGTGTGGCTTTGTAAATGCCTATTTGAAAGGAGACATACTTAACTATATTTTGTATGTAGATCGAGCAATAGGAATAAATTCAATGAAGTGTGAATGTTTGCTCTTTGTAGAAGAAATACAAAGTAAATATTTTCATGAGTTAAAAAAAGTAAATATAGCAGTGAATAATTTTCTGAAATATTTCTACAAATAATTGCCATTAATATATAGCCAATCTTGTTTTTATTTAACCATTTATTATTTCAAAATAGATTTTCATTATGCTGAAATAATTTAAACTAACTTTACCTTTGAAAAATTGTATAGGAATACTTTGATATTGGCATCCTCATCGACGGGACAATTTAATCTAACCTACGAGTCCGAACTTTCATATGGAATATTTAAACAATGCGAAAAGTTACTTTATTCAAACGCCGATAATTCGCTATTCAAATCATAATTATGAAATACAATGTAATGTGTACAAATTCAAGGTGGCAATCCTGTAAGCTATTTCTGCAAAATGTCAAATAACTTTTCGCTTTCTTGGAGAATTGAGCAGACGATTTTTTTAGCAAAATGACGGCCTCCATGAATTATTTGCATGTGACTGTGGTTTAAATATTGAATTAGACGTAATTGAGTGACATGACACCCGGAGATGATGGAAGGGGCGACTGTAGAAAGCTATTTGTCTCGTAGATTAGGCCTCGTAGATTAGGATTTTTTCTTTTCTTCAGTATTTGATTGGCCAGCAAAATTAAATATGCTTTCTCAAAGTACTTTTCATAAAATTTTGATAAACAATAGGTTATTTGGTACACAAAATTGGCAAAACAAACACAAAATAGTGTTTCATGGGGAAACGAATATGAATATTTGTGATGACTCGTAGATTAGAAAGCTAAATTTCCGAAGTGTAATTTAGAAACTTTGCTTCAGATAAAATTTTCCATAGATGAAATTGGTAAAAATCTTTTTTCATATACACGACATAGATCTATATTATTAAAGGGTGAATGAATATGGCATTGTAGAAATATCGTGCAGTATTTGATATTCTATTTACCTTTACAGTTTAGCCTCGTAGATCAGGCCAGGTTTGGCGACATTGCATTAGCATGTCAGTGTATTTTAATGTTTGGTTGCTTTAGCACTGTTTTGTCTTCGTGAAAGACATACATTAATAATGAATAAATGCAGGGGTTTAAATCGGGCATGATTACATTCAACACTATTTTATGAGTACAATAAAAACTAAAATAACCGTGGGGACATGCGAATAAACATACCAGTGCTGGGTACAGTACACGTATTACATATGCTTGTTGAATCATGGTATCTTTACGACTCGAGTTGCGTCGATAACACAAATACAACTTTTATTGTCCATACATGTACAGTGGCGTAGCTGCTATTAGGCACAACAGGCCCGGGCCTACAACTTTTTTGAGCATTTGAAAAAAAAGAAAATTAAAAAAATGCCGAAAATGTAATAAAAATCAGGGGTTGGAGTGTGGGGGTGTAAGGCCGCACAGAAATATGCTGATAGTATGAGTACATTCTTTTGTGACGATAATAAAGTCAACTCGTACTCATATGTATTCATATGGAATATTTAAACAATGCGAAAAGTTACTTTATTCAAACGCCGATAATTCGCTATTCAAATCATAATTATGAAATACAATGTAATGTGTACAAATTCAAGGTGGCAATCCTGTAAGCTATTTCTGCAAAATGTCAAATAACTTTTCGCTTTCTTGGAGAATTGAGCAGACGGTTTTTTTAGCAAAATGACGGCCTCCATGAATTATTTGCATGTGACTGTGGTTTAAATATTGAATTAGACGTAATTGAGTGACATGACACCCGGAGATGATGGAAGGGGCGACTGTAGAAAGCTATTTGTCTCGTAGATTAGGCCTCGTAGATTAGGATTTTTTCTTTTCTTCAGTATTTGATTGGCCAGCAAAATTAAATATGCTTTCTCAAAGTACTTTTCATAAAATTTTGATAAACAATAGGTTATTTGGTACACAAAATTGGCAAAACAAACACAAAATAGTGTTTCATGGGGAAACGAATATGAATATTTGTGATGACTCGTAGATTAGAAAGCTAAATTTCCGAAGTGTAATTTAGAAACTTTGCTTCCGATAAAATTTTCCATAGATGAAATTGGTAAAAATCTTTTTTCATATACACGACATAGATCTATATTATTAAAGGGTGAATGAATATGGCATTGTAGAAATATCGTGCAGTATTTGATATTCTATTTACCTTTACAGTTTAGCCTCGTAGATCAGGCCAGGTTTGGCGACATTGCATTAGCATGTCAGTGTATTTTAATGTTTGGTTGCTTTAGCACTGTTTTGTCTTCGTGAAAGACATACATTAATAATGAATAAATGCAGGGGTTTAAATCGGGCATGATTACATTCAACACTATTTTATGAGTACAATAAAAACTAAAATAACCGTGGGGACATGCGAATAAACATACCAGTGCTGGGTACAGTACACGTATTACATATGCTTGTTGAATCATGGTATCTTTACGACTCGAGTTGCGTCGATAACAAAAATACAACTTTTATTGTCCATACATGTACAGTGGCGTAGCTGCTATTAGGCACAACAGGCCCGGGCCTACAACTTTTTTGAGCATTTGAAAAAAAAAGAAAATTAAAAAAATGCCGAAAATGTAATAAAAATCAGGGGTTGGAGTGTGGGGGTGTAAGGCCGCACAGAAATATGCTGATAGTATGAGTACATTCTTTTGTGACGATAATAAAGTCAACTCGTACTAGCTTTGTTACATGTAGCGCTTTATTTGCTGGGAAGTATAGCACATGAATCGTTAGCGATTACCTCCCTTATGGCGACTGCCTTTATCGTAGAAATATCAATACATCCGAATGAAGTTTACATAGTGACGCCGCGCCGAATTTTAAAATGGCTAGTTCGGGGTTAGATCCGCCGTACTCTGACTGTTTTGCCGTTGGGTCACTGGTAAAGCTGGATGATCACCAGAAGCTAGAACTTTTTACAGTCACTTGGCAAAACGCTTGCAAATTCAAGTTCCCGTCAAGGTAGCCTATTATAAAAGGCTTTTTAGGCCCACTCTGTAACTGACTTGATTATGTGTTCAAAGTTGAAACGTTAGATAATATGAGCAGAGGTTTGTTCGCAGAATAATGGGAATGTCATTTTATAATACATGATTGTATATGTATGCTCTCGGAGCAATGTATTAATTAATATATGTCATAACCAAGTGCAATTATAAAACAATGAATCAATGTAAAGAGGCTCTGAGCTGTCTGATATACGCTGTCACAGTTTTTAAAAGTATACTGCTTATAAAAAGAAACGTTTATATTAAACTTAAATAATAGTTTAGGGTGTATGAATATCAAGACGTATTCAGCTTGAATTTGCTGTCTTCGCAGCCTGCTTATGAACTTAACTCACTGTAGATATATACTTCCTATATATGTTATTTAGATCTACTAGATTCTAACTTAATCTATTTTGTAAAATAAAAAAGACTATTTTAAAGAGGAATCCCTACAATTAACGCATATTTCCGACAATATCATAATTTCGTAAAAACTTATTTATAACACAAACTTATTTGTTATGCTCATTCATGAATTATTTAGATGCTAGTGGCAAATCAAAACTATGATAACATATTGGGTCCAGATTAGACGCCAAGTTACCCGGAGTTTTATCAGGATCCAAATGCGTGTCCTTAAAGAATTAGATCTACAAATTGAAGAAGACAACAATTATTATTTACCCAGACGCAACATTGCTGAATTTCTGAACATTGATTTCTTGTGCATATTGATCTGTGTTTTACTGTTTTGTATCTTGTATGAAATGCTTTTGTTTGGTAGATTAGTCATTATGACTAATTGAGCTACCCTCGTTAAACAAAGTCTTTCATTCATTCATTCATTCATTATTATGAAGATTGTCCATTTGAACTTATATCGAAAAATGCCCTTGTGATATAAAATCGATTTCATCAATACATGTGCTTATAATTTTTGTTCTACAACAACTGAACAAAGTATTATCGGCCATTTCCGTTCAAATTTTCCGCGTTTTGCCGATGATCACTCGATCCCTCCATTGTTTATGTAACAGCTTGTCTCGGAGGTGGTCGGAGAAATGCAAATAGTGCGAACAGATACGAAACTAAAACCCAACCCGAATAAGACTGAAACATCGGGGAATAGAATCGGTATGGTCGATATCAAATACATTGATGTTTTGTCATTTTCAACGTTAATTCGATAGGTTTTCTTGCGATATACTTCTTTTCAGCATATAAACAAATGAGTGATACATATTTTCGTTCGATGCGTAGAATCAAGAACTATCTCCGCAGCACCATGTCCGGGGAACGACTGTCAGCATTGGGGATATTACATATCCACAGAGAGGTGGACGTAACCATTGATGAGATAATCAATAAGTTTGCATCAGCCAAATCTAGGAATTTGGAATTCATTTAATGAATTCCAAATTGCTAGATTTTAGTAATGATTTAAAGTTATCTAAATGTTCCATTGCACTTACTCGAGAATGTATAATTGGAAAGTAAAGGTATTATTTTGCGGCTATTTCGCCCTATTCCATCTCAGCTATCCTAGAGCTTCGGGGGGGGGGGGGACCCCCTAAACAAGGGGCAACCGCCCCTTGGAACCCCATACGGGCCTACAACTCAAATGTAGCCAGCTTAGCCCCTGATGTATGCACGTGTGCTATCACGAACGATAAGAAAATGTATTTATATGAACGAAATATCGTACAATGAAATGAAATAAATGTGTGTTTCTTTCAGCTGACAGTTATTGATAAATTTGATTTGTTTTTAAAAAGACATCAATGTTCGGAAATACCCGATGTTCGTGTTCGGTAGAGCCGACATGTTCGGTAATGGGCTCACAATATGGATATTTTCAAATAAGTCTATCTACATTAAGAAGAGCACTACACTGTCGTAAATAGGCGCAGATCAAAGCCAACATTCTTTAGATTCTACTGGTATGGTTCAGCTTTAAACAGGTGAGGGCATTACCGAACAATAATTTCTTTTCTTAGGTTGTCGGAAATACCCGCCCCCGCTCTACTCTGTTTGCAAAGGTGAAGAAAGTCGTATTTATTGAGTAAAGGGTTAAGATGTTTGCAATGTTGAAAAATTAACCCTTCCGCTCATATAAACACCTTTTCACACATTTGCAAACAGAGAAAACCCAGATAAGATGGTACTAGATCTACAAGCTACAGGTGCCGTTACGAGTGAAAAGTAGCGTTACAATGTCTAAACTGTTTATAAAGGACGTTGGTGTGTATTATATTAGATCTACTTATAATAATGGTAAGAAAGGGATGGAGAGGGATGGATCCCCGACCCTTACATACCAATGACGGGGATAATAAACGAGGTCCCGTCATTATAGCAGGACCTGGAAAAAAATAAAATAATAATAATAATGGTAAGAAAACGGAATAATCTACATAATAGATTTTGTACATGTATATTAATCACTTGCAGTTGATCGACTACACCAACCTACCGCTGACTGCGCTGAGGCAGGGCTGAACTAGAGTCAGGTTAAAGGTCATAAAACGTCATAGTAGTCACCAGACAAACACACGTGTACGTCATGTCTGTGACGTCATCGACTAGATGACGTCACATTTTGTTCTCTGTTACGTTTAGGGTTATCAGGTGTAAGTGCATATGGAGCGGTATTTGGGTCAAAATTATAGTTCTCAGAAGCTAGACGCCTTATTTTACATGCCTCATTCTATATTCTTCATTTTATATTCTTAATTCTTATCGCTAAACGCTAAATGTTTCAACTCAAATTATTACGAAACTAACTCACCAAATACTAGCTCTACTTGATCTCAACCCACCAAATACTAGCTCTACTTGATCTCAGAAGCTAACCGCCTTATTCTACATGCCTCATTCTAAATTCTTAATTCTTATCGCTAAATGTTTCAACTCAAATTATTACGAAACTTACTCACACAATACTAGCTCTACTTGATGACAACGTTAAAAGGTATTTAGTAATTGTAGAAAATCATTGAAAGTAATTGTAAGGTAAATATTATATAGATGATATTTGTTATTTTCGGTGGAAGATCAAACTTTATTTCATCGAGAGAGCACCAGACGGTATATTTTCACGAGTGGCGAGGGTTATGTTGTATGACGTCATTTTGTATATCTGACAATAAAACTAAAAGAAAACTGTATTGGCATTAAGAACTGCGCGTCATCTTTACGTCATAAGTCATATAAGCGCGCCATAAGTCCCCCTGTCGAAATAAAGAACCCAAAGCAGATCAAGTTAGTAACGCACAATGGTTGCGCATATAGATCTAATACTATTGAAGTTTAAATTTCTACATCAATTGATCTACTCTTGTAAGCGATGATCTACAGTTATATTACTTTTAAGCATATCTTAATCTGGATCTGTAGGATCTAAGTAATGCTAGATCTTATTAAATTTAAATCTAAATGAAAGCAGGAGTAGATCTAGGTCTTTGAAATAAAAACTCAAAATGAAACAAAACACCGACATGTAATGGTGTGCAATTGAACCTACATGTGACTTACAGTAAGATCTAGGCTCGCTGCTGTTTAACTTTCTACGAATAGATCTCCACTCAGTTAAATGTTCTGAAATTTGAGCTGTCAGTGTAGGAACTTATGCTGTAACGATTATCCGGTTAACTGTTGCCGATTACGAAATGGCGATTAACCGGTTTCAAAATGCGTAACCGGTTAACCGGGTTGGTTACTTCCCTCAGTTTGTCAGTAGAATGCTAAAGGTTACGGCGGTCATAAAAATACTTTTAAATTGATTTTTATATCCTGAAAGTGGGAAATCCTTCGAAAATAAAAGTAGCAATGCAAAAAGAAAATTGATGGCTCGGTTTTGTTGAGTCTGTTCATGAGTAGTAATTAAAAGTGCAACACTACTCACGCGCTCTAGCACCGGCTTAAGCAGTATTCAATTTTCAAAACTAATAACATTAAAACTAATGATCCCGAAGGACCAGAAAATATAACAACACTGAGAATGAAGTAGGGGGCGACTTCTTACGGCCGCCTCACAATTAAGTAGCACTTGCTGTTGTGAAGTAAATACATCCTAAAAGTGTTCAATAAAACTGCTGAAGTATATGAATTTGTTTCAAAAGTATTTTATGTGTTGGTTGTTCTAGTAAGCACATCAAACCGATCGATGTTCGTTGTTCAGAAAGATTTCAAAAGAATTGTAATGGAAATACAAGCTTAAAGCCCCCTCAGAAGCTCCTTGAATTTAGTGAATTGAAATGCTTAGACAAGCACACCTTGCGTATGTCGAGCATTAAATGTGCTTAGATCAAAGTAACATGCTAAAAGTGCATGGTATTTTATACAGAGGAAATGATATAACGAAGCCCGCACCGAAGGCAAGGGCCAAGTGCCGAAGGCAGGAAGGAGGAGAGAGCACGAGAGGAAACAGAACCCCTTCTCGTCGGAGGTCTTCCCCGAGAAAAGTTTGGAAATTTCGTGTGCTTTGGCGGTTTCTTGTGATGTTTGGGTGGACTTTTCACTCATTAAATTTTGACCATTTCAGGACATTTATTTGGTAATTGGAGTAGATCTAAGATATTGACCCAGCTGAAGACATTTCATTGAACGTATTAATTATAGCAGCCACGCTGAAGGACAAAGAGTATAGAACACAGTCTGACACTTTCAAACAGTCTCACGATCACCTAAAAACTTGCATTTATTTATTTTCAATTATACTAAACTGCAGCCTAGGAAGATTTCTTGTCGCTAGTGCTGAAACGGTCACTGGAAATTTGTAACCGGTTAATCGGGACTATATATCGCGATTAACCGGTTAATCGGAGCTCTGTCACACAATCATCAAAACTTGGGTACACCATAAATCTTTGGTTTAGACATATTTTATTTGTAATTATTTGCATGAATATTGTACAAACACAAAGGAAAAGGGACACGACGGCAAAATTGCTTATTGGGTTCCTCTCTCAACACCGTATCATGATCATCTACACTGAATGCAAGGTATTAAACTAGAATAATTGCAATGACATAACCAAATCAGTTATTTCAGCAGAATATCCCACGTAAATTTTTGTACTACAATTCGACTGCATATATCAACATATGATGAAAGAGCAATGGAAATAACCATTGTTATTATGGATATAATTTATGCTCATAATTATCACTTGGGTGGTAATATTGATATTCTGCGCACAGGAGCTGTCACAGATGTTCAAACTTCAAACACGTGTATTTCTGCATTGTTTACAACTATCAGCTGAGTGTACAGTACAGTTGCCCTGGCTGCAGATACCGTCTCAAAATACTAAGTATACATGTATTGCGGGAAGCGCTGCATAAACCGAGCGTGACCTCAAACTTGAGAAAATAACTTGAATTTTGATGACATATTTTATCATTATAACGTCTTATCATAATCAAGTTGAACTGATGTTTTCATTACAAATCCTTCGAAATATTCCAGACCAACGACTTTTAAAAATTACTACAAATGAAAAAGAATAAAATTGATCGGTTTTATGTACTAAATAGAACAACCAACAAATAAAATGGTTTTGAAACAAATGCATATACTTCAACCATTTTATTGAACATGAAAACAAATTTAAAAGTCTTTTTATGACTGTTGTAGCCTTTAGCACTCTACTAGCAAACTAAGGAAAGTAACCAGTCCGGTTAACCGGTTACGGATTTTGTAACCGGTTAATCGCCATTTCGTAAACGGTTAACCGGGTAATAATTTCAGCACTTCTTGTCGCATAGAGATTTATAACCTCCTTGATATCTATGTCAATGTATTAATGCCAGTGCATTACATGTAAATTTATTTATTTTCATCGCGGACCTTGATTTGTTTTTATATGTTTTAATGCAGAGTTAGCTCTCTCCACAGAACTGGATGTAGATCTAACTGAAGTAAGTAACATCATGTGCAAGATGGTGTATATATTTGGATACATAAGCCGACAAACATTTTGCTACGTTTGAATCGCAAAATTCGATTTGAATAACGGGGTGAGTGTCTAAACTATGTATCGATTGTGAATAGATATTAACGCAAATATGAGTGGGGAATTATTCATTCATGTGATGATGTGAATTGCGCGTATGGCGCGCAGAAAAAAAGACTTTTACATTATTGTAGAAAGATACACAAATGAATTTCAAGGGCACAAACTACTTTACTTTGGCGATTTTAGGGGGTCGTACGCCCCCTCCCTCCCCCTTTCCCACACACCCCTTTGACCCGCCTATGACTCGAACAACCCGCAGCATTTCCATATCAATTAACGTGACCGAACGGCCATTAAAATGACCGATTCGGCATCGATAAGTTTCCAGATCAGCCATGTTTATCTGCACAGCGCTGAAACCGATATGCGTGTATAAAATCTAGCAATGACGTTGCACATTCTAAGACATAATTACACTAAGTACTGTACAGTATACATGTACTTCTAGCAGAGGTCATACGTGAAGGAATGGATGCATGCATGCATGGATCTTAAGCGATTTTGATACGTTTTCCGGAAAATTGCTTGATTTTTTGTATTTGTAATTTCTGAAAATTTCACCGAGGCAAGTGCCTCGGTATGCCTCAGCGTGGCTACGGGCCTGCAATGTAAGTAAAAATGGCTCTTTGAAAAGTTTGACTTTCAAATATTTTATACGCACGTGCGTATTGTGCGTAATGGGCGCTACGCCCTTGTAACGTATTGCACTGCAAACTCATACACGTTCATAAGCAATAGTAATTCAAAAACGGTGGTAAATGTACGTCTTTCTTTGTTGCCATGTCGAAGTACAACAAACTCTTATCGTTACGACGAATATGTGTCTTAAGGTGTCGAAATAAGGGCCTTTTACTCTACATATAAACAGAGGTGTCAAACCCAGTATTTTAGCAAATAATATTTGGGCGTTTCGAGAAAGAAAACACGCTAACATTTGGTTTGTTTATATAGAATCTATGCTTTTTGTATGAATGAATTGGTGATAACGAATGGTATCTGTAACCCTTTCCCTCATATGACCGACTTTTGACTCCTGCAAACAGAGCAGACCCATATCAGACGGCTCCTATAGGATCCGTTTGACCTGGGTCTACTCTGTTTGATTATGAAACAATGTAGATCTGATTCTAATGTTTCTACCACTTGTTCGTGATGCCATGATAAAATACATCTAGGATCTAGATCTAATTCATATTCTAACATTCATGATTTTTACATGAATAGATGGGGAGAAAGTGTCAACCTTTTCCATACTATGAGTGAATCCAAGATTGATTTTGCATGCAGTTTGGATCTAGATCAGACACCGGGTGGTTCAGTGCGGCATCAGTATTCAAGCTGATTGACACCCGAGTGCATATAGTGAAGAAAGAATATAAAATGTCTGATCGGGGTCTGCTCTGTTTGCTTATGAAATGGTTAGGTCTGATTCCACAGTTTCTGCCTTGGCTAAAAGTCCATGTGTTCACATCAGCCATTTTAAACACTATTCTAATTGATTTTCATGACGTCATTATTTCCTATATGAATATTCAATAGGTACAGGGTTAATCGGAGAGCTATCACTGGTGCTTGATTGCCTGTATACAGTTTGTGCACAGTAGCAGATCTCTACAAATAATTATAATTCTGAGTTTAAAATTAATGCAGGACGAAAGTTATAAACAGCAGCCTTCTAATCAGGATCTACCCGTCTAAACCGGACGTTAAATTCAGTATAAATATCAGTCTTGGAGACAGGTATCAGTTTAAGGCAGGGTGAAATTCATGCAGAAAGCTCCTCTAGGAGCTGTCTGCATGAGAGGGTTTACTGGATTATCAGGTAAAGGGTTAACTTCCATCTTTCAAGTCTGAATTTTCACAGTGGAACATCAGTTTTTAACTATAGAGTCCACGCAGTGTGAAAGGCTTACACCTGCTAGAACTTTTTGAATGACAGACTGCATATCCTGATCAGAATGCTCCTTTAGGAGTCCTCTGATCTGGGTCGACACTACGTGTATATGTCCAATGTAATAAGCTCGCGTGGATGTATGTATTATCCCTTCCCCTCAAATAACCGCCTTTTAGGCCCTGTGCAAACATAGTAGACCCATATCAGACGGCTCCTAAGGAAGCCGTCTGAACAGGGTCCAATTTGTTTGCTTATGGATATATAACAGTGCTGATTCTGCAGTTTCTATCCATTACCAATCAAGAGTGTGTTTGTGAAACACTTGTACCCCGACCTTTGACCCTGAAAGATGACATTGACCTTTTACTCATGGACCAGGGAGTTGAACGCGACATATCGTCTTTTTGTGGTGAACATTTGTGCCAGGTTATTTTGAAATCAATTCACAGAAAAAAAGTTACAGAAGGGACGCGAAATTTGGGACGGACGGATGGACGGACAGACAGACAGGCGGATGGAAGGACAGACGGAAGGACGGACAATGCGATTACTATATGCCCGCCGTTGGGGGACATAAAAAAATCATGTGTCCATATATCATTGTTAAAAATCAGCTAATACATATTCATGGTAGCATTATTTTTACATGAATATTCAACAGGGAAGGATTAAACTTCAATATTAATAATTTGAGTTGAAGCATTTACCGTTTACCGATTTGCAATTCAGACTTTAGAAATATAGCCATGAAACATTAAGCGTTAACAACTAACATCCAAAAGAAAAAAAATGTGTCGCTGCCGTGATTTGAACCACCAACCATCAATACCAAAACTGTTAACTGCCAGCAGCTTTACCCACTCGGCCACGGCCGCATATTGTCTGCTTTGGGGGAATTTTACTTATATATAAATCTAAATTTAGACATGTCGAATCGAGGATGGCACCCTATTAACAAAATAAACTCTTTATATTCTGTACATAACAATGATTTTCAATGATTAACAATGATTTTCTACAATCTTACTAATACCGTTTAACGTTGTCATCGCGTAGTGTAGCTAGAGCTAGTATTTGGTGAGTTAGTTTCGTAATAATTTGAGTTGAAACATTTACCGTTTAGCGATAAGAATTAAGAATATAGAATTAAGAATATAGAATGAAGAATATAGAATGAAGAATATAGAATGAGGCATGTAGAATAAGGCGGCTAGCTTCTGAGATTGCGAATGAAATATAAGATTTTTGAAAAACGGAAAAGACAATTAAAGTAGAAGTTTAAATAGATAAATTGTATTTAACAACATCGAAATGAGTATCTAAATTAACAACTAGCACGTAGATAACTGTATTCGCTTAGTAAAATCATAACTATAATTTTGACCCAAATACCGCTCCATAAGTGCACGGTATGAGTGTTATATGTATGTGGAGAGTGATAAGGAGAGGATATGTTTATAGTTTTATTGTTAATAAAAATATATAAACATATTGGGTTTGTCTCTGTGACGTATAAATCTATTTGATAAAATACACGTTAAAACTATGTGCGTTTTCCTGCTACTCTAGTTATTCGATTTAACCCTAGTAAGTCAGCTGAACAGTTTACACGCTCAAAGTTTGGGCGGCAATTTAGTACATGTGGGCGTGCCAATTCAGATCGTTGATATCCGTAACACTTACCTTATATGGAAGTCGAAAAGTGCATACAGTTGTAAACTGAGACTTGTAACTGTCAACTTTCCATCCGAGAAAGTAGTTTTGAAACGGACCAAAACACATTCGAACCGTTGCAACTTGACTTCACTAACGCTCGAAACTCGACGATATGTATACATTTCATGGTTTTATTCTTCAAACATTGAGTTAACATTTGTCAAAAGAAAGGCATTCCGGTGACAATACCATATTTTCTTCATTCGCTTTTACAATTTACTTGAGTACAAATGTAAACCCCGAGAATGCATCTGCGCAAATGCAAGTGCACAGTTAGTTTTGTATGATTCCGGTCGACATTTTACAGTCGGAAAGTTCATTTCAACATTTCATTGCACGTTTATATGTCTGGATTTTTGGCACAGGTCAGGCTCCATACACATGGGGTTTAAACCGGTTCACGGGCGTCCCAGCCTCACACTTATCTCAAAGTTACTCTAGCTTAACAAATAGTGTAAATAAAGATATCCCCGCCACATAGTTTAGCTTCAGCAGACAGCGTACCATGATATTGATCTAATTAAAGAAGATGATGAACTCTTCACTCACATATAGGTAAGAACAAAAGATCGTTGTAGACGTTCATATTCATCGAAGCTGTCCAATGAGGCCTCTGAGAACAATAGACACGATACGCGTTTGTCGCGTTTTATTGCTTTTCAGAAGAATGATCTAAGAATGTAAACGTTGCACGTTGTAAACGGCTTGTATTATGCAACATGAATGGGAACTTTTCACCATAATATTTGATAAGTTGCAAACACATGAGTACCATGACTACGCATTTGCATCTGAGTTGTAAATTTTACAGTTCAATAAGACTTTTAACCTAAGCTGCAGAAACATTAGTACCATGACTACACATCTGCATCTGAGTTTCAGGCATATGTCAAATAAAACTAAACGTCTAAAGTTTGCAGTGATGAAATGAATTGCACTGTGTCTGAAACACAACATGACTAAATAGTTCCAACTGACATTCAATGATGGCATCCATCTTAACCAAGTCACATGCTCAAATGAGACTAGAGCAAATATAACATATTCAATTGTATTACATACAGTAAAACCTCTCTATAACGGTCACTAAATTGTGTTAATTAGTTGGTGTTTATGACAGGTGGCTGCTTAAAGCAATGTGAAAGTAAAACAGAACGCTCCTATAGGAGCCTTTAACACAAAAAATTTGATGTAATTAAGTGGCCGTTATATAGAGGTTTTACTGTATTTATAAATTATAGATATTGGGCGTTTAATGCAGCGCTAGATCTATTACGATTTGCATGCAGTCTCTCTTAATTTATTTTAATCAAGGCAGTCTACACAGATATATAGATGGTTCCAGATCCACATAAAATACCATTTACAATAGAACCACCCATACCCGGAGTTTTATTAATGAACAATTCAGGCATGTTTTAGCAGGTGGCTACTTAATGCAGGGTGAAATTCATACAGAAAGTTTCTGCATGACTTTCAACCTGGTTTAAACAACCATATGTCTGAAGACCGATTTTGATACCGCTTTTATTCGATTATATTTCTAGTACAATAATGTGGTACATGTTAGATCTCCTTGCATACAGTAGGTATCTTCTTTCTTTAAACCGTGACCTAAATTGAGCTAATATGTAACAAACCAATACCGAAGGTATTTCCATGGTAACCTCCTCAATAGATGCTAAGGTCTGATAAAGATTCGTTATTGTCAGCAAATTCCACTGATTTAAACCACTTATTGCGGGAAACAAGTTAACTGCCATTTGCTAACAATGTACACCCATAGTCTGCACTGTTTGTCATTCAAAATCCTCTCACAAATATACCCTTTTATATTGAATGAAATCTACCTTTAAACAGTGATGGTCAATTCCACTTTAGAAAGGGTTAATAAATTGAGAGTTGTTCTTTAAAATACGGGTATTCAAATAGTGGTACCTCCTCGTCTAGTACCACGGATTTCGTCTAATGTTTCTCAAGTTAAGTTATAATGTAATATAAAACCTTTAACGACCTTCTTCTCCAAAAAGGAATAGTCGCTTGGCAACTTTTTATCAACATTTCTAAAACCATGCAGATACCTGAAAAAACAACACAGGTTACCACGCGGTTGAGGCTAAATTACCTTATATGAGGAAAACATCTTCTCCTCCAAAATCGGTGGTCGAATCTGAATAGCATTTGGTGGACAAAGTCCTCTGGTGGTCAACTTTTAGAATTACTAAAACTAAGTTACTATGCAGGAAAACATGGCCACCAGGGACAGGGCTAAATTTCCATATGTGTCTATATTGAAAATGTTTAAAACGATCTCCTTAATTAACCCTTTACCTCATATAAATGTGTGTTTACGTTTTTGCAAACAGAGCAGACCCAGATCAGACGGCTCCAATAGGAGCCGTCTGACCAGAGTGTGCTCTAATTGCTAATGGAATTTGGTATATATTGTTTCTTTACTTTCTAAAAAGGCTACATTGTTTCACTTTCCATATTTCATTATAACTATTTTTACCATGAATATTCAGTAGGTATTGAAACTTTAAAAAAAACATCGAACAGGGAAAAGGTTAACAGTCCAATTGAAAGGGTATTTGGCAGGAATAATCCGTTTAAAGCACAGACGGGCGGACAGACATCGGACAATGGTAACAAACTCTCAACTGAGTATAGTCAGGTGTGCTAAAAAACCCAGAAAACTACAAAAGAAGGAAATAGCTTAAATCCCGTGTTTAAAACAGACTCATCTACAGCTACGCGGTCTATATCTAATTACTTTTGCTAGTGCAAATCACATGTGCATCCTGGCATAGAAGTGTCTGGACTATAAGTGTTAGTTCTTTATTACTAATATAAAGTATACTATATAAATAATAATACATATAATGTAGTTTCTGTTAGTATTATATTCGAGTATATGCTGCTATTTCTTTATTGTATATAAACCTTTTTTCAAACTGTATTGAAACTAAACACAATAGGGTGTCCAAAAAGAAAGTTTACAGTTTCATCCTCTTATAAGTTTGTCAAATATTGAACTATATTGGTGTAAAATACATCATTTTAAAGCATACATGCTCAAGTTTTTATTACGCATAAAGTTTACGGGCTTAAATCTGTAATGTCGCGACGTTATGACGTCATTTAAAACCTTTTTATTTTCACGATGTGACGTCTGACGTCGAATCAGCGTATTTTTATCGTGAAAAGTTATTATGAAATTAAAAGTGTTACTGATGTGCAAAGGTAGTTTAAATATGCATATAAAGGCATGAGTGTGAATAGAGTGAACATCCACACTATAGTAAGAAAGTTTGAAGAACGTGGGACAGTAAAATATTCTCCAAGGTCGGGTCGACCATAGACCAGTAGAAGTAACGAAAATGTTAGCGTGCTCAAAGACATGCTGCAATAAAGCCCTGGGCATACTATAAAAAGAAAGGGTTTAGAACTTTTCCCATACAAAATACAAAACAGCACACTGCAAATAAGGTGTTGGATGCATTATATGAAACGTTTGGTGATAGAGTAATTTCCAGGAAATATCCAGAGGTGAAGCACTGTGGTGTGACATGGCCCACCCACAGCCCGGATCTCAGTACTTGTGATATTTTACATATGCACGTTTTCATTGTTATAGCAGAACGTTTAGATATTATACAAAGACACTCAAACTGTAAACTTTCTTTTTGGACACCCTGTATACGATAGCCTCAGGATCCACAAAATTTGAAAAAAATCAAATTACGTTACGCTGCCAAAAGTTGCTAACGTGATTTGAAAACATATTTAATTTCTCGTTACGATGTCCCCTTTCTTAACGGGATTTGAAATATTGTTTCATTTCCCTTTTTGTTTTCATTGTACGTGTCTATAAGGCAGTATAAATCCCGGGACTGCAAAAAACCGAAACAACAAAGTATTCTGTAGAAAAGGTTCCAATAAAACAAAGTAAAGCAAAATATTTGCAAATCGTTTAAAAGCATTTGAATTTTGTGAGAAACATAACAGCCTTAGAGGGATTTCGCGTATATTTTTATTCAATTATTAGCCCGAGTCTATATTGCACAGTAGATAAGGCTGAGTTAACAATAAGTTTGATAACCAAACGATATGTTTTTTTCAGAGCTTGATCAGCCTATAATCTAAATGAAAATCTAAATGCTGATATCACTGAAGCGTTGAAAGCTTACCGGGACGATTTCTTGCTAAATGAATATTTAATTGAGAGCGCCGACATACTAGTTTCGCATAAATGCAATATTTGAATTGTATTTTAAATTCGGGAATTTACCAGGATAGTTGGAATGAAGGTATTATAATTCTATCAAAATGAGGGTAGTTTAGATGATGTTAATGAAATTAGAGGAACAACTTTTGTAATCGTCCATTCGAATTTATTCACTACCATAATGAATAAGACAATTTACGGATGCTCAATACGGATTCAGAAATAATAGGTCAGCGGTAGAGGTTACATTTATTTTGTTATTTTTAGTAAAATAATATCGTATTTAAACAATATGTTCAATGTTGTATTTGTTGACATAATGAGGGTTTTGATACCATTTATAGGCGTGCAATCTGGTTAGAAATGTATAAATATGATATCCAAGGATTTGTGTGTTACATGTAAAAGAAGGTGAAGTCGTGTGTTCTTCATATTCCGATTATTTCCACTGTGTAGTTGGATTGTATAAAGGGCTGGTGATGTCTCCGACATTTTTACTCGTTGTATCTCAGATTGTTTAAGGTTTATATTTACAATCAAATATTGCGTATAAGTCACATCGCATTGATATTGGTGTTGTTTGCAAACAAAATGGTTATACTTGGTTAGTCCCACGAAGATATATCAAATGATCTTTTTAGCTTTTAGAATACATATTGCAAAACATGGAGTCTTAATGTTAATACAGCAATACAAAGAAACGTGTAATGGCTTTCCGCTGTATGAAACGAAGAGCATTTAATAGGTAAATCCCTCAAGGATATGCTGATCTTGTTATGCAAATGTTTGTATTTGACATTAAACAAAACATATCTTGTCAGTTTGTTTATGCAGGCGCAACATCAGTCTGGAATCATTTATGATCAGTTTAGTGCTATATCAAATGGAATGAAGCTGAATAGATTTGAAATTATGCCAGAGGCTATTTCTACTGCGCGTAAAAATATATGCAATCCATTTGAGAATTGAGATACTGTCCTTTAGATATTATATGAATTATATTAATATATATGTACTAGATAAGAAACATTTATTGCTAAAGATACTATTGTTCTTAAAACAAACTGTATGGAAAGCGGCAGTAGATGACTGTATGGAAGTGTACACCAACTGGATTAACACAATTAGGACACTGCCTTAATTGTGTATTTGATAACATCCACAACATTGACAATGGTGCATTGTCACGCCATTATAAAGGCCAATTGTCATACAAGAATGAAATAGATCATTGGAGAAAAGGTCGGTGCTAAGTATGCATCCAACTGTAGATTTATTTCATGGAAGTGTTTATGACAACAATAGAACCTGTCTTAACCCTTTCCCTCATATAAACGTGTTTTCGCGCATTTGCAAACAGAGTAGACCCAGATCAGACGGCTCCTATAGGAGCCGTCTGATCAGGGCCTGCTCTGTTTGCTTTTGGCATGATATAGATTTGTTTCTTTGCTTTCTAAAATGCTTTCAACTTTCCCACTTCCTGATTTTCTTATAACAATTTTGTGCATGAAGGTTCAGTAGGTATTGAATTTGTAATAAACATAGAACAGAGAAAGGGTTAAGCGACTATTCATTTATTGAACACATGAGTCTTAAAAAACAGGCGGTTTCTTAATCCAGGGCAAAGTAATGTTGATAACTCCTATATAACTTTTTGCAATTATTTTGAACTGAATTAAGCTACCAGGTTCTACTGTATACGAAGTATAAATAAAAAAGTCATTGAAACACGCGACTAATAACATATTACATTAGGCGTACATGTCCATGAGCAAACCTTTAGGCATAGTTACATACAGTGGCATTGCGGATTGTCATTTTGCCTAAGGAGAAGAAGAACAACAACAATGTAAAACAGATGACAATAAGGAATTGCCCCCCTAAACGCTATCTGAAGAAAAGAAATAAGAGTAGCCTATTGCAATTCTGAACTTTAATTGTCCACATTTTACTCCGAAACTTATGAGGCACTGAGTATAGTTAGGCACCGCATCAGAATATAAATTGTTTGGCACTGTAGGACACTCTGGCTACAAAAATAAAAAATAAAAAACAGCCCATGCTTACTGTTATTCTACAGGGTGTGCCAACAAAACGGAACCCGGGATTAAGACCTGCAAGTTATCCCAGTTCTGTCAATATTGCTAACTTAAATTTGAAAGTATATACATGTAGCTTAGTAGAGACAGCATTTTGCCATATATTGTCTAAATTTTGTCTAAACATATTCATTGGTTTTTAAGATATCAGCATTTAAATGAAAGCACTCAAAACTCCGTTTTAAACGTGATATAGGCATGGACTATGCAATGTACGAATGTCATGTTAAAACAGATATTAGGTGCATTCATTAAAATACTCATATCTTTAAAACCAATGCATATTTTAAGAGACATTTGGCGGACATATGCATAAATCTACAACACGGTAAATATTTATATTTTAAAGTGTCCGGTTACACTGGTTAAAATATACATTTGATCCAGGGTTCCGTTTTTTGGGACACTCTGTATCAATGTGGATGTGATAACTTTATATATTTTCTATCGCTATTCTTGTTTTGAATTCTTGTTAATTACCAGTGCGCTAGAGGCGAAATTGAAATATTTAACTTATACGTCTGATCTGGGTCTACAAGTTTGCAAAGGCGTAGAAAAGCGCATTTGTGGACTAAAGGGTTAAACCAAGTGATTGCAACAAAACGACAACATGTGTTTTCTGTCACTACAACAGTGCCTATTGCATGTAGCTTTCATTGTACAACATAGGTATAGATACTGACAGATACCGGTGCCGAATACTACTTTAAATATACTGACTACAGAGCAACAGATACCTGTGCGTACTCAGATACTAAACTCTCCACGAACCCCTATGTTTTGACAACTCGTTAGAATCGTCTCGTAAACAGTGGACGAGTGGTCACGACACAGGGTTCGTGGAGAAATTAAGTTATTCTTGAAAATATTTTAAACGATTTTTCCAGTTCAGCTCGCTTTACCAAATAGAATTATGTCCACGGTAATAAAAATAAAATGTCATTTGATGAAAATCATAGATCAAAGAGAGTTTCTACGTGTATTAAGGAACCTGGCTGTGATAGACACAATATATATTTTTACTACACTGGTTACGAACAGCCGTTCAGAAGCTCTTACCAATTTCTCAGTTATATAATTGCATTATCCTTGTTTAAAAGTAAAGTTGATTTCTGCCATTATAACAATTATAACAAATCCGCGAACTCTGTTTAATGTTTCGAGTTTATTCAATTCTTATATATTTTAGATGTATTTCTGCAATACTCATTCAATTCCTTCAGCTCATATTTCCGAGAATATGGGTATTAATCTACATCTTCCAAAACAGTATGGTTATCAAAGGTATTAATTAATAAGTATTTGCATCTATGCATTTGGATTGAACCATTTCCTTCATATAAACGCATTATTACGCATTTGCAAACAGAGTAGACCCAGATCAGACTGATCCTATAAGTATTTTCCTGTTCTATGTACATTCCAGGTTTGAATACCTAATGCATATTCATGGACAGCATAGTTAAAACAAAATATGGAAGATGGAACATTGTAGCCATTTCAGAAAGAAAAGAAACGGATCTTTCAAATTCAATTTACAACCAGAGCACACTCTGATCAGACGGCTCCTATAAGAGACTCTGGTCTGGGTCTACTGTGTTTGCAATTGCGTTAAAAGAAGGAAAGGGTTAACCCTTCACTCCAAGAATATTCATGTAAAAATAACGAAACCATGGATGATAATTTTTATTAAATCGCACATAAGCACAGGGTACTTTGCAATGATGGAAACTTTAGAACCAGACCTATATTATTCTATATACAAATAGAGCTCTGATCAGACAGCTCTTACAGAATCCGCCAAATCGTTAAAATGTGTATCTATGGAGTAAATGGTTAATAGAGGATCTTACATTACTGCTCATTACAAATCTTTTCTTATGAAACGAGTTTACTATAATATTATGACACGAGCTTTAGTGAGTGTCATATTCATTATAGTAAACGAGTTGCATTACAAACAATTTGTAATGAACACGAATGCAAGATTATCGTATAGCCCTTAAAAGTGCCATCAGTGAAACAGGCTATAGCTTTCGCCATTGTTAACAGCGCAGACGCAAATGCAGGGCTTTGACTAACGATGAAATGACGTCAATTGTGTCAAACATTGGTTCTGGGTGTTCCCTTTACGATTCAATATCGGCTGGATTCAAACTGCTCATTTGAATAAAAAATGCACTAGTGCATTTCCGCGGTTTATGGTACTCTGCTTCGTCACTTCCACACCGAAGGTTACGTGAAAAGCTAACATATGGCCTGCGGTGGTTGTTGAGTAGATACCATTGAATAACCATACGCAATGTGTCTGTGTAAGCATAGACCTTATTAATGTTTGCGAACAATATGTAAATATATAGCAGATTGTTTTCATAGCAGTACAATGAAAGTGTATATTGCCAGTCTCTAACTTCGCATGTTTATTATATTTGTCTTTTACAACACAATACTATAATGCATTGATTAGATGCATAGATTACGTCACGCGCAACCAATCTTAACGAGAAATTTGCCTCATCGGTCCCGATTCTGTTTTGAATTTTTCATCAGCAGTGGGATTTTGCGTTTACTTCTAATATTACCTTGGTGAACAGGTATTACATTTTATACATTCCATTTTGTTCTATTATTCAGTGGTGAATATGTCGAGATTGTTTCACACAATAACAACATATATGACCACAGTGTACAGTAAAATCCTTCTAAATAGGAAGTTGGCTGGTTAATGCAGGGTGAAAGTCATGCAGAAAGCTCCTTTTGGTGATTTTTGCGTGGCCTTTAACATGCAGTAAGCTGACACCTGTCTGAAAGACCGGTATTTATACAATTTTAAAGGGGAAAAGGGTTGCTACCGTATCCAATTAAATGGCTAAACTTATAGATGTTGGCAATATGTAGTAGTATTCGCAGGTTAATAACATGAGATAAAATGCATTTGTTTATATATGTAAATAACTGTTTATGACCATATATATGAAATATTGTTAATTATAGAATTGAATTGTGGCAGAAACAAATGCATGATGTTTTATTACTGTGATATTACCGTTTGAACTAATGTCCCCTCTGGTTTTTTGTTTTGTCATACTTTTAAACGATTGCAATTATTTCCATAATGGAGTTTTATTATTTCACCAAACACATGATGAAAACTTCACACCTACTCACACCTAATCGCTCTTTCCCCGAACTAGTTTATATTTTATTTTTGTTGATTCAGTACTGTACCACGATCAAAGGGGTGGGGGATATTGTTTTTGCCCTGTCTGTACGTTTGTTGGTTTATTGGTTTGTGGAAACTTTAATGGTTTGCCACTAACCGTTCCAAGGCGGAACTCTCTTTGTCACTCTTGCTTTTATGTTTGTTGGATGTCTTTGTACCTTTGTGTTTGTGCTTTTGTTCGTGTATGATGTCTTCGCCTCGTGTGCTTGTGTGTGCGCGCGCATGTGTATGTGTGGTTGTGTGCATGTGTTGCTTGCTTTCTGTTGGTGTTTTGGTGTTGATTGCGTTTTGTGTGTGTCTTTTTCTGCTTGAATGTACTACGTTTTCATTTAACTTTTGCGATATGTTTGTAGCCATTGAACATACATATTTCAAACTTGGCATGCATGTGCATAATGTTTCACAAACATGTGTTATTGTTTGTCCGTACATACTTCGTTAGTTTCATAAATCCTGACAGGACGGTAAAGTGTCATTCAGAGATCTTGTGAAGCGTAAATTATGAATGAGGCATCGTCTATTTAGATAGGATATGTCTTGTTCCATTTATGCTGAGATCCTTTATATCTTTTTTATTTATTTTATATGTCTTTTAACGAATATTCCGAAATGTTTTAAAACGTTATGAACAAATTTCCGTGATTTTATCGGGTTTTTCAAAATCTACAAGCAGTAAAAGGTCCACCTCTATATTGCATTATATCGTGCATTATTCTAACATTTCTCATATAATTAAACATATTCTGCACCAATATGCCCGTTTAACGACTTGCTCACCGAGTGGACTCGGATCAGGGTCCATGCTTATAAAACTTTTAGTTGAGTCTGAGTTCGTTCTAAAGTATTTGATTGGTCAGAATTGAGCCTTTGGCTCAAATCTGACCAATCAACAGCTTGATAACTCAAATCTGACCAATCAAAAGCTTGAGAACGAACTCAGACTCAACTAAAAAGCTTTATAAGCATGGACCCATACGTAGGAGCCGTCTGATCTGGGTTTACTCTGTTTCTGTTTACTTATGGAATCATACCGATTTGATTCTACAGATTCTCTTATGACAAAACTGCACTTGTTTGTTATGCATTAATAAACATTCAGCTAATTGATATTCATGATGCCTTTATCTCTTACATAGGCTATCCTGGAGTAATTGGTTGAAAAGGCAGTTTGTCGCTTATCAGATATGACGATACGGTTTATAACATGTTATTTTTTGACCTAGAAGCTATTTTATATATTGCTTGAGAATTGTCAACTGCCTCTGGGTTTTAAGAAATTGACGTCTTTGTTTTCTTACAAAATTGAATCATTTATGTTCTAACAATACTTTGCCATATTCCACACTACATAAAATAAGTCAAAGCTGGTGCTAGGGTATATGTCCCAAATAAGTTTTTTGAAAACTGTAAACGTTCTTCTGTTCATAAACAAAATATTATAACGGTGTCATTTGAATAGGACGAGTATATCTTTGTTTTGGGAAAATGTACACAAAATATGTCTACTAGTAGCATTTGTATGTTTTGATTGTTTTCAGTAATCACATTACTTGCAATATTGTTATTAACGTTTTTGTAATTTTGATAATCCTTCTCTGGTTCCATAACAGTTAAAAAACCCACACCAGATGTAAAAGACATGTCCAAATTAACCGAGTTCGTCTAAAATAGTTTTTAACCCTTTCGGTGTCAAATTTCTAATTGTCGTCTGCAATCCAAATTTTGTAAAATCATTCGGTACAATAATGAAATGAGATAAATAAATGCAAATTTCAAAAGAGTAAAGCACATATATAGAAATAGAGTATGAGACAAAAAGTGAAGTTCCTGATCAGACGCCGCCTTGAAAAGGCGGTGTCTGATCTTGGACTGCACTATTTGTGGTGGTGCATTTATGCGACTTCTGCGGTGAAAGGGTTAAATACTCTAGACTGTCTCTATTTTGTCAGTATATACTGACTATTGTAAAAACTAAAACTACAACATTTCCATTCTGACCCTGATATTACCACCTCTTGAACTTGATGAAAATGTCTGCATTGAATTCATACGTCTTGATATGTATGCCCCTGTCGTTAGGCGACGGGGGCATTAAGTGTTATCCGTGTCCGTCCCGTCCGTCCGTCCGTACGTCCGTCTTGTAAAAAAATCTTTAAAGATATCTTGGCTTAGGTAAGCTTGAATGATTTGATATTTGGTATGAAGCATAATCATCGTAAGTTGTACCTTGGCTCCCCTTTGAAGGTCTGTTATTCATCTACTGTCTATTTGCCGACACTTTGATTGAATTTTGGTAATTGTTTTATGACAAACATTTTCGTCAAATATGTCTTGGCAGGCCGATACTGTTAATGCTTTTAATAAAACTTCAAGATATCTAGACGATATTTTGAATTTGGATAATCCTGATTTTGAAACTATGACTTCTTCTATTTACCAAAACAAAATTCTTGAAACAAAGCGAATCAATCTGACATTATGACTTCCGTTTTATATTTGAATATTTCCATCACAAATGATAAAGTTTCGTCCAAAATATATACCCCGGCGACAGAAATGTTTACCGTGCACCTCCGTCTCCATTTTTTTTAATTGGTACCAGAGTGTTTGATAGGATCTGCTGATCAGAAATCGAAATTGTACCTATTAAAAAACTCATTCCTGCTATGGGGTTTTCTACCGTTTCCATGGCAACCGTCCGCCTGGACAACGACAAAAGGTAAATGGTTTAATAGCATTATATCTAAGCTATTTGGGGCCTTAGGAGTATGAAACTGGTGCCAAACTAAAGGTAAGACATTCTTTAACAAAAATATCTTTTTGTTAATTACCTTATTTGCATACTCATAAATATTAATGAGAATATCAAACAAATGTAAAAAAGAGACTTGAAAATGCTGATAACTGGGTTTGAATTAATCTCTGATGCTCCAAATAAACGGAAATTTCTTCTTATACATAAATCCTCATTAAGGACAGTAATCTATCTTATATTATATAAAAGATCATGTCTCTATAGGTTATTTGCATTTTTAAAGATTTTTTACAATATCCCTAGTAAACGCTAGTTCGGGAAGCTTCTGCGCGTCAAGACAAATAATGTTACAAAATGTATACTATTTTATATGATATTGACGCTGAGAGAATGAAAATTTGTACAAACATAAAGAAAATACTATAATATTCAGTTTAAATTATCATTTTGTTAATCAGCTAATTAGCATATTAATGAATATTAATGGAAATAATAAAAATGTAAAATATGGTCTTATAAGAACTATATACCGAATTGTACCGATGCATAATCCATTCATACAGCTATAATGGAATCCAGTAAAACTGAGAAACTAGCTTTCAACTCAGAGCTGCATGTATGGCATGCTGGTTAATATTTATTTGATCTCTGAAAAATAGCAAATTGTATATGCACTATTAATTGCTCACACTCGCATATACAGTAAAACCTCACTATAACGACCACTAAATTACATCAAGTACTTTGTGTTAAAGGCAGATGGATGCTTAAAGCACGGTGAAAGTAAAACAGAGCGCTCCTATAGGAACTATGTTTTACTTTCACCTTGCTTTAAGCAGCCACCTGCCCAATATACCAACTAATTACCACAATTTAGTGGTTGTTATAGAGAGGTTTTATTGTACATGGGTCTTGGTCCAATCAGTCGAATTTACGCTTTTCTTATAACAACAATTCAAATGATTTTTCGTTTTGATAAATAATTCGTTCGCATAAAGGTTCATATTGATGCCACTGGCATCGTTTGAAATGCGGGTTCTAATTATCACAGTGAGAAATTTTGCTAGCGTCATAATGAATTTGCGATACTGACTGGTACAATACATACATAGTATGATATAATTATACATGTATGATAAACTCATTTGCACATACATGATATTGGTTGGGAACATTTTAGAAGGAAGTTAAACTTGGCATTTGTTGCCATTTCAATAAACTACTAGTAAGTATCATGCCCATTTCCCCAGTCCAACAGAATCTTGTTTTGAGGCCCATGTCTACACAGCATTCACATCCTGCTTTCTTACAACAATAGACCACAGGTCAGGCAGATGCAACATGGAACTCCACAGTAACCACAGACGTATAAATGAAGTGCATTCTCCCAAATATGCACACAATCTTCACAATACGTGTCTGCTCACCATCAAATACATATAGGCGCTATATGATGATAATGTGTCGCAGTGCTGTAAACTAAACTCTACATGGACATTTTACTATTTATGCTGATCGATATACAGTTATCAACTGGAAAAGTTGAAGTATGTGAATCTATCATCTCACTTCATTTTCAATGTAGACATTGTTTTTCAGCACACATCTGTACTATAATTGATACTGGGCAGTAAAATACACCCTCTTATAAATTGAAAATTCGTCCCGATTAATGTATCATTAGGTTGCTTATGGAATTAAAATAGTAATTTTCTAAAGCTTATTTCAAAGTAAGATACAGTGTGATTACAGCATTGTCAAAGTTGGATTTAATACAAAATTCTTCAAAAATATTTTTGTATTATGGATCCAAAGGGTAATAAACGATCAAGAAAACGTAAACAAGATGGTGAAGTCAGCACTTTAGCTTCCAAAAGGAAGGAAGTATGTATTCTTCACTACAATACATCAAAATGTGACTCCTTTATATTCTTCTCCGAGATAAAAAAAAAACCCGACTGGACGATTGCAATATTTACGGAGTATACGTGATCTGCGATTGTCCCAACAAACAGGATCGAGATATAGGATGGAATTTGTATGTCAGCTTTTACCGTCAGAAGTGGGAGAAGATCATGGATATCACAAGGATTGCTACCAACATTTTATGAGAAATGTTGATAGGATTAAGACACCGGAATCAGTGGCTGGGACGTCGGGGTTAAAACAGAAAAGAGCAAGTGGCATTGTTTGCTTCTGATTGTATATTTTGTAACAAAGAGGGACAAGTGTCCGTTAAAAAGTCTGGTTCTTGGACACAGAAGTACGCCAAAAATTTCAGTCAGATGCATGGAAAACTGTTGTTGAACGAACAGAATAAAGAATGATGAAAATCTCTAATTAAGAATAAGGAACTATGACTTATTTGCATCAGAAGCCTACATTCATTCAATTTGTAGAAAAAAGTATCTCGCAAAAGATGCCAGAAGCCAGGAAGATGACTGAAAGTAAACTGTACCAGGAAAAGTTAGAAGAAACACATACACATGCTTTTGCTGAAGTGTGTGAGATAGTTGTAAAAGAAACAATGCATGACAAAAGAGTCATTAATTTGACTGACTTACTGGATACGTACATAAAAGCATTAGAGAGCACAGACTTAGCTAATTCCGAGTATAGAAGAAAAAAGTTGAAAAGGAGGCTGGAAAGTCAATTTGGTGAAGAGATAACATCCTGTAAACTAGACAAAACAGGAAAGTTTGCTTCGCTGTTGGTTTATAGTGCAAAAATAAAACTAGAAGGGTAAGTACAGAGTGCGTTTGAATCAGGCCGCCAAGATATATTGGTAGAAACGGCCCTGTTTTTGCGCAGTGCTATTCTTAATACTTTGCATAAGTCTGATGAGTTAAGGTTGCCTTCCACTGCTGAGTATTTAGGTAGACTAGATGTCATACCACCTGAATTGAATAAAAATAATTTCCTGAAGTATGTTTTCTCTGGTAAAGCAAACGATAAATCTACACAAACAAACAGACGTGTGAACTTAATTGGCCAGGATATTTGTAGAGCTGTTAAAGATGGGGAATGGAAACTGCCAAAACACTTTCTTGTTGCAATGACAGTGCGTCACTTGTATAGAAGCAAGCAGCTTACGACACTGCTGAACATGTTAGGTCATTGTGAGAGCTATTCTTTTTCGGCAGAGATAGAAACCGCTATAGCAAAAGCATTAGAGGAGACGTCATCTCTACTTACATCTTAGATAATTCGAGAGTCTTGTGTTCCATCGCTATTTCACTTAGAGTTTTACAATTTTGATCAACCAGTCAACACATTGTCTGGGACAGGGTCAATCCATACGGCTCAAGGCATAATGATGCAATATGTACAAACTGATGAATCAGAAAGGCACGGTGGTAGTGTTCCCAGTGTACCAGTATTATAAAGGACTAAAGACCGTTCGCTTAACCAACCTACTCAAGAAGAGTTGCCAGACTGCTATGTTGGTCAGCGAAAGAGTCCTGGCTATCCAGTAAGACAACACATATTTCCCGGAAGCCAAGAAACTGTAGCAGTATCTGCAAACAAAACACAGTATAGTTGTTTCTCAGAAGAGATCATTCCTTTGACGGCCAATATATAGCCGGTTGGACAGGTTTTGTTTTTCGTTACAGGAGCTAACCTTATGAGGCTTACTACTATTGATTACTTCCCTGTAATCAGTCATCCTATAACATAGTACAAAACAGTCCAGGAATGCCTACGGTATGCAGAGGAAGCAACCAAAGAAGTTGGTCAGACATATACAGTTACAACATTTGATTTTGGCGTGTGCATGAAAACCTATCCAAACCTTTGGAAAAGTCCCGGTAAATACGAGAAGCATATTGTTATGATTGAAACATTTCATTTAATTCGTGCATATCTGAAGATCATTGGGAAGAAAATGGCAGGCTCTGGTTTGTCCGATATAATGTTAAAATCAGGTTTAATTGGCACAGGTTCGATTCAGGGAGTTCTTAACGGAAAACACTGCGAAAGAGCTATCCATTGTCATAAAATTGTGTTTGCAACCCAGACCGGTATGGATAATGTCTTGGACGGGCTGCCGGAGCAATCTAAGGAAACTATAGAAAGGCTTGTTCAGTCGCCACCAAAGCTTGCACTGGACGACGTTCTGGCTGATGAACACATTGGTACTCACATCAAACAGTATGCTAATTTATAAGGTTTACATTTATCAACTTATTCGCTTTGCCCGAGCCTGTTCTTTGCTAGAATAATTTAATAGTCGTAATTTAGTTATTACTCATAAACTTCTTAAGCAAGGCTACAGATATCATACAATTCGGAAAGCTTTTTCAAAATTCTATTATCGAAATTTACCCCTCATTAGTAAATATAACTGCAATTTACGGACGTTACTGCAACAAGGTATTTCTCATCCAGATGTCTATGGTGATGTTATCTACAAACTTCGGGGTCATATCCATTTTCACTATTTGTTTATTAAACGCATTAAAACTTTAGGAAGAAAGGTTATGACCCTATTATATTGCAACACACTGCATGTTTGGTTATCGACCCATTTACAGTCGGTCGCTACGCTTTCCTCTTTGCTTGCACGATGACAGGCCGAGGGTAGTACTCTATGATGGTATACTCTTAAACCCAGAAATGGGACGAGCTTACTAGACGCATGTATTACCCTTTCTCTGTCGTGCCCTTAAAGGCTTCTCTGCAGTTGCTCTGTCTTCAGCAAAGTCATTGAGTACATATTTGACGGACTTTCACAGTTATTATGCTATGTTTTACATTTTGTAGTGTGATTATTGTCTTCTATGTTGTGGGGAAGCCCGGTGGGATACCTTTATTTACAATGTTTGTTTAGCTAGGGTGACTTTGAGATAAGTGTGAGGTTAGGACGTCCGTAAACCGGTTTAAACCCCCAGTGGTGATTTTGCTACTGACCGTGCCAAGGCGGTACTCTCTTTGTCACCCTTACTTTTGTTTGTCTTGTGTCTTTGTGCTTGTGTTTTGTACATGTTTGTCTCTGGTGCTTGTGTATTTGATGGTGTTTCCTGTGTTCGTCTCGTGTGTTTGCGTGTGTTTAGTTGTGTGCGTGTGTGTGTGTGACATGCTGTCTTCCGATGTGTTGGTGGTGATTGCGTCTTGTATGTGACTTTCTCCTCTGTGTGTGTGTATAAATTGCTATATAGATTGCTCTCTGTCGGTGTTTGGTGATGGTGGCGTTTTGTGTGTGGCTTTTCCTGCTTGACTTTACTACCTTTTCATTCAAAGACAGCGTCCTAACAGGAGAACTAGGAAAAACTGCTCAGTTCTAGATGTCCTATATAGATCACATTTGGCTGATCCTTGCACTCATACCGGTTGTGAAGACAAATGACTTTCTGTTGTATTCAGGTAGTCTAAGTCAGATGTCAGACATATTTTTCAGTTTTGATGGACAAAACTATGCTAGATATCTTACATTTTTCTCCATATTTTTAGCAAATTTGGACGAAACTCACCCTGCAGCAAAATGACTTCTAGAAAGGGGTGCCATGAGTGTCGGATGAAGTTTCATTCCTGGTAACAAGTGCGCAGTGGATAAGACAATGGAAGAAACTTTTATGAAGCATGCTAAAGTCGGGCTGGATCTGGTGGAAGTGGTTCTGGTGTAACAAGGTACAGCTGGAAGTTATGACGCCTATCATCGGTGGGTGAGGACAACACACGAAAGATCAAAATACGTGGAAGTAACTCTAAATATGGCGGATATGGTACATGACTCAGAATTTGGAACAAACCATAGATATCTTCGACCGTCTGAGATTCTGAAATGTGATCAAAAGTTTTGTGAGACAGTTGACGCCATTAAGGGATTTATCGACCCATTTTCCATTGATGATAAATTGCATTTGTATTGCGTGCCTTCTGGTGCTCCAGTACGTGTTCAAAATGAAGATGATATTCTCAGGGCAAAGGTAAAAGGCAAAAAAGCCAAAGAAATTTTTATAACCGGCAGGCTGGAAACCAATGAGAAATTCTTCGAGCCAATAAAAAGACTTAAACTGAAGTCAACGGAAGACTCGGGTAAGGTAGTCAAATTAAAGACTGCGTAGAACAAGCTGTTAGAATATCGGCAACAAGGAAATATTGCATTGCAGTTGCTAGTGCAGTCACAAAGGCTAGATAGACAGATTGATATTTGCGATCTCAAGAAGTACCTTTTAACACCGGTACCATTCAGTATTGGTACGGCTGATGACTACTTAGCAAAAACAGATAAGTCAAAGGGACTGAAATATTTAGTAGAGGATGTAGAAATGGCCAATGTACCGACACAGGATGAAAAACTCCTCATAATGGAATATGGTAATGCTTTTTGCATTCAATGTGAGACATTCCTGGCAATTTTAAACAAATATCAGAAAGACTTTTTCACCAGATATCACAAAGAGTTATTTCAGTACTGATATGTATAAGGAACACTCCATTAAAAGTATGGAGAGAACGGGATGAGTGTGTTCAGAGAAGCTGCTCATAAAAGGGGAAAATACAAAGAAACCTTCTGATTGGAAGGCTTTCTTGACAAACGGTGACAACAAGCGACATCTTGTTGAAGTAAGTATAATGCCTGGAGTAATGGTTCCTATGCAAACAAACTTGAGGGAAGAAATGTATTACTCATCTGTGAAGATGATGGCTATCACTTCACTTCAGAGGATGGAAGAACAACCCTAAAAGCAAACATTGATGTTTTGAAGTCAACACAAGAGGAAACTGACACAAGGGTTGTTTTTTACATTATGTGCCATTTAACAAGGATACAAGACTGTTCATTTCAGAACGCCAGACAGCGATATTTTCTTCATACTGCTTTACTACATTGACACGTTTGAAGGTATTGGTGTTCTGTTTCATACTGGCTCAGGAAACCGCAGAAAAATGCTCAACATGTCAGAAATTGCAATAGCTTATACATTGTACAAAACAATACCGGGCCGCTCTGCTTGGTCTTCATTCTTATGGTGGATGTGATTCAACCAGCGCATTTAAGGGAAAAGGGACTGTTACACCAATAAAGACTCTTGAAAAGAGACCGAGATTTGTAACTTCATTAGCAAGTCTTGGAATCTCTTGGAAAGTTAAAGCTAAGCGTATCGGCGCATTAGAAGAGTTCACATGTGCAATGTATGGCAATGTTAGACTTACAGCTGTTGATAGTTTGAGACTTCTGAAGATAAAAGAAAAATGAAGATAAACCAACTAAACATGGAATCTTTGCCACCTTATAAAAAGGGGTTGGTTCAGCACATTAAACGGGTCAACTATCAGGTACGAATTTGGGAGAGCTCACATATAGCCGGTCCAGTAATACGCCCAGCTTCTGAAGCAAATGGCTGGACCCATGTCAACGGGATTCTTGAACCTTTATGGATTGAAGGTGACTTGCTTCCACAACGTGTGGTAGATGATCCTGAAGAGTCTCTTGAGGTAGATGCAGAGGATGATGAAGAAGGGGAGACATTTGAAGACATCAATTATTATTCGGACTAAATTTCAATTGCAAGGAAAACAGATGGATGATGGTTGAACGTATTTTATAGAAATAATCTAATTCTGCTTAACCATGTTTAATTGCTTTTCGATGTCCTGCTCAATACTGGTATATTGAAGTATACACGTCATTACATTGACATCTTCTCAAAAGCTTATATTTTTCAAAAAGTTCCTTTTGAATCATCGTTATTTGTACTGATGTGGATAAAAACAATGGAAAGTATATGCAAATATATCAAATACCTTAGACACCAGCGTACGCAAATTTAAATCATTTATTCATTATTTTCTCTTCTTTTATTATAGTATACCACTGGCTAAAATAATTTGTTTTCATACCAAAAAAGACGCACAGTCACACCCGTATACGAACTAGCAAACAATTGATTGAGACACACATATATCTTTTGATTTAACCAGTTTCTTCATATTTTCAAAATGTTTTGTGTGTATATATCAAACTTATTTCGATGTACTCGTAACATCACGCATGATTTAGAAATTGATTTCTACCATTTTTGTTTTGAAAACCCCCCACCAAAACCTTTCCTTCCTTTTTTATTTCATTTTATCATTAATATTCATTAATATGCTAATTATCAGATTAACAAAATGATAATTTAAACTGAATATCATAGTATTTTATTTATGTTTGTACAATTTTCGTAAACTCAGCGTCAATATCATATAAAATAGTATAACATTATTGTCTTTACGCGCTGAACTTTCCCGGAATAGCATTTACTAGGGATATTGTAAAAAAATATTTAAAAAATGCAAATAACACCATAGAGACAAGTTTTTTTTTATATAATATCAGCTGGATTACTGTCCTTTATGAGGATTTATGTATAAGAAGAAATCTCCGTTGTATTTGGAGCATCAGAGATGAATTCAAACCCAGTTATTATCAGCATTTTCTAGTCTTTTTTTACATTTGTTTGATATTCTCATTGATATTCATGCAAATAAGGTTATTAACAAAAATTTATTTTTTATTAAGGACTAATGTCTTACCTGTAGTTGGCACCATTTTCATACTCCTAAGACCCCAAACACCTTAGATATAATGCTATTAAAGAATTTACCCTTTGTCGTTGTCCAGGCGTGACGGTTGCAATGGAAACGGTACAAAAAATCCATAGCAGGAATGAGTTTTTTTTCATACAATGTTTTATTTCTGATCAGCAGACCCTATCAAACACCCTGGTACCCATGGAAAGTCAGACGGGGTGCACGGTAACCCTTTCTGGTCCCCGGGGTAATACGATAAAAAGGAAGTTTTCAATTTTAAAATTATTTATTATCCTTTTCTAGATGGAGATGTGCTCCGTTCTACATCCTATGGGGTTTATATTTCTCAATTATTCGGTTTGCCCGAGCCTGTCCTTTGCTAGAATATCTTAACTTCTTAAGTAAGGTTACAGATATCACAAACTTCGGAAACCGTTTTCTAAATTTTATTTTCGAATTTAACTAACATTAGTAAATATAATTTCAATCTACGGACGTTACTGCAACAAGGCATTTTTCATCCGGAATTTTATGGTGATGTTATCTACAAACGAGCTCGATTTTGTGTCGGATTTGCCGTAAATACGACACAACCTACATATTGGGTAATGTTATGTTGGGGTAGCTTACACTGAAGTTGTGTTATCTGATATCGAAAAAGCATTAATATCAGCAGTTTGGATACAGACAGAGAAATTCCCCTACCTACAGAAATAGCCCATCTAAAAATAGACGGGAAAAGACCGTCCAAGGTGAGTGACGATTGGTGAACATTCCGATACGGACACAAACGTATTATTTTCTGTTTGTTTGTTTTGTTTCTCTTTTAGTATTTGTTGACAAAACGCTAGACGGTTTGTAACTGTTTATTCTTCGAATTACTGGTTACTGGTAAATCTAAATCTAAAACATAGATCATATATGTATAATTGTTCTGGATAATGAGGACTCTGACTAGAGGTTGAATTTGGAGAAATGGCATCTCTAATCCTGCTCATTGTCCTGTATCTTATTAATGCATTTCAGGATCAAAGGTTTTCCCTGAATTTCACCAAATTCGTTCTTGTCCGAGAACACTAGATGGAGCCATGTAACATTATCTGCAGCAATAAACACTGGACATTTAAAACACTTATGTTCCTTTTATGCTATTGAACGTCGCTTTTGCATATCGAAAGTATACAAATTGACTGAAATCTTATTAAGAGAGAGCGGACCATATGTTCGCCATATTGATTTGGTTCGTCAGAGTTAACATATAATCATTGTGCATGGAGTAGTGAGAAGAAATGACGTTGAATGAAATACATAGAATTTAAATATAAATGGGCGCAAATTTTAATGGAATCATAGATGGCAACATCTGATTAATTACTGATGCAGCAGGAGACAGCATTATATTACTACATATATATAAAAAGCAGACTGATGCTCTTACTCATTTGGCCGCGAAATGATTTCCATCTACTAAAACTCTACATATATCGAAGTCGGGTTTTCTTCAAGTTCAACCAATAAACATAATTTGAATGTCAAACATTGTATATCTTCATGAGGGACCGAGTTACTCAAACTCTAAGCTGGATACAAACTGTTTACCAAGGTTAAATATTTGCCTATGACTGTAAAAGAGGAATCTTATTTAACCCTTTATTCCATGAATATTCATGTAAGAAAAAATGGCATCATAAACAACAATTAGATTAATTGTTATAATAGCACATGGGGAGTATAGGCCATTGTAGAGACTGTAGAATCATATCTATAATATTTCATAATAGCAAACATTAGAGCCGTCTGATCTGGATATTTTCTGTTTGCAATGGCATAGAAATGTATATTTATAGAATAATGGTTAAGTTAGAAGGTTTTCAATTGTATGCAGCTGTTCCTGAAAGAATTACCATAAAACGTGTGTTTTAATCAATATATGCATGTCACAAAACGATGCAAAAATGATTAAGCTTAGACTTTGGACAGCTGATGCGGATATAGACGAATACTTGTTAGGATTCTGATGAACATTCCCTGTGTATTGCAGTTGTATAGTTAAATGTTAACCCATACCCGCCGAGCTACGGATGAATGTCTTATTTTTTACGAGGTAAAGTCCTGTGTCAGGTTATTTCCCTGATAGTTGTGAACATGTATGTAATATTTGATGAGGTCACAATGCTGTTGCAATTATGCCCAACTTCTAAGGCGTTTTTATACATATGCAATACTTGTTCATACTCATGTTCGTATGTGTTACATTACATGACTTATTGTTAGAATTGTGAAAATATAATAATGATAATATAAATGAAATATGACAGAAAAACAGGGAGATACTGGACAACATTGGTGACTATTTCACCAGATAGGTATCCAAGGCAGTGTCACATTATGTTGAGGAGACTTGACGATAGCGGCAAAACCACATGGGCTTCTCACGTTAAGAGACTCATAATCCGATACGGCTTCGGCCATATTTGGATTGCAGATACCTTTGGTGATTGTGCTATGCTATACTCCAGCAAAAGAAGTTTGAGACGGGAGAAGTATATAGGTGTCAGTGTGTCGATCGGTCGGTTGGTCTGTCTGTCTGTCTGTGACACAACCTTGTTAAGACCACTTATTTACATAACCCTTTGAGATACACTCTTGTAAACCATCACAGGCTTCATCTGCAGAGTACATAACTCTGTCAAGCATTTTTATTTTTTTTATGTTTAAGCATTGTTATGGCCCTTTTTATCTTAACTGTATGCCTGTCTGTCGCACAACCTGGTTAAATTTTGTTAAACCCCACTTATTTACATAACCCTTTGAGATAAAGCTTTGAAACTATACACATTTGCTAACCATCTCCAGCTTCATCTGTAGGCAATAGTCCATAACTCTGTCAAGCATTTTGACAGAATAATGCCCTTTTTATCTTATGTTTTGTTTGTTACGATTTTGTTAGTTAAAGTCCACTTATTTACGTTATCATTTGAGATAAAGCTTTGAAGCTTTACAAACTTGCTTACCAACACCAACTTCATCTGTGGGCAAGAGTACATACATCATAGCCCTTTGTATCTTAAATGTTTTGGTTAAAGTTTTTGTTAAAGTCCACTTATCTACATAACCCATCGGGATAAAGCTTTGAAAACTTACACACTAGTTCACAAGGTTCATCTGTAGGCAAGGTTCATCTGTAGGCAAGAGTACATAACTCTATGAAACATTTTGATAGAATTATGGCCCTTTTTAACCTAGAAGTTTTTGTTAAGTGTTTGTTAAATTTCACATTTTTCTATAACCCTGTGAGATATAGCTTTGAGATTTTGAACACTTGTTCACCATCATCAGCCTCATCTGTAGGCAAGAGAACACAACTCTGTCAAGCATTTTGACAGATGTATGGCCCTTTTCAAATCAGAAATATGTGGTTAAGTAGAGGTTTTGTTTGATTTGCGATCAAGGCAGCAGAGTGGGAGTATTCAATCAGTCTTAGTGATAGTTCTAGTTCGTCGTATTTTCGAAGAAAGATTACGCGACTGTATAAACCAGGACATCAACGGTGGCATTAATGACTCGCGAAAAGCATTAGCATACAGGCTTTTTAAACGCGAATTAAATCCAGAAGCCTATATTTCCCTTCTCTTATCATATACCTTAAAAAGACAACTGTCACACTTTCGTTGCTTACGCTATGAGCTAATGATTGAAAAGGGTCGTCATTTGAATATTGACAGAGCAAATATGTTGTGTATGTACTGAGCACAGCGGTATATATATATATACTGTATTGAAGACGAGATGTATTTTGTAATATTCTGTCCTTTGTATAGTTAGATAAGAAACCAGTATAAGCTGCAAAAGTGGCAAATAATACTCAGTTTGTAACGAGTGTGTGTGACCAAAGCCACGCAAGTATCTATGCTATCGTAAAGTACCTAAGCGCAGCGTTTGAAATGAAAAAGTCACGACAGTTTTTAAATTCTCAGAAGACTTGTCATGCAAATTACAAACTTTTCTCTTTAGAAAATGTCATACATGCTACATGAGGTACGGTGTGAACAATTAAGAATACCATATATACTATGCTTGGTCTACACTGATGTTATATTGTTTGCAGTCTATAATCGCAAATAGGACTACATGGTTTATACTATTGTACAATATATGTACATCTCTGCTAAACCAAGATGATTTGGATCTACATTGCTCGGTTGTCACGGGTATTATAAAAATCTACTTAACTCATTCACCCCTGAACAGTTTGGTGGTCTAGTCTAAGTTTACTATTAAGGGTTGCTGTTTGTAATAGTGAAGAACGTCCGGTTCAAACCCCCAGTGGTGATTTTGCTACTGACCGTTCTAAGATGGTACTCTCTTTTTCACCCTTATGTTTTGTCTTTGTACTTGTGCTTTTGATGATGTTTTTGTTCATGTTTGGAATGTTTATCTCTGGTGCTTGTGTGTTTGTTGGTGTTTTCTGTGTTCATCTCGTGTGTGTGTGTGTGTGCGTGTGTTTCGGTGTGTGGTTGTGTGTTAAATGCTGTCTATCGATGTTTTAGTGGTGGTTGCGTCTTGTTTGTGGCTTTGCCTGCTTGACTTTATTACTTTTTCATATAACATAATGACACACAGTGCAGACCCTGAAGAGAAGGGACCTGTAGTAACCCTCTGATATGGGTCCTTACACGAAACGCAAATTTCACGAATCTATCTCAGCTTAAGTTTTCACGTCTTTACTTTTCGCGGGAACTGAAATAAAAATCGTCCAGAAGTCCCGGGATCGATATCCTGCCGGACCAAGTCCTTCGGACGAGACTATAACTGAGGTCCGATATATCAGTGCTTTATACTTGTCATCTAAAAGACCAGAGCAATTATGTCGATACTATAAGAGTAGGACATCGCACCCAGGTTTCTCACTACCCCCCTCTCCCACTCTCTCTCTCTCTCTCTCTCTCTCTGGGAGTCAAGTTTGCACATAGTGAGCAGAAACGGACGTTAACCAACACAAACAAGGGCACCCATTCAGTTTGGAAATTTAATGTCGTCTTCTGTGCAATAGCAATTTTAGGAAAGTTACTTTTACTATAGGTTGAAAATTTGTGAAATGCGTACCAAAAGCTATCACTATTTCACTGCTATCTCAGTTTTGTCTTATCTTAGATACTAATATCTCGCTTACAGTAATTTCTAACATCATTCCCTATAGGATGGTAAGCTAGCATTTGCAAATAGCTTGGATCCCGATGAGACACCGAGTCAGTCGGCGTCTTATCAGGATCCTAACTACTGTTTGTTAACCGTTTACTCCATAGGCTATTTTTAGACCCAACCTCTTTGAATGAATCTACCAAAAAGGAGCATTTACTAAAGAAAAGTAAAATTTTAGGAGTTTATAGTTTGAAACCATTGTGATAAATAGAACATTAATTTTGCTCCTATAAGAGCAAATGCTCTATTTATCACAATGGTTTCAAGAAGTCGTTATTGCAGAGGCGTAGAAAGGCGTATTTATGGAGGAACGGGTTAATCGATCGATGGTTTCTCAACGAATTGAACGAATCGGGTGTCAGTGAAAATCTGTAGCACGTCAGACATTGAGCAGACATTCTTTTTTCAGCGTGAGAAGTGTTAACCCTTTACTCTATGAATATGCATGCAAGCAATAATGACATCATCAATATTGATTCAAATATTTTTATAATAGCACATGAACACAGGAGCTGTTTTAACACGGCAGAAACTGTAGAATCATATCTATATCATTTCATAAGAAAACATAGCAGACCCTGATCAGACGGCTCCTATAGGAGCCGTCTTATCTGATTCTACTCTGTTTGCAAAGGCGTAGAAAGGCGTATTGATGGAATAAAGGGTTAACCAACCATTCACGATATCTCTGGTAATAATGTATACACATCAGAAAAGTGCAGGAACGGGAGTATCTATTTAAACCCTTAACAGTAGAACGGGTCTTAAGCATCAATCGAAAAGAGGTCTTATCATTGGTCAGTAAGGCAAGTGGTACTTTAATGCAAGTCAAAGGCAATGTAGAAAGCTCATATATGCCCACCTGCTTTAAGACTCCAATGTTCAACAAATGAATGACCACTTAGGACAGGTTCTACTGTACCCTATAGATACACATTCTAATGTACTTGCAAACAGACTAGATCCAGATCAGACTATTTAATAGGAGCCTGATAGCCAACGCATACTTATGACAGAATACAGAAGTAATTCAATAGTCTCTGCGTTGACCAGAGATACCTTTATTTATTATAAAAAACATAATTTATTAATATTCATAATGTCATTATATCTGACATGCATATTCATGGAATAAAGAGTAAAAAGAGATAACCCCTGTCTTATGTAAAACAAAGAGAGTGCTAATATATGTGGAAATAAGAGTAAAGCAGACTGGTCGTTTATAAACGAATTCAACAAGAGTTAATAGCCCGGTACGGTTACCGTGCACCCCGTCTGACATTTTTCAAGGGTACTAGGGCGATTGGCAGGGCCTGCTGACTGGGAATGCTCCCAAAAAATATCTCATTCCTGCTAAGAGTATTTCTACCATTTCAATGACCACCGTTCGTCTTGACAACGATGGTGGAGAAAGGCTAAAATGTATCATAAATATGTTATTTGGGGCGCTAAGAGTTTGAAACGGTGCCAAAATAAAGGTAAAAGTACAAAAATGAGTCATGCAGGAAACACCACATACAGAACAAACACTCGCCCGAACAGCAACGCAAGGAAACAGTAAATGTACATGGGTAGAAAAAACAACAAGAGACGCACAAAGACAAAACAAACATTCAATAGGAGGAAGATGGAAGTACCGCCTTGGAACGGTCAGTGACAAAAGTTACCGGGGGTTTAAACCGGTTTATGGGCGCCCAACCTCACCCTTATTCCATCCCCATCCTAAAAGACAAACAGTGTAAAGAAACGTATCCCCTCTCCGACTAATCTACAACAACCGCGACAGCAAATACAGTGGTAAAGTGCATGTATAACAAAAAAACATTTAATTGAACATACTGTATCCACCTATCGCTAGTGTACTCAATGATTGAGCTGCAAACAGAGTAACTGTAGAAAAGTAATAAAGGGTACGACAAAAATGAAATAGTACAGATATCCGACGTTCTCCTTCCATAAAGACATTGGCACTTAATTATGAATATTTGTTTGTTAATTACCTTGTTCGCATAGACATGGACATTAAAAAGAAAACCGAACAGTGAAGGAAAAAAGACTAGAATGCGGTGAAAACTCGATCTGAAATCATCTGTGATGTTCCAAATCGACAGAAATTTCCTCTTAAACATGAATCAACATCAAGGACAGTAATCTATCTGGTAATATGCAAAATAATCGCGCTATTTGCATTTTATTGAGTTTTAGAGTATCCACAGCAAACGTACGCCCGGACAGCCTCGGCGCATATCTAAGACAGCATTATATTATAGCGTACGAAACGGTTCATAACTTTCCAAAAGCGCATCATGCGGTTTAGAAAGCGCATGATGTGGTTTGTAAAGCGCATGGTGCGGTTTATAAACCGCATGATGCGCTTTCTAAACCGCATCATGCGCTTTCTAAACCGCATGATGCGGTTTAATAGTTTTGGACCTTTCGTACGCGATAGTCACAGCATTTCAAAGCGCATCTTGCGGTTCAGCTCACCGGTTCTGGCACTTTATTGGTCACGGTTCGGGCTATATTATGATTTCTCTCAGCCAATCAGAACAGTTGTTACAAATTGTATTATCTAGAGATGGGCTAATTAAATTATCTGGCGGTCGGGGCCTATTACAGAACAGTTACTCGTAGGGTACTTTGATAAAACTTTATTTAATTTAAATGAAAGCATTATGAACGTTTTTGTTCAATGAAAATAAATTTGACAGAATTACCCCCCCCCCCCACACACACACACACAAAAGAGTCACATTTTTCATTTTCATGTGGCATATTTGAACTGACGCCTGTTAAAATACTTAACATGCAGTGTTCTTTGATTACTTTTTATGCCCCCTCTACTTCATTATTTTCGCAATTGTTCGTTATTCGATTATATACATATATAAAACATTGAATCCTCTATGACTGGGGTCTAGTGTGTCTAAAATATCATTATTGCGCATTTATAACTTGTATTGGCCATTTCGTTATCCGAATGTTGAACTGCGAAACATTTCGTTATTTGAATAACGAACTGCGAAATGACACCGGATTTGTATAGAAATCTTTGAATTCACTATGACTGGGGTCTACACCATCATTGAACATTAATAACTTATTTTGACCTTTTCGTTATTCGGAGGTTGAACAGCGAAATATTTCGTTATTCGAATGTGGAACTGCGCGTTTTTAACTTATTTTGACCATTGCGTTATTCGTAGTTTGAAATGCGAACTAGTTTTTGTGTCACCTGCCGAGAGGCAGTGTGTCACTTAGGGATCACGTTTCCGTCGTCTGTCTGTCCGTCTGTTTGTCTGTCTGTCCGTCAGTCACACTTTCTTTTTTGGTTGTCATTTCTAAACTAATCATTATAGAGCTTTCATATTTTACATGTGTCTTCCTCTCATAAAGGACCATTGGTGTAACTAAGGTACATCGCTCTGCATGCAATACGTTTTGAGTTATTCCCCTTTGTTCTGATTTTCGCACTCTGGCATATTAGCAGTTTTTGTGTCAGTTACGAGCAGGTGACACATGTGTTCCTCCGAACACTCTTGTTAATCAAATGGCGAACTGCGAAATCTTTCGTTATTCGATTGTCGAACTGCGAAATGACCCAAGATTTTATATACATGTAGAAGCTTTGAATCCATACTGATTTGGGTCTACAGTGTCTAGATTAGCATCATCACTTCGCGTTTATAACTTATTGTGACAGTTTCGTTATTAGCTGGTTGAACTGCGAAATAGTTTGTTATTCAAATGACAACTTGCAAAATGGGTCCGGATTTTATATACAGTCACACCCCTCTAATGCAACCACCTAAAATAGGTATAATTCTAAATGTTAGAGGCAGGTGATAGCTTAATGTAGGACACATGTAATGCAGAAAGCTCCTAGAGTAGCTTTCTGCATTACCTTCGTCCTGCATTTAGCAACCACCTGCTTATAAAAGACACCCATGTTTATTCATTAAATGATCGCATTAGAAGAGTTCTTCTGTATAAGATTTTATCAAACTAAGTCATCTTGAGCCTTAAGCATTTTATAGAGTTTTTGGATATCTATGACTTGGCATATTTAAGAGTTCACACCAATATTTGATGCACTTGTATGATAAATAACACACAGTGAAAGTCTACCACATTCTCCAAGAGTCGTGCTAGTGTTAATCGTATAGTTTACACCAAAAAAATGTTTGCATACCTGATTTTGCACCTGCTCAATGGTTGCTGAGTACTCAAATCCCCACATTTCGGATCCAAATGTTAATATCGCCGAGACCATCTAGTCAAATAATTTAAGCGTTTCCTGATGTAAAACCCTTCCAAAAGGTCTCTCATAATTCATCAATGAATAAATTGCCTTTTTAGCTTGTGCAGAAAATTTCTTTTCTCTGCTGTCCATGAAAGTTTAGGAGTAAAAAGAAAACCCGTATATTTATAGACAGATGTTGTATGGGTTATTGTATTATTAAATTTCCAAGTTTCATAATAGCGTAGCGGTCCGCTGTTTCTAAATACTATGATGTCTGTTTAAATTGACCTCCATTCCCGTATCAGTACAGGAATCTGCATCAATTTGTAAATTGTATCAGCACAGTTTGCAACGCCATCGGCAAAAAGTATACATTGGATATCAGGTATGTCACTAGTTATAAGGATGCCAGTGTTGCATTTTTCGCGTATATATGAACAAAGGTAATTGCTAAAGAGATTTAAAAATATCGGACTACTTATGTCCCCTTGTCGCGTCCCCATATTGCACATGAACCTACCAGTATCAATATGCTACCAAACATAAAAATAAATATACTAGTTTTTTTGATGTTGTTAATCAGTTCATTAGCATATTCATGTATATTAATGAGAAAACCGCAACATGAGGGCAAACGACTTTTCGGTTTTCTCATTAATACTAATTGTTATGCAATGTCTTGCCTTCTATTTGGCACCAGTTTCAAACTCCTAGCGCCCCAAAATAGCATAGATATAATGCATGTTAGCCTTTACCCACCCTCGTTGTCAAGATTAACGGTTGCCATGGAAACGGTAGAAATACTCATAGCAGGAATGTGTTTTTTTCACGGGAACATTTTTTTATTTCCATTCAACCGACCCTACCAAACACCCTGATACCCGAGAAAAAGTCAGATAGGGGTGCACGGTAACAATATCTTGCCCCCGGTCTATAACCCTTACCATGCTATCCGTGCACTGGCCCGAAATTGCCAATAACGTGGGTCCAGATAAGGCCCGAGTCTAATCAGGATCCGTGAAGTTTGAAATTTGACCAAAAGACTGTAAAAAGCTTGATCGGTCGGAAGTTAATCCTATTGCTCCAGATCCAATTGTGAGCAGACAGTGTTTGTTTTCACAGTAAGATTAGGGTTAAAATGTCAATCACCGCATGCTTTGTTTGTATCGGGCGTATCACAAAGCACGGATTACAAAGTAGGTTTGTCTATAACACAGTGTATATATAATAGTGTGTAATACCCAGATGAGACTCCTCCAAGCGTATGAATATAGTGATATTCGTGGTATAGTGTATGGAATTTAATATTGGAAAGTCCATAAGCAAGGTAAGTGCTAGTTATTTTATTCATGCACTAGTTTTGGTGATACGGTAAAGTCCCACTTATACGACCACTCAAATGAAGTCTAAATCCGGATTGCTAACTCAGATGGTTGCTTAATACAGGATAAAGGAGATACAAAGAGATCCTATTGGTACAGTAAAACATGGCTTGAGCGACCATCAAAAATAATTTTGGTTTGGTAATTCAAGGAACACTAACCTCGATATGCCACAACCATTTAGTTTAATTGTCAGAAGTGTGACTATAGAATTTAATATTAGCAATGAGTAAATCTTTGTTAAAAATTAACATTTGATATTTTATTCAAATAGTTTTCTAAGCTGTACAATAAGTATCAAATGTTTGCATAAGTTTGATTCTACATCATCTCTTGTATACTAGTCTCAACCTTCTTTCCAGTACAGGTAGGCCAATAAGATTAGGGTCAAAGTTGAATCGCAGATTTGTATATCTGAGATGATCAATAATTGGACATTTTTGGTCCAATAAGAACTTTTAACAGTTCGACACTGGCCAAGACAGGCTTCATGCAAATGTGAACCTCATGATCATACACCAGAAGTTAACAGTTATTTCCTTACATAGAAGCGATAATGGGAACCATATAGATAAAGTGGTTTTCAAGAAAGAAAGTGATTGTTAAATAAAATAAAAAATGAAAAATAAGAAAATAAACCACGCAGAAACTTTGGGGTATGGCGACTGTACGGATTTAATATACGTTAAAATGTACTGTACTTTGAATGTTAAATGCTATGTCCAATACCTATAAATAAAAAGTGGAACATACTTAAAATGGTGTTGACTTGATATTGCGATTAGCCATGATTGTCAATAGCAATGCATTTTAATTGAATTAGAGTGGTGGGACTGAGGTAAATTCTAATATTAAATGCCTATCGCTAGCGGTTAAGCCATTAGCTGTTAGTCCAAATATACGGTACGTAATGAAAATGTCATGGCGAATGTGGTTACAATTGATATTAAACTACGTATGGTAGCAAAGAAGATGCAATATGCATGTTATAGGCTATGCAGTGTGAAGTATTATCGATTAAACTTGCTCTGTATTGTGAAATGTACTTGCCTATGATATAACTGAAAGGTGGTTTGTCATTAATAGTTTTAAGCCTAAACTCAATATATAGGCCTTTTATGCCTTTGCAAAAAAGAGTAGAACAAGATCAGACAGCTCCTGTGGGAACCGTCTGATCAGGATCTGCTCGGTTTGGTTATGGAATTATATACATATATCTCATTCTGTAGATTCTGCCATGGCCAAAGTTATCTTTGATCGTGCGCAATTATAATATATAATCTATCCAGTATTCATGGCACCATTAATTCTTACTTACAGGGTAAGTCCCTGCATTCGACGCGTTTCAAAAATACCTAAAATATACAACATATATTTTTTATATGCTGAAAAGAAGTACATGTATATCGCAAGAAAACCTATTCAGTTAACGTTGAAAATGACATAACATTCATGTGTTTGATATGGACGATTCCGATCTTATTCCCCGATGTTTCATCGTTATTCGGGTTGGGTTTTAGTTTCGTTTCTGTTCGCGTCTCTCCGACCACTTCCGTGAAAGGCTGTTATATAAACAATGGAGGGGTTGGGTGATCATCGGCAAAACGCGGAAAATTTGAACGGAAAAGGACGATAATACTCTGTTGTAGAATAAAAATATAATTATTTAATGAAATCGGTATTTTGTATCACAGGGTCATTTTTCTATAAAATTTCATATTGACAATCTTTATAATAATGATTGAGTTTAACAAATACCAAGGTTTACGAGATTAGTGGAAATATGCGTTCATTATAGGGACATCCTCCTTAAGAGTCAATGTGTAAAGGGTTAATCATATTACAGTCATGATGAATTTGGTTTTTTTTTAATTTCTGTCTGTTTTTGCGTATAGGTTTTAAGATAAAATAAATTGCAATATTCAAGGTATTCAAGGGAGCATTGTTAATGAATATCTAATACAAGTCATGTATTCGTATATAGCAGACTAAAGATCTAATATAATGGACTAAATGGTATAAAATAATTCAGAGATAAATTTGGTAAGTAAGTGCAAACCTTCCATTCAAAACTGGCTGACCAACTGAGAACTTGGCAAATCATCTGGTAACAGTTATTAGTTTTAAGAATCTTTAACCCTTTCACCGCCGAAGTCGCATAAATGCACCACGATAAATAGTGCAGTCCCAGATCAAACCACGATAAATAGTGTAGTCCCAGATCAAACGCCGCCTTTTCAAGGCGGCGTCTGATCAGGGACTTCACTTTTTGTCTCATCTCTATTTCTACATATGTGTTTTATTCCTTTGAAATTTGGATTTATTTATCTCATTTCCTTATTGTACTGAATGGTTTAACAAACAATTGATTACAGAAGGCAATTAGAAAGTTGGCGCCGAAAGGGTTAAATGTATAAAATAAGATATTTTTAGGACTAATGCCTTATACTAATGGGTATTTATAAGCATTTGCAACTATTTGAGGGTCATTTTGTTTCAACAAAGGTTGGGTTGTGTATTGCATAATGTATGTCAGCGTACCGTCAGGGACGTAGCCAGAATATTTGACACGATGAAGCACGAGAGGGGCAATGTCCCCATGTTGTAAGGTGGTATCGGGAGTCTCCTGGGACATTTTGAACATTCGTAGCGATTTAGTAGCATGTAGCGATATCTGTACAGACTCTTTGCTATCAAAAGACTCTTTGCTACCAAATTCTGAACATTTATAGGCCAACATTTTTTGTGAAACGTGCACGTCACTTAATTTGTATTAAGACACGTTTGGATCACACACAGGACATGGTACCTACATGTAGTGCTAAAACACAATTATAGCAATACCAATATATACAAATTTATCAACATGTAGGCCTACACATGCTGTCCTTTTACATGCAAAGTTCTCAGTTAAACAGCAGCTTTATAACTATTTTATAAATTATATCAATCAAACAAAACACATATTCTTATCCAAATCCCAAATTAAATGCTTACGAGATCGCTATAAAGGTGACGCGCATTCTATTTATACTGTCAAAGTAGTATTTATGCATAATAACTATCATGTTTCCATACTTTTAACGTTTAGCGTAATTATGTCTCCCCCATTTATGGGGAGATATATTGTTTTTGCCAGAGTTGTCTGTCTGTCCGTCCGTCCGCCTGTCCGTCTGTCTGTCTGGTCCGTCTGTCTGTCTGTCCGTCTGTCTGTCTGTCCGTCACAAACTTGTGTCGCTCATATCTCTGAAACCAGTTGGGCTAGAGTCACCAAACTTCACAGGAATGTTCACCAGCATGAGTTGTTGTGCACCTGGTTTTCTTTTAATTATCTCCCCCTGATAATTTTGGAGTTATTGCCCCGATGACTTAAAATTAGAAAAACTTTGTGTCGCGCGTATCTCTGAAACCGCTAGTACTAGAGTCACCAAACTTCACAGGAATGTTCACCAGCATGAGTTGTTGTGCACCTATGGTTTTTGAATTGTCTCCCCCTGATAATTCTTGAGTTATTGCCCCTGATATGAATACTTAAATTTATACAAACTTTGTGTCGCGCGTATTGTTTTGCTCTTGGGTTTTTTGAATTGTCTCCCCCTGTTAACTTTGGAGTTACCGCCCCTGATGACTTAAAATTAGACAAACTTTACTTAGTGTCGTGCATATGTCTGAAACCACTAGGGCTAGAGTCACCAAACTTCACAGGAATGTCGACCAGCATGAGTTGTTGTACAACTGGGATTTTTGAATTGTCTTCCCTTGATAACTTTGGAGTTATTGCCCCTGATATGATTACTTAAAATTAGAGAAACCTTGTGTCATGCATATCTTTAAAACCACTAGGGCTAGAGTCACCAAACTTCACAGGAATGTTCACCAGCATGAGTTGTTGTGCACCTGTTTTTTTTTAATTGTCTCCCCCTGATAATTCTTGAGTTACTGCCCCTGATATGTTAACTTAAAATTAGAGAAACTTTGTGCTGCACATATCTCTGAAACCAGTAGGGCTCGAGTCACCATACTTCACAGGAATGTTCACCAGCATGAGTTGTTGTGTCTCTGGGTTTTTTAATTGTCTCCCCCTGATAACTTTAGAGTTACTGCCCCTTATGACTTAAATAAGAGAAACTTTACTTTGTGTCACATGTATCTCTGAAACCACTAGTGCTAGAGTCACCAAATTTCACAATAATGTTGACTAGCATGTGTTTTTGTGTACCTGGGGCTTTTGAATTGTCTCCCCCTTACAATGTTGGAGTTATTGCCCCTGATGACTTAAACATTAGACCCTGATAAGTTTGGAGTTACAGACATTACACTTGTGTATTGGAAAGAGGATGGGAGGGGGAGACATCTGTTTTTGTGACAAAAACAAACCTCTAGTTATTTCCCCACAAGATGGGGGCATACAGCCTTGCTTTTGTCGGTATCCCCGTACCACCGTCCGTACATATGTACACCCCTCTTACCTTATGTATCCAAACTCCTCATACACAAATGGGAAATTTTGCTTCAACTTTCACAGATGATCAACATTAATGTGAAGATTGCCGAAAAGAGGGGATATTTTATATGGCTGCTGCCATTTTAACAAGAGTTATGGTACTTTGTAAATGTTAAACATGTGGCGAAAAAACATTGTATGTCAAACTCCTCAAATACCACACTGAGGATTTCCTTTAAACGTTTACACATAAATAATCTTGATTTGTAATTCGTCGTCTTATCAGGATCCAATCTATTTTAATTCAGTAGTTTCTTAATCTATCATAAAAACGACAAAACAGCTATTTGTCAAAACGTTCATGAGATGACGTGTATGAATATATGTTACTGATACAACTAGAGTCAAGTAATTCTCATACCCTGATTGATTCAATGATCCAGTAGTGTAAGTAATACATTATAAATAGGTTTCTGCACATATCTAACGCTCAACCCTTCCCCTATTGAACATTACGCATGAGTTTATTACTTCGTCAGTATTCATTAACTTAAAGGTAACACTTTAAAATGGAACTATTAGCTTAGATGAAAACTTTAAGATTATGTCTGTACATGTACTTTTATAAGCAAAAGGAGCTACAGGAGCCGTCTGATCTGGCTGTGCTCTGCTTGCTTGAAGATGACATCAAATGTAAGCGGATACAGACGCAGTGGACCGGTACAAATAAAATTACATCAATAATAAAATGCTTCAGTAGTACAGATATAGCTAATTAAACAAGAGGGCCAGAATGGCCCTGAAGCGCTAACCAGACAATCAGAGGAGAAGATTTTCAAAGTTTTCACTATATGTTTCTATAGAAAACTAGCCGGCCCTGGAGCAGGCCAATTTTGAACCCAGGGGCATAATTTATATAACTTTTGTAGAGGACTTGAACATGATGCTATGAGCCAAATATGAAAGCTGAGAACCTTTCAGTTTCAGAGGAGAAGATTTTCAAAGTTTTCACTATTTGTTTCCATTGAAAACTGCCCATCCCTGGGGCGGGGACAATTTTGACCCCAGGACCATATTTCATATAACTTTTGTAGAGGACCTGAACATGATGCGCTGTGCCAAATATGAAAGCTTAGCGCCTTCCAGTTTCAGAGGAGAAGATTTTCAAAGATTTCACTATTTGTTTCTATTGAAAACTACCCACCCCTGGGGCGGGGCCAATTTAAACCCAAGGGCCATAATTTATATAACTTTTGTAGAGGACCTAAACATGATGCTATGTGCCAAATATGAAAGCTGAGAACCTTCCAGTTTCAGAGGAGAAGATTTTCAAAGATTTCACTATTTGTTTCTATTGACAACTGCCCACCCCTGGGGCGGGGCCAATTTTGCCCCAGGGGCATAATTTATATAACTTTTGTAGAAGACCTGAACATGATGCTATGTGCCAAATATGAAAGCTGAGAAACTTCTGGTTTCAAAGGAGAAGATTTTCAAAGGTTTACTATATGTTTCTATTGAAAACTTCCCACCCCTGGGGCGGGGCTAATTTTGACCACAGGGGCATAATTTATATAACTTTTGTAGAGGACCTGAACATGATGCTCTGTGCCAAATATGAAAGCTGAGAATCTTCTGGTTTCAGAGGAGAAGATTTTCAAAGTTTTCACTATATATTTCTATTGAAAACTGCCCACCCCTGGGGCGGGGTCAATTTTGACCCCAGGGCCATAATGTATATAACTTTTGTAGAGGACCTAAACATGATGCTATGTGCCAAATATGAAAGCTGAGAACCTTCCAGTTTCAGAGGAGAAGATTTTCAAAGATTTCACTATTTGTTTCTATTGAAAACTGCCCACCCCTGGGGCGGGGCCAATTTTGCCCCAGGGGCATAATTTATATAACTTTTGTAGAAGACCTGAACATGATGCTATGTGCCAAATATGAAAGCTGAGAAACTTCTGGTTTCAAAGGAGAAGATTTTCAAAGGTTTACTATATGTTTCTATTGAAAACTTCCCACCCCTGGGGCGGGGCTAATTTTGACCACAGGGGCATAATTTATATAACTTTTGTAGAGGACCTGAACATGATGCTCTGTGCCAAATATGAAAGCTGAGAATCTTCTGGTTTCAGAGGAGAAGATTTTCAAAGTTTTCACTATATATTTCTATTGAAAACTGCCCACCCCTGGGGCGGGGTCAATTTTGACCCCAGGGCCATAATGTATATAACTTTTGTAGAGGACCTGGACATGATGCTCTGTGCCAAATATGAAAGATGAGAGCCTTTCAGTTTCAGAGGAGAAGATTTTCAAAGATTTCACTATTTGTTTCTTTTTAAAACTGCCCACCCCTGGGGCGGGGCCAATTTTGACCCCAGGGTCATAATTTATATAACTTTTGTAGAGGACCTGAACATGATGCTATGTGCCAAATATGAAAGCTAATAACCTTCTGGTTTCAGAGGAGAAGATTTTCAAAGTTTTACTATATGTTTCTATTGAAAACTTCCCACCCCTGGGGCGGGGCCAATTTTGACCCCAGGGGCATTATTTATATAACTTTTGTACATGACCTATAGGTGATGCTATGTACCAAATATGAAAGCTGAGAACCCTGTAGATTCAGAGGAGAAGATTTCTATACGCCCACCTAATAAAGGTGGTCGTATATTGTTGTGGCCCTGTCCGTCCGTCCGTCCGTTCGTTCGTTCGTTCGTTCGTTCGTTCGTTCATTCGTTCGTTCGTTCGTTCGTTCGTCCGTCAACATTTTGTTTGTCCGCTGTTTTCTGGGAAAACTATTTGACAGATATTAATGAAACTTCACACAAATGTTAAATGCATCAAGATCTGAAGCTGAGTTGATTCTGAGGTTCATTTGATTTTTCATTTCAGAGTTATGGCCCTTGTCCTTTAAAAATATGCAAATAGTTTGTCCGCTGTTTTCTGGGAAAACTATTTGAGAGATATTAATGAAACTTCACACAAATGTTTAATGCATCAAGATCTGAAGCTGAGTCGATTTTGAGGTTAATTTGATTTGTGGTTTCGGAGTTATGGCCCTTTTATTTAAAAAATAATGCAAATACATGCAAATAGTTTGTCCGCTGTTTTCTGGGAAAACTATTTGACAGATATTTAATGAAACTTCACACAAATGTTTAATGCATCAAGATCTGAAGCTGAGTTGATTCTGAGGTTCATTTGATTTTTCATTTCAGAGTTATTGCCCTTGTCCTTAAAAAATATGCAAATAGTTTGTCCGCTGTTTTCTGGGAAAACTATTTGATAGATATTAATGAAACTTCACACAAATGTTTAATGCATCAAGATCTGAAGCTGAGTCAATTCTGAGGTTCATTTGATTTGTGGTTTCGGAGTTATGGCCCTTTTACTTAAAAAATAATGCAAATACATGCAAATAGTTTGTCCGCTGTTTTCTGGGAAAACTATTTGAGAAACATTAATGAAACTTCACACAAATGTTTAATGTATTAAGATCTGAAGCTGAGTTGATTCTGAGATTCATTTGATTTTTCATTTCGGAGTTATTGCCCTTTTACTTAAAAAAAATGCAAATATATGCAAATCGTTTGTCCGCTGTTTTCTGGCAAAACTGTTTGACAGATATTAATGAAACTTCATACACATGTTTAATGCATCAAGACCTGAAGCTAAATCGATTCTGAGGATCATTTGAGTTGTTGTTTCGGAGTTATGGCCCTTGCACTTAAAAAAATAATGCAAATCTATGCAAATATGAGGATGGCCATAACTTTTTCATTTGAAATGATATTTACTTCAATTTTTATATGGTTAAACCTTAATGTGAATTTTCACATATATTGCGGGGGTTTTGATATGTCATTTTATTCTAAAGTTATGGTCCTTGAACTTCGTGTGTTCGTTGCTTTGTTAGTCGGTCAACTTTTAGTTTGTCTGTTGTTTTCTGGGAAAACTATTAAAATGATATAAATGATACGTAACACAAATGTTTTAAGCAACAAAATTTGAAACTGAGTTTATTTTGAGGTTCACTCAGTTTGTCTTTACAGAGTTATGGCCGTTGCACTTTACAAAAATCTGCAAAAATGAGGATTAGCTGTAACTTTTTTATTTAATAAGATATTCACTTCATTTTTTTAAAAAAATAGTATCACCTTAATATGGAAATCAAGATCTGAAGCACCGATTAGAAAATGTCAACACTTATAGGGCATGTTGAATCAGAGAAAGTTTGCAAGTGGGCGTATTATGTACCGTATGCGGTACTCTTGTTAAAGGTTCAAATTGTTGACGCGGGACGACGGACGACGGACGACGCACGACGACGGACGACGGACATCAGGCGATCACAAAAGCTCACCCTGAGCACTTGTGCTCTGGTGAGCTAAAAAGCTGACCAAATTGATATACAGTATATCTAGTGAAAACTTGAGACACATGCTCATATTGATGTCGTTGTGTAACATTTGTTCTTCCACATATCTTCAAACCCGCGATTCTTTTGAGCGACTATACTTGGTCTCATGGTTAAAAAACAGATACTCAGACTAAGAAGGTTACTGCAATCGAAGAGACTTTGTTTCCAAAACATTTGATTATCCCATTCCTTCATATAAACGTGTTTCGCGCATATGCAAAAAAAGAGTAGGTCTACCCAGATCAGATGCCTCCTATAGGATCCGTCTGTTCAGGGTATGTTATGTTTACTAATGGAATTTGAAATATCTGTTTCTTTACTATCTAATATGGCTACTGTGTTCTACCTTCCATACTTCATTAATCATTATAACTATTTTGTCCATGAGTATTCAGTAGGTATTGGAATTTGGAATAAACGTTGAGCAGAGAAAGGGTTACTTGAATAAAAAAAAAGCATTGATGCAAAGCATTATATAGTGCATATTACTGAAAGGTGAATAATGATCGAACGCATAATTTATCATCTGTTCTCAGTTCTCACATTCATTAATAAGCAACATAATACAACCCGAAACAATTTGCAATTACCGGTAATATACACTTGGTCTTCTCGATATATAAGGAGTGCATACTAATTAATCCCTTCCCCTTATAGATCGAACTGAAACAGATTCTGGATCCATGCTTATAAAGCTTTTAATTGAGTCTGAGTTCGTTCTCAAGTTTTTGATTGGTCAGATTTGGCTCAAATCTGACCAATAAAAAGCTTGAAATTTCAAATCTGACCAAGCAAAAGCTTGAGAACGAACTCAGACTCAACTAAAAAGCTTTATAAGCATGGACCCTGATCCGGTTGCGAAATTCTCTTCCACGAACGTGTAGGTACCGCCGAAAGAACGATCAGTTTTACCAGCGGAAAACAAAGACACATCTTTTATAAAATAAATTATCCATCTCGCGAGTACTTCTGTAAACTAAAGATGACTCATTTTTCATTCATACTCTTACCGTGTTCAGTGTGCGTTGCGCTTCAACGCGTCAAAGGAACTGTAAAGAGAAAATATTACCAAAACGAACAGTCACATATTCAGAGTCTCAGCAAATTTAATCCGAGAACATTCTGGAAATATATCAAAATATTCAAATCTTCGGGAAATTCTACTTGCTCGAATATTGGTTAAGATGATTTTCTAGAGCATTTTCGAAATATCTCTAATTCAAAAACAGTGTCAATTTGATCCTCACACTGCCTCCTCAGATCGAAACGATACAGTATTTATTGACGAACTTGATGATATATTTACTTTTGATGATATCTCTAACACGATCTCAAGTCTTAGGAGGCATAAGAATAGTGATCTAGACAACTATGTTTAGATGCGCTTGATTTTATTGTTCCGTATATTGAAATAATAATAGATAACATATTTGTATCGGGGGTTTATCCTGAATCTTGGAGCAATGATGTTATCATCCCAGTACATAAACAAGTGACAAGTTAAACCCCTCAAATTATCGGGGGATTGCTTTGGTTAATGTTTTAGCGAAGTTATTCTCCATCACACTAAGGAATAGAATAAATACATGGTGTGAAAATAAGAATAAAAATAATGTTCAATCCTGCACAGTTTGGTTTTAGGGAAAATCGGAGTACTTCCGAAAGCATTTTTATCTTGCATGCCATAATCCAAAAGGATTTGTTCAATAATTCTAAGCTATTCTGTGCTTGTATTGACTACGAAAAGGCCTTGATACAATTGATCATGACACTCTTTTTGGTTAATCTAATTGCATTAGGAATTAGCTGTAAAATGATAAGGATAATTAAAGCAATATACTCAAATGTTAAAACTTGCGTACTAAGCCCAAATATGCCGTATTCTGATTTTTTCATACATCACTCGGATTAAAACAGGAGGAATCGTTTCTCGCCTCTTCTCTTTCTTTTGTTCGTGAATGATATTGACGACTGTATCAATATTAACAAATTAACGAACGGTGATCTAGATCTCTTATTAGTCTATATGCTTCTATTTGCTGACGATATTGTACTTCTTACTACTAATCCCAATAGTTTATAGTCCCAATTAGACAGTGTTTATCAATACTCATCTAAATTGGGCCTAAACTTTAAAGTTGCTAAAACAAAAGTATGTATGTTTGAAGAAAGTAAACAAGTATGATTTTTTATCAGTTTTAAACAGTTAGAAATTGTCGACAGTTTTATGGCTTTCGGTCACTTAGCTATCGGTTTCTTTTGCGGCAAAGAGTTCACTATTCTAGACAAAATTGTTTTCTTCAATTCTGCATTAGTTTGGTTGTAAAATGGTCATGTATTTGTATACTCTTCATGCATTTAATAATATTTCGCTATGAAAGATATACATTTTCAGCCAATCAAACTGCCTTTTGCGTTGTATTCGGTCATTTCCCTTTTACCCATATTCAAACTAGCAAATAGGAAGTTTCATAAAGGACAAGGTCAAAAGAAATCTAAAATGATCAACCACTGAAATTAAGAATTCTCAGATATCACGCGACGAATAGCGATTTTTGACAATTGCACACAGCCTCAACAGAAGAAGTGCTACTAGGAGTAAAACCGTTAAAACACGGGGTTCTATCAGCTTATCAATGTAAGCATTATCCATAGAAGGTTTTCAACACGTATTCAATCAACTTATATTCCAGTGTCAATGACAACTGTGAAAATAGAGCCTCTTCTACCTGTTTTTATTGTGTAACCGCCGATCGACACTGCCATCTGCTCAAGACGTTTGTGTTGTGTAAAAGCGAAATTAGGTAGCAATTTCTTGAAATGTCTTTCCCAGATTTCAACTCTACTTCAAACTGTAGTTCTGAATTTGAGTTCTGCCAGGTTCCAAACAAGTATCGTAATTATATGTATGGATCTACTTAGTGATTGAAAATATCACCAGTCTACCTTCAATTTGTAAGCGGACTACAGTTTTTGTTTCAAAATAAAAGTGCTAAAATTGGAAAAATAAACGTTTGTGTAATAACTAGTTGAACAAAAAATGTATGTGTATTGGATTGGGATTAATAATTATTCGATATTAATGCATTTATTTTTATATTTATCTTCATTGATTTGCTTATTTTCTTAATTTTTCTAGAGCTGAGGGTAGGGATTATAGATTATAGGTTGCCTTTGTATAACTTTGATGTTGTGCTTCAGTTTTTGCATCAGCTTTGGACATAAAGGCATTGATCCTTTACTCCATGAATATTCATGTTAGAAATAATGACACCATGAATATAAATAAGATAATTCTTTTGGCCACAGTAGAAACTAGAATCATAGCTATACGAGTAACCAGCAGACCATGCTCAGATGGCTCCTGTATGAGCAGTCTGGTCTGGGTTTACTCTGTTTGCAAAGGTGTAGAAAGACAATTTATGGAGTAAAGGGGTACAGTTCAATATTAGCTGCTGTGACATCTTGAATAAGCGCTGTCAGAAGTATGAACGGTGACCATTTGATCAGTGGTTTTGATGTAACATTTTCTCAATTGTTGATTTTTTTATCCAGATTGTAGCTTTCAATGGCAGCAATGGCGTTGATACAGTTGCTGGTACATTGTTAACTGCATCAACAGATATACCATACGCCATATGGAAGATGTCACAGCCAAGTATTCCATTTGACAATAATTTATTTTGATGTGACATAGCCAGAGATAAGGGCATTCTTGACCATCACATTTTAATGGTTCCAAATGAAGTTAAATTTCAAAACGGTGTAAGACAGTGTCTACCCTGATCATGTATATTTTATCATTTACAGGGGTTAATCTCCGTTCAGTTGATAACAAAACGATGCCGGTAAAATATCATGTGGATTGTTAGTAATTTACTGCTCATTTGATATATTGTGTGTAATATGGTTCATAAATGAATAAAGATTTGTCATTATTTGTTTTTGCATGTAAGTGTGCGTTTGCATATATAACTCCCTCAAATAAAACTAAAAAGACACACTACATGGTATAAACAGCAGTCAAATTCTATGGTTAGTAAATAATAACTTGGGTAGTGCTTCAAAATACACATTGTTTGTCAATATCATTTGATATTGCTTTGATATGATTTGAAAGATGGTCACTATCGCCCAGTATTGCATTATTGCATTTCTGACTTGTTGAAGTCAAGGACTGAGTTTCACTTATAAATACGTCGCTAATGGTTTAACTTTTGTTTCAGTCTGTCATGAGGGGGGGGGGGGGGGGGTTAATTGTGTTTGCCCTGTCTGTTGGATTGTTATTGGCTTGCAACTTTAATGTTGGCAACAATATTTTAGCCATTGCACATACATACTTCAAACTTGGCATTCATGTGCAGCTTACGGAGGCGAACATTTTAGGGGGACTTATTAAGGTGAATGTCATATATCAAAGTTAAAGGTCAAAGGTTATGGGTCAAGTTTATATTGGCGATAATCAGGCGCATAGTGTTTCACAAACACGTCTTATTAGTAATACTTTTATCAATTCCAAGACGTCCGGTATTGTTATAACGTGTGCAGCAATTCTCCCCTTACACTTAACATCCGTATCAAACCCGAAAGCCATTATGGTCATTCAGGCATTTGATGTTACTTAGGGATAAAGTTCGCATACACCGGCAATTTTAAACTTGCAGTTAGAACGCTTCATGAGCAAGCCTTACGAGCATACAACATCTTATCTATTTTCAGCAGAATTGACCTGGATATTTCGACTTGGGACTTTCGACCCAATTTATGTAATAAACATGACAAGATGTTCAGCAATAAAGAAAAATGAAGAATAATTCAGAATTCAGAGAAATAAGACCCTTTATCCACACAACATATTCGTCTCATATTCTAAGTACATGTGTAATAATTTATGGGAGGATTGAAAGCAATGCCATGGTCCCTAACTGGTTGAACTCTGTCACAATTTAACGAAAAGAACTTATATGCTGCACATTCAAACAAGAACCTGTATAGCATACTTATTGATTCAAATATATCACTTCTAACATGTAATATTCAATCCAAGATCAATCACAAACATAAATAAAGCAACTTTTACCAAATATTGTCAAGTCCAAAAAGGGAGATAAGTCTGTTAAAATTCATAGAAGTGTTATGACTGCTGCCAGACAATGTCATCCAATAAGTTCAAGCAGCTTTTGTTTCTTTTGTCAAGTGTCAACTCCAAAGTTCTAAACCTAGATACCTTTTCAGAAAAACATTAAGTTCAAGGACCATAACTCTGACAAAAATTAGTCAACCAGACCGATATTCGAACTTAAGCTGTAACTCATCCAGATTTAGCTTTATGTCAAATATAAAGTCAATATCTCCAACCACTTCCAAAGAAAGACCGGAAAATTGACAAACAATTAAAGTTCAAGGGCCATAACTCTGGCAAAAATTATTCAACCAGACTGAGATTGGGAAATAAGTTGTAAATCATCTAGATTTAGCTTTATGCCAAAAATAAAGTTAATATCTCCAACCACTTCCAAAAAAAGTCCGGAAAATTCAAAATTCGAAGAAAAAATTAAAGTTCAAGGGCAATAACTCTGGAAATAATTATTCAACCGAACTGAGATTGGAACATAAGCTGTAAATCTAGATTTAGCTTTGTACTAAATATAGAGTTGATATATCCTGTCACTTCCATAAAAAATACAGAAAACCGGAAAACATTGGTAGGGGACTAAAAGGGGGAGATAACTCCTGAAGTAGTGGTCCGATCATAATGGAAATATGCGGTGCACAGGTTTATATGGTCATATGGCTATACATGAACTTTCAACAAAATTGAAGCAAAACTGTAGAAGAAGAAGGCCGGACAAAATTGTGTCCACGGACGGACAGACAGACGGACAAACGGACAGACAGACAGACGGACAGACATACGGACAACCTGATTCCAGTATAACCCCCCAACTTCGTTGTGGGCGGTATAAAAAGGAATTTAACTTTCAAAATTACCTTTCTCTCATTTCAAATGATTCCAAAAGAAAGGCATTGACCAGATTTCAATTAGGCTCACATAGTTTAGAAATTGAAAAGGCAGATCAAAATGTATTTTTAGCAATAGTTAAGGAAAGAATTCATGATATTTTTATTCAAGACTGGGAAAATAGTTTGAATGATTCAAGTAGAGCATGTTTTTATAATAGTTGCCGTAAGTTTGAATTCCAACCGTATCTGTCTATATGTAATATTACTAAGTTTAGAATTGCTCTTACTAAACTTAGAGTATCCTCACACAGGCTCGAAATTGAGATGGGTCGGTGGCATAGACCCAACACAATACCTAGAAATGAGCGGATATGTAATAATTGTAAAACTCTTGAAGATGAATATCATTTTGTTATGGAATGCGAACTGTACAAAGAGTTACGAAAACTGTATCTCAAGAAATTCTTTTGGCATAGGCCAAATATGCAAAAGTTTATGCTGTTGATAAACTCTACAAATAATCAAGAAGTGGAAAGGTTAGCTATGTTTATTGAAAAGGCGTTTGCTATCAAATCAGCTGCATATGCAATCGTTATTTAACACTACTGGTATGGAAATACTGCGCCAATTGAAATCCAAAGAATCATAAGCACACATATTCCTATTTTATATATGATTGAGATATTCTAAATTTCAAATGTCGTTTGATATGCGACATCAGAGACTCGGATTTCAATTGGAAACCATAGGTTTTGGACGCCAGATAAGATATTTTATTGTTTCATGGATATGCAAATAACATTCCACATTATCTGTTGATATGTATGAATATGTATATTCAGAGCTACTGAGTTTGTTAAATGCATGTGAAGTAGTAAGAGAGATTCTTTGCTGAATGTACTATTTCAAACATGCACTTAGCTCAAATAATATGTCTGCAATTTAATACGAATATTCGTATACATGTACATAAGTTATGATTAAAGAGGCCAATATTGCACATTACGTTTAGACTGATTGTTCAAGCAACTGTTCTTCCATTATATGATTATTATTGTCATAATTACGCCTTTGATACATGAACAACTGTATATATGGCATGATATACTTGCATTTATCACATAATCTGCCATGACGGAGTGCCGTAAATCGCGCAAATGCACTAGTGCGTTTTTTATGTAAATTAGCAATCGTTAGGCTACGGTTTGTAAGGAATGGCCGAAACAGCCGTCAGCTATAGCCGGTTTCATTTTCTATTGCACTTTTAAGGCTTTTGTGATAAAGAATCTTACATTAGTGTTCATTACGTGTTGTTTTCGTGGAGCTCGTTTGCCGTTATGAATGTGACACTCGCTAAAGCTCGTGTCATATTATAGTAGACTCGTTTCGTGGAAGCAGTTTGTGGTGAGCACTCATTTAAGATCCTCTATACAGTTAAACTCCAGATTTGTTGCAAATAGGTGTGCTACATTAAGCTTATCTTATCAGAGTTTATTAATATATGAATAAGATTTTACAATGAAAATGATACTTTTCTTTTCTAAGATTTAATAATGACTGATCCGTCAATAATCAACGCAAATAATTTATAAAAATGTGTTAATTATCTATCAAACTACAATTTAAACTATTTCGGTAGTTGATTCATTTCTTAAATTCCCAGTATTGAAAAGCTTTGGACAAACTCATTATTTAGTTGTTTTAAGTATTATTATTTCATTGTTTGATAGGGTGTCTGAAATCATACTTATGTCTGTAGTAATTCCAAGAGCAATATGCTGAACTAAACCTTTGAATGATTGCATTATTTTATTAATATAATGCCAATCAGTGTATATTTTCATGTAAAATTCATTCATTTGTCTGCGTTTATATATCTTCATTGAAAGGGTTAGTGCAACATATAAGTATCATGATCACTCATATTCTAAGCATTTTTGTTTTACATTAGATTTTAACAAAACCAGCATGGCTGTTCTTTATAATGGCGCCCTTTGATGTTTACATCAATGCTTTTCTTGTAGTGTAACTCTAGTCACACCATGATGGCAAGCACATTGTAAAGATGCACTTGTCTTATCTCAAACGTTTAGAAGCCCTATTAATGTACCCTAGGTTTTAGCAACCTTCTCCAGAATTTTTTTTACATTACTGATGTTTTTATGTATTGTTATGTCAGTTGTAGTTTTGTCAGTTATAGTTTGTCAGTTATAGTTTTGAATATATGTTTAATGTGTATACTATGTATACACTTCCTCATGGGCCGATGGCCTTATGGATTTGAATAAAGTCATATAAATACCGACGCCCAGATACCTTTTTTACTAATCTCGATTTTGACGCCCGCGTCGATTGTACTCTAAACGGATAGTTCTTTTTGGAATACATATCCAGCAGACGCCAGAAAAAAAAGTAAGTAAACCGTCGTTCTCTCTCCTTTCCTTTATACCTTACGGATGAATCTAATATAATAGCCAGTCTTTATAGGGTGGATCTAGACCTAACTCCCCTTCTCTTTCGGGTCTACATCGCTTGGCACGTCCGTAACCTAATCGTCGAAACTAAAACGAAAATCCAACTTAGATGCTCTTAAATAGACGATCGTCACTGTCAGCAGACCGCATTTTCCCCGTTCAGCGAAAGGGCAGCTAAGCGATTAACTAACCGTAGCCATGGCGAATGTTTACATTCCGATTGAACCCTTAACCTACACTTTTACCTCTTTTCCGTTTTTAAAACCTAAAACTCGAAACGTGATTCAATCGTCCGTAGAAAAATTCGTCGTTTCTCGAAAAACGTATCATCATTTATTTCAAAATACCAGTGGCAATTAGTTTGGAAACTATTCTCTTTTTTCTCTTTCAAATCGCTAAAGTTTTATCACCGTCGAAGAAGAAAAAAGTAAGATATCCAGCTCTGGCGGCGTAACTCTACCTCTCATCAGAATCTATACCGAGTTCACCCTTCCTCCACCTTTATACCTCTAGAAAATGACAAAGGCACCGACGTTCAGCTCCAAACCGATAGTTATTTTATAGCTGACTACGGGTTTCTTTTACACGTTTACATACCTTCCACTACCCGGCCTTAAGATGCCGCTTAAATCAGTTTTCATATAGGGGATGCTAAATTTTGACATTCTTAAGACAGATAAATTTACCGTTAGCGACGATTCGATGATAAAATAATATACTTCACTTATGCCAGCCTTTTATAATGTAAAAAGACCTTTACAAGTATTTTTTATTGATACACGTTGACACTGAACGCGATCGGAATACAAATCCTCCTATTTTCTATATAAACTATAAAAACAAGCGGATAACATTTCCAATCTGTAAATCACATAAATATGTATAGCATTTATTGACGATCAAGGCATATTTTGCCCTTAACCCTGTGCCTGCTGATTGCGACTTAACTGTGGTTGGTTTTGCCAACAGATTGGATCCAGATCATAAGCCGCGTAACTGAATCTAAACTGTTTGGTTTCTTTACTTGAAATGTTTAAAACTAAATATTTTGCATATATTTTGCATATATATTTTAACATATTTTGCAAACGACAATCACAAAGCAGAGGATATTACGGAAGGATAAATGTTAAAGTTTTCAGCCCTAGGGCTATCGAGTCATTTCGCCATGGACAGTATACAGTAAAACCTTTCCAATTCTAAAGTTTGTTATGTATCTTATTACCTCTAAATTATTATTGATGTACGAAAACCTCCCCTCATCGTCGACGCTCCCTGAATGGACATTACAAGACGCCGAAATGTTTAGACTACATATAAATCTACACAACCCTTGGATTACCCCTGCCACAGGCACATGGCAAAGGCACTCCGCCCAGTCACATTATCCTGACATCGGGCTGACGAATGCTAGAACTACACCTTTTAATGTAGAACGTAGACAATGGAGCTATACTAGTGCCAACTTTTAACGACTTTTGGTCTGTCGCGGCCGGGGATCCAAACCCACGACCTTTCGTACAGCAGGCGGACGCTCTACCACTGAGCCACGCGGCAGGTCCGATGTTTCTGGAATGCACACTTTCGCCTACGGTCGTATAAAAATACTAACAGATGAAAGTTTATAAGAGAGGGATTACACCCAATATCATTCATTTCCGAAGAAGTACACTGAACAGAAAACATGTACCGATGTAATCTATGTCTGAACACTTACGCCTGGCCTCACGACTTGACGAGACATATACGGAACAAACATGATGTCGCGCAGCAGCAGCAGCAACAACAACAGCAGCAACAGCAGCAGCAGCAGCAATACCAACAGCAGCAGCAGCAGCAATACCAACAGCAGCAGCAGCAGAAACAGCAGCAGCAATACCACCACCAGCAGCAGCAACAGCAATACCAGCAGCAACACCACCAGCAGCAACAGCAGCAGCAACAGTCTCAGCAGCAGCAGCAACAACAGCAGCAATACCAGCAGCAGCAACAGCAGCAGCAGCAGTCCCAGCAGCAGCAGCAACAACAACAACAGCAACAACATCAGCAGCAACATCAGCAGCAGCAGCAGCAGTCCCAGCAGCAGCAGCAACAACAACAACAGCAGCAGCAGCAGCAACACGTTCAGCAGCAGCAACAACAACCACCGTTTACCTTTCAACACCCGTTTACTTGCATCGTCAGCGGTCCAACCTCCTGCGGCAAAACTTTTTTCTGTCCCAACTGCTACAAAATTCGGACAAGATACAACCCACACCTCAACGTATCATCTGGTTATACAAACGATGGCAGCCTTTGTACGACGCCATACGGAGAACCGTTTACCCTTAAGTGGAGTTTATACGAGGCGTTCCTTTAAACCTAGACAATGACTACTTTCTAGACGCACGCCTGAACAACCTCATCGTTTTGGACGACATGGCTACCGAAGCGGCCAAAGACCCGAGAGTCACGGACCTGTTCACCGAAGGCAGTCACCACAGAAATGCATCCGTCATCGCTCTCAATCAGAACCTGTATTATAGTAAAGACCTGACCCAGAGAAGAAACTGCCATTACCTAGTGCTATTTAACAATCCCGTAGGCAGGCAGCAAGTCATGACCCTGGCGAGGCAACTGTACCCGGGTAACTCTCGACATCTGTTATGTCATTTCGAAGAAGCCGTCGGGCAGCCGTACGGTTACTTGTTGATCGATTTGAAACCGAACACGCTTGAACGCTCGCGTATGCGAGCCAATGTACTGGAAGATATAAGAGAGACGACCGAAGTTAAGGTCCAAAAACGGCATCCATCGACCCGTCGAAAGTTAACTGCCAACAAGTACGTAATAGTCAATCATTGGCGCCTATGGACCTTCTTACACGGGGCGACATGGGGATCACGTGCGACCATTGCGGATCGATTCTATCGAATCTCCGTCACTTGCGAGCGCACGTCCAAACTTGGTGTCCGATGAAAAAAGAAGGTACCGCAGCTGATGACGACAGTAACAGCGATTCCGACGATGAACGGAATTTCGATGATGCCATCGCGGAATCCGACGATACCGAGGACGAAATCCTCGGTGAAGGATTAGAAAGAGAGGCGGATGGGGAAGACGAAACCGATTCCTTTCAACGGTTCTCCGAAGAGGACAAGTGGACGAGGTAATTTCGAAGAATGGCGGAAGGAAAAGTACGACCGAATCACAAAGGTCACTATATCGTGGAAGACCCCCAAACAGGTTACGGCCGAGGGAAGGACGAAGGTCAACGGGTCATCCCGTGGGTAACGCCCCTCGCCCAAGATATAGAAATGGCCAGATCATTAGTCAAGGGTCAAAGAAAACTGACGGATTCAGCCCCTGATCATATAAGAGTCGTTAAGAAGAGACCAGCAGCAACAGTACCCGAACCTGACTTTTCGATGAGGCCTCCGGGAATTCCTGCGTACGGATGGTAGAAACAAACTAGATACCCCGCGAATGTGACAATTGTTCGCGTAATAATATAGTGAAATACGATGACGTTTTCGCTATTGTCAGCATATTGTCAGTATAGAAGAGGCTATAGAGAAGCTTCCCAACGTATACTAGAAAGTACCGTAGAAGAACGCACTCAGCGATTTTGTTGCAGTTGCCATTTTTGACTTATGTAAATGAATGAAATAAAAATTGATGGATTGGAAAATGAAATGGTATTTGTTCTCTTTTAATCTCATCATGTCCCACTATGTTTAGTTTTCTCTCTTGTTTTTTGTCTGTCTGCCTCTGTTAGTTTGTCCTTGTGTATGTCTTTTTGTCTGTCTGTCTGTCTTTTCGTCTGTCTGTCTGTCTTTTATATGTCTGTAGTTGTGTCTGTATGTCTGTCTGTTTCTGTCTGTTGGCTGTCTGTATCTCTGCTGTCTGCTTGTCTGTCTGAGTCTCTCTCTCTCTCTCTCTCTCTCTCTCTCTCGCTCTAGAAAAATACTTCTTCGTACGACATACCTTTATCTACAGTTTGGATCCAGATGAGACGATTTTTGAATTAGATGTGGTTAAGGTCAACTAATCCATCAGTGACTCGGTCAAGGACAGTCAAATTCATTGCGTTGATTTTGCGTTATGCGTCCGTCTTACAGCTTATCTTTCTTAGCGTTTTTCCTTAAGATAGTCTTACTGTACGAGGAAAGCGTAAGCAGGTCACAGTTTAACGTATACTAGTTATACGCGAGTTTTGACAGTATTTACCAAATATGATCTCAGGGCTTGTCATAATTGAAAATTCCAATTAAAGAAGTACTAAAGTTTTTAAAGAAATCTATATATTTAAATAAAGGCGGCTTAAAGCGGGAACATGCGGTCTGCTGACAGTGACGATCGTCTATTTAAGAGCATCTAAGTTGGATTTTCGTTTTAGTTTCGACGATTAGGTTACGGACGTGCCAAGCGATGTAGACCCGAAAGAGAAGGGGAGTTAGGTCTAGATCCACCCTATAAAGACTGGCTATTATATTAGATTCATCCGTAAGGTATAAAGGAAAGGAGAGAGAACGACGGTTTACTTTTTTTTCTGGCGTCTGCTGGATATTTATTCCGAAAAGAACTATCCGTTTAGAGTACAATCGACGCGGGCGTCACAATCGAGATTAGTAAAAAAGGTATCTGGGCGTCGGTATTTATAACCGTGGACGGCGTTGGCGGGAAAAATAGCGTCCTTTTCCGTATACGGATGTACGGTTTCCGACGTCGACGTGGCGATGGCCAGTTCCGTTAGCGTCTTTTCTATAAAAGGCTATAGCATTTCCGGCGGAGGCTGGTAATTTTCCGTCCACGTCAGAAAGGTACCGTTAACGTACGTTTCTTTAGAAAAGGGTTAGGATGTAATGGGAATTTTCCGTGCCAGGTAGCGGACGTGGCATATTTTTCTCTCGATATGGTCGGGACATTTCCGGCTGGAATTTTTCCGTACCACGTCGTTGACGCGAAAGAAACGAATGACCGTTCTCACGCTCCGTTACTATATATAGACGATGACTCGTTCCCTGACTCATCCCTTCTAGGGGAGGGGCTAAACGTGACTCGCTGTTACGTCGCGTCGATGACGCGGAGACGCGGTGACGTCACTTCCTGTAAATACTCCAAAGTGACCCATGTGTAGTTGCGTAAACTAAACCATTTTAAACTAAAACATTTTCAACAATAACTTCTTTATTTTTAAATCAATTTTACACCAAACCCTAGGATGTGGTCACTCTTTAGAATCGTCTCGAAAATCGTCACAACATAGGGTTTAGTGGAGATATGACGATTAAATATTGTTTGGGTACGTACGTTTGTTTGTAGCTCTGTTTCGATTTACACAGATGTTATGCATGCCTGCCAGACAGTCTCGACAGCCATTGGTGGTGATTCTTGGGACAGCTACTCTTCTCATAATTTTCTATGTATTCGTGCAAAAGCCATTATACCTGAGCACAGGTTTGCAGAATGACAGGTTGGAGAACAAACCGGCTGGCCAGGTAAGTATTATGTGTTATGTAAAATACAGTATATATATTGCTGCTGCTGCTGTTACTACTACTACTACTACTACTACTACTACTACTACTTCTACTACTACTACTACTACTACTACTACTACTACTACACTACTACTTCTACTACTACTACTACTACTACTACTACCTACTACTACTACTACTACTACTACTACTACTACTACTACTACTACTACTACTACTACTACTACTACTACTACTACCTACTACTACTACTACTACTACTACTACTACTACTACTACTACTACTACTACTACTACTACTTCTACTACTACTACTACTACTACTACTACTACTACTACACTACTACTACTACTACTACTACTTCTACTACTACTACTACACCTACTACTACACCTACTACTACTACTATTACACCTACTCCTACACCTACTACTACACCTACTACTACTACACCTACTACTACACCTACTACTACATCTACTACTACTACTCCTACACCTACTACTACACCTACTATTACACCTACTACTACTACTCCTACATCTACTACTACACCTACTACTACACCTACTACTATTTCTACCACTATTACACCTACTACTACACCTACTACTACTACTACTTCTACTACTATTGTATTCAGAATAACTGAATTTATACACATCTTTATATCAGTGTTGTTGAACTGTGATTTGTGCATGTGAGTTTGCAGTGAGGTAGATAATGGATACAAGACATTCAATGTACTGCAGTGGGTTAGACATTCAGCATTCGCTGAACGAAAGTCTGGGGACAATCCATTACACGCATACGATTACACAGGAACACGCACACGCATCAACAACCCCCACACTGCTACTCTAATCAACAATGCATACAGCAATTGTTCCTTGTAACTAACCTTCTTTCTGTGATTCGTTTTTAGTCGTGTGTAGTCGTAACACGACATCTTTTCAGAATCAGAATACAAACTTTTCGAAACGCTGCCAATGTTTGAACTCGTGATCCAAGGTTTTAAAACTTCTGAGTCTGAGTCTGATCTATCATTTTCAAGTATCTGATTGGTCAGATTCTGGGAAAGCTCAGAATCTGACCAATCATATGCTTGAGGATGATCTCAGACTCAAGCAAAATGTTTTATAACCTCGGGGCCGGGAAACAATCATCTTACTGGCATAGCAACCAGTTTAACCCTTAACTGCATGAGAATTCGTGTGAGAATGAATGACATCGTGAATATTAATTAGGTTAATTGTCATACTAGCACATGCATACAGGAATATTTGGCAACGGCAGAAACTGAAGAATCATATCTATGTTATATAATAAGCAAACAAGGCAGGTGTAATGAGGAAAAGAGACCCCTGTAGTAGATCGACCGGGGGTTGATTTATTATATAGTACTCTGACCCCCGGTCATTTTACTATAAAGTAAAGTGACTGCCTTGCCATAGTATAATGAACCCCTTTATAGTATTGTGACCCACTGTTTTTATCGTAGTAGGTCGACCGAGAGGTTTATATATTTTATAGTACAATGACCCACGGTCATTTTACTATAAAATAAAGTGACTCCTTTGCAAAAATATATCCACTACGGGATCGATAAATCATATAGTACTATGACCCCAGGCCATTTTACTATAAAATATAGTTACCCTCTTGCCAAAATACATCCACCAGGGGGTCGATATATTATATAGTACTATGATCCCCACTGTCATTATATTATAAAATATCGAGACTCCCTTGCCAAATACATCCATGATTGGGGTCTATATATTATATAGTACTATGACTCCATGCCATTTTAATATAAAATATAGTAACTCCCTTGCCAAAATATACTCACGATGGGAGTCGATATATTATATAGTACTATGACCCCAATGTCATTTTGCTACAAAATATACTTACTCCCTTGCCAAAATACATCCACGATGTGTGGTCGATATATTATATAGTACCATAACCCCATGTCATTTTACCAGAAAATATACCGACTCCCTTGCCAAAATACGTCCACGATGGAGCGGGTCGATATACATTGGGGTTATGGTACTATATAACATATCGACCCCCATCGTGGATGTATTTTGGCAAGGGAGTCACGATATGTTATAGTGAAATGACATGAGGGTCATAGTACTATATAATATATCGACCCCCTGGTGAATGTATTTTGGCAAGGGAGTCACTATAATATAGTGACCCAGTTTTCTCGTAACATCAGGTCAAATGGGGTCAAGCATGACTATGTAAACAAGGACCGAATGTACCTTTAATTCTCTACTATGCAATGTGACAGTTATCTAGCAATGTGTAATAGGACTAGATCTTCCTAGAACTATCAGATTTTACCTTATATCCTTGATTTACACGATGATAATAAGGTTTTATGTTGATAGAATCTACTGAGTAGTTTGTAACTGCCGCCATAATAGAATTGCATTGTGGGACAGGTATTTTGATACATTCTATTTATATCAGCGTCTCTTCTCTGTCAAAATCTCTAGTTTATCAAGTTTAATCCAAAAGTCTACAAAGTCCATATTTCTGCAGTTTGATCCTGAGTGGCCAGAACAAACCTCAGACATTTTAGAATTTAAAGGTAAATTTTGTTATAGAAAGTTAGTTTAAGAAAGTGTTTAATTTTCAATTTTTTATCGATGTGTACTGTATTTTTGGTATTCTAACATGTATAGCGCAATGACGTTGCACCAGAATCTCACCAAACCCCACAGTTTTCACACCACTGTTGATGTGGAACGACGTGCAAAGTTCCACAAGAGACGTTTGTGAGATTTTGTGCAATTATTACCTTGGATTCACGTGCTTGGCACGTAATTTCGTTCTTTGGGCTATAAAAGACGCCGTTTTCGGCAGTTCAGGGACTTCGCACTGGTTAATCATAGAAACCACCTCTATATTAATCGCTATCTTTAGGTTGATATTTAATTCTTCTCTTTTATTTTAATAAGTTCATAGATCTACTTTAATACTTTTAATGAATATACTTAGTAGGAGGCTTTACTGTTGCTTGAATCTTATGCTCAAGCTTTAAGAGTAGCCTTAGAAATAATAATTCTTTATCAGGGTCCATGCTTATAAAACTTTTAGTTGAGTCTGAGAACGTTCTCAAGCTTTTGATTGGTCAGATTTGAGCCTTTGGCTCAAATCTGACCAATCAAAAGCTTGAGAACTCAAATCTGACCAATCAAAAGCTTGAGAACGAAACTCAGACTCAACTAAAAGCTTTATAAGCATGGACCCTGAGCTTAACGCATTTGGAGCAGAAGACATATTTTATTCTTTCACTCTATTTTTCTTTAATAAATTATAGATCTAAATTATGATCGCCGCTGATTCTTGATATTAGGAATAAAACCTTTACTGTTCACTCCTTGGGGAAATACTGGATGGTCATTAATGGTGATAGATCTACAGTGAAAACTGGGTAGAACCAGACTTTAATTGTTTATTGTTAGGCATAGATCTGAGACAGATATATTGATCAGTTCCCATTTGAATCCAGATATTTGTTGACTGTACTGGCGAATAAAGAGAGGGAACCAGAATTACATTGCTATCTTTATTTCACACTTCCTTCCTGTTCTCTTTTAATTTCTTTAAGCGAAGTCCATTTTAGTTCACTTAGATCTATTTACAAACTTTTGGTGTCGAGCGAGTCTGATCACGCTACCCATATACAGAGAGACTGCTCGGCACGTGCTTCACGAGCGCACTACATATTTCATGGTGGCAGCGGTGGGATTCGAATCCACGTCTCCGAAGAGAGCACGAGCGCACTACACCAGTCTCTAACAATTCATGCTGGGCAACACTTCTGTGAAGTTTCAAGAATAGCCCTATTAGATTTAGAGTTATGTGTGGCTCAAAGTTCGTTATAAACTAAAACACATTCCAACTTGACCGGGGGGGGGGTCATAGTACTTTATAGTAAATCGGCCCCCGGTCAATCTACTACCGGGGTCACTTTCTTATATGAGGAGTCAGAATTTTATATGTAAAGGGGGGGGGGGTCATAGTACTACGACTCCCCCGGTGATAGTACTATGACCGGGGGTCAGAGCACTATATAGTAAATCGACCCCCCGGTCGATCTACTACGGGGGTCACTTTTCCTCATTACACAGGCCCTGATTAGACGGATCCTACAGATGCCTTCTCATATGGGTCTACTCTGTTTGCAGAGGCTTAAAAATCATATTTATGGAGTACTGTACAATAAATCCCCTCGAAATCGAAGTCGACTTTAGTATACATATCGGTCCAGATAGGTGGTAGCTTCATGTAGAAAGCTCCTCTATGAGATTTCTGTATGACTTTCACCATGCATTAATCAGCCACCTACCTAAAAGTATCTAATTTGTTCTCTGCTAGAATTCCTGTTTAGAGGGATTTTGCTGTAAACTCGGATCAGAGAGCTCCTTTTGTCAGAGTCTGCACTATTTGTCATTCAAAATCATCTAGAAGATTTCATCCTTTCATATTGAATCGTTTCCATTATTAAACATTGACTAATTCTGTTGAATATTTCAAAAGGTTTAACAAACAATGATATCTTGGATATCCATTAGCTGAATAATTATAATGGCATTATGAACAAGGAGAATTCGATATTGCTATAAGCTGTAGAATCAGATCTATATTAAACAATACACAATTAGGACAATGCCTGATTAGAACGCTCCTGCTGTATTTGTAAAAGCATCAAATGCGTATTTATGGAGTAATGGATTAATGAAGAGAAAGATTAGTGTGTGTTTTTCAAATCTTTCTAACACAAAGGTATCATCCAGCCCAATACTAAAACACAGATAACAATTGTATATGATATTTTTTATATTTATTTATCAGCTCACTATGGAGACAATATTTCAAATGAGTAGGCAACTGGCGCCTCGGTACTTGTATCAGTACAACAAAACATTGGTGATTCCTCCAAAACATTACCTTGACAACATGAATAGAGCGGAACTTGAGGACCTATATCACAGGTAATACTCTCACAATATCCTTGTACAGTAGAACCTGTCGTAAGCGGCGATTAAAAGAGGTCTAATTATGGATATGTAAGGCAGATGATAGCTTAATACAGGTCAAAAGTAATGTCGAAAGCTCTTACAGGAGTTTCCTGCATTACTTTTGACCTGCATTAAGCAACCATCTTCTTTTTAAAATTCCTATGGTTAATAAATGAATCGTCGCTCAGGATAGCTTCTACTGTAGTTATGAATGTTGTCTAGGAACGCGGAGCACAGCTGGAACAAAGAGCGTGTAGCTGAAACACAGAACACATAATTATGTAAGTGGCGTGAAAACAACAATTACTGGAAAGCCAACGAGTCATGTACAGTAGATGTTCGAACAACAACCTCTTTGGACTGATCAGAAAATTAGTTTTACAGAGGTATTCAGATAAGAATTGATTTTTAATTGGAATTGTAATTCATTATTTTGACTTTTTTGTCTCTATCAGAGTATTAGCATGGACACGGACTCTGATTTCTTAGCTAGATTTATCTAATTATCATTTCTGTAACCAAACAAATCAGTCGAGCTTATTTACTCAAAGACTCTAACAAAATAAAGTTTCTGACCCTGAAATGACGAACCAAATAACGTTTTTAATAACTGTGCCAAGCATGTAACTGTGTTTTTATGAAAAGGCAAGGACGAGACAGAGCTATCTAAACGGCGATTGCTGGGTAAAATCACAGACAACATGATAATTATAATCGCGACTAAGCGATTTGATAAAATGAAGCGAGGATTTATATAGCCAGTGTTCAGATAACCCACATTTATCAATTGAACGGCTCTTCTTTAAAATGTTACAAAGATATGAACTACTTGGCATCAGCCCCGTTACATTCCAGGGTCCATGCTTATAAAGCTTTTAGTTGAGTCTGAATTTGTTCTCAAGCTTTTGATTGGTCAGATGCTCAAATCTGAACAATTAAAACTTGAGAACGAACTCAAATAAAAGTTTTATAAGCATGGATACAGGTCATGATGCATAAACCGTTAGCCATAAAAAACTTAGAATTACATATTAACTTTACAGTTAGAGAAAACAGTTCAAAACTACACTCATTTTCCAACTTAAACGTTACCTCATACACAAAACCTGTCTGAGAATCTAAGGAAAGTAAGTAATTTACCACTGATTCGGTAGTAATAATGGCCGATGTGATATTTACGTTTATTATTTTTGTTTGTTTGTGTTGATTAACGTCCGTTTCTGCTCACTATGGGCTAATTGGACGCCCAAGGGAGAGGGGAGCGGATACAGAGAAACCTGGGCGCGATGCACTACTCTTATTGACTCTTATCGACTGAGTTTCTCTGGTTCTTTTAGATGCCCAGTGTAAAGCACTAATACATCGGACCTCGGTTAATAGTCTCGTCCGAAGGACTTGGTCCGGCGGGGGATCGAACCTGTTTATTATACCTCAAATTCATTTACAATGTTAATTTCCCATAGGCCACCGTGACATAGAAATACTGTCCGGTCCAGCGGGGAAAAATTACTGTCGTTAAAATACTGTTTCCCGCTACCATAGGCACGGAACATCTAGATCAGTGAGCGCTTATTAAATTGTGTGCGTGGCGTCATCCGTCTGACGTCATCGACTGACGTCATCTGACGCTTGCAATTTGATCAACAAACGTCACAATGAAGAAAATACATGTATTCCAAAATAGGGAATTAATATATTACATAAACTGCTCTGATCTAATATTTCGACCACTAAGGGCCTTTGTGGTCGAAACAGATCAGAGCAGTTTAAGTATTTATGCAACAAACGTCATTTATGACTTAATTTTTAACCGGGTTTTCCACGGAAAACTCCGGTTATTGAAATGGTGATGTACGGCGGGCGGGCGGGCGGGGGGGGGGGGGGGGGGGGGCGTACGAGCTGGCGGGGCGGGCGGCTGCCAGTTTTGTCCGGATGATTACTCCTATATGGCTCATGGATTGAAACTTCATACATAGAAAGATCACGATAAGAGGAAGTGTCATGTACAAGGTTAATAACTATGGCTTCACTAATATTGGAGTTATGCCCCCTTGAACTTAAAAATGTGTCCGTCCGGTCTTGTCCGGGCTCTAACTCAGAACTCCATGCAAAGTGGTTTGTAACAATTCATTGATCAGTAAACCACATAACATTTAGCTCCTTATTCCCAACTCCAACCCACCACCTTCCCTTGTATCCTTGGTATGAAAGTAAACTTTGATAACTTGCTGATAATGAAGCTTGTTGTTTTGTGTCATTTGGTCGCATTATTGACTTGATGAGAAGAATACAAACGCAAATATACATTCATCGATACACAAATGTGATATTGGGACGTCACAGGCAATGAAACTAATACTGACCGGTCACTATTCCAGTGTGATACAAGTATCATTTAGTCATTTTTTGCTTGCAGTAGGTGTATGTAATCTAACATCCCTGATGAAGTCGGTAGTTTGAAAATCGCGTTTAATAGGGCTTATGGAGCCGTAAATAAGTGTAATGGTGTTCAATATATATGATACCGGTTGGAAAAGGTCAATTATGCTATTAAAAAGTCATTTTGTTTGTTGTTGGTCAAACAACAATAGTATGGTGTAATTTTCAAGGTTAAAGTTATTGCTTCAATCCAAGACGGACAGGTCAGACATGTTACTACGCAACAGTTATATTATTATTATTATTCACCTAACGTAAGTACACTTGCACGTTTATAACAAAACAGCAATAGTTAATTTGATTTCATATTTTAGTGGTTTATCATTGCGTAAATATACATGTACATGTATATGCGCACTTTGGCGCATTTGAGTGAGTTGGGGTTTCTGCGGTTGCTAAAACTTTTTTCTTTGATATGCATGTACATGCATTATTCATTTAATTGTGTTCAAATGTGTTTTCATGATCTATTATTTATATCATAATAGTTGCTAATCAAAGCCACTAAGGAAAACATTCATACACCTTTGAAGAATAATGATCTGGGATTGTTTTCCGAGACCTTCTAAGTATTTAGCATATTAAAAGAAAAATAACAATCACACAAATTGTCTTACCCGCATATTCACATGAAACAATTGCGCTCGTACCTACAGCTCCAAGCGAATACACGAATGCATTTTTTCCAAGCAAAAAAATGAGACAAATGCGCGCGCGTTTTTCTCTCGTAGAGAATTTTGTGCGCGCATTTTACGCACGGTGAGAATATTGCGCGCGAGTTTTTCTCACGTAAGAAGAATGAGTTTGTAAGAAATTTGAGGCTCAATAAAGCACAGTTCTAATGCTTAAACATATTATTTACAGACTGGACATTTACCTGAGCAAAATGTGTTGTTGTATTAAACTTTGAAACTGTTTCATGTGATCTCCTTGGTTAGACATACAGTAAAACTTCGATTATCCGAACACTAAAATACGTATTATTATCGATCTTTAAGACAGGTGGCAGCTTAATGCATGCTGAAAGTCATGCAGAAAGCTCCTCTAGGAGCTTTCTGCATGACTTTCATCATGCATTAAGCAGCCACCTGCCTAAAAGGGTCTAAATTCGTTTATAACGAAAATTCGAATAATCGAGGTTTTACTGTAATCCAAATACAGTACAGTCTAACTAAGCACACAATTAATTTCTTCATGCCAGATTTATATAATACATAGCTTATCATCGTAACAGTACAGTCCGTTACGTCTACAATAACATATGCAGTGCAGTGATAAAATAACATTGTGCTACACACAACAAAATTAAATTCCTCTGCTGTTCTTTTCAGCAACTGATGCAAGCAGTGTTACCCCAATTCGATGATACCTTTTTTCAACATGAAATCTGGTCTGGATTTACGCTATTTGAAAGTTTTAAATGTTGGTTGTGGGAAAGCGGGTTTACTAAGACCTACGAAGGAAATTAGTATAGGAAAAAGTATAGTAAAGTAGCCCGGAACCTTATCAGAAGCCCCGACAGTGACTGTGGTGTGTCTACACTTTATGTAAACTAATAAATGCATCCTTTTTTTAGCAAGATAGGAACACTTTGTACATACTTGCTGTTTGTTCCTTGATATATTGAGCATACATACAGTTGAGCAACGATATCTCGAACTCGGATAACACGACTTTCGGAATAACTCAAAGTAACAGTTCGGTCCTTCCAAATTTTAAAAACGTGGCTGGAAGTAAGTGTGAAGTAAAATCTTGGTGCAAACAAACAAACCTTTCCTCTTCCTCAGGTACGTGGAGAACATACAGTTCGCCTGCGGAAACCAACTACATTATGGTTTAGAGGCAGACGGGGGATATTACTACTGTCAGGATGTTGGCCTGGAGCCGCCTTGTATGATGTATTCATTTGGGTAAGGCCGTTAACTCTTAAGTATTTTACAAATAGTGCAGACCAAGATCAACATGTTCCTGATGGAGCCCTTTGATCAGGATCTGCAATGTTTGTTATAGAGACCATTTTATTCAGTGATAAATTTTCATACACGTTTTTGTTAAAGTAATAATCAAAAAGAGAGGAGTCGTCAGGAATAATCTAATTGATATTCATGATGTCATTTTTTCTTACATGGCTATTCATGGAGTACAGTGTTAAAAGCATGCCGGTATTTAATTCAGTGCGAAAGTTATGCAAAAATCCCCACAGGAGTCTTTCCTTAACCAGTGTCCGACAAATTTATTTTTGTTGGTAGCCCACTGGGCTACCAGATTTTTTTTTGTACTAGCCCTGTGACTACCAGAAAAAAATCTAGTAGCACAGATATTTTTTATTCACTTTCCAGATGGTAAGACCTTGCATCCGTGTATGGTGTATGTACTCATTCAGACCCAATATCCCTTAAGAATGACAACATAATCATGAAACTAGATCTATATTACATTTTTCTTAAATTTAATTATTTTATGTTAAATTGCCATTCTTCCGCTTGTTTTAACTGCTAGGGGTGCTAGCTATGACAGATTTTGAAGCGACTCTAACAAAATGTGTTCCATCAGATGATAAACTTGCACTGTCAGACTGTGAACATATGTTATACTAACATTCCACTAGATGTTGAAATGAGTAAATACATTTAATTTTAAATGGCAATTTATTACTATTTTGTCTAATACTCTGTCATTACCATTGTCATTAATTAAATAAAATTTCATACTGACAGGTCTGGTCATATCATGTGTGAAATGGCTTGAAATAGAAAATCTACTTTCATCATTCTAAGTAATGCAGAATTAAATATTTGAATTCAGAACACTGATTTTAGGTCCTTTGCACTTGTTTTAACCTTTCAGTGTACGTGTGTGAGATGTTAATAAGACATTTTCAAATACAAATGTAGTGTAGCCCTTTTATGCATTGTAACCCATACAAGACGATATTGTAGAAGTCATCTATCCTTTTTACCTGATAGAAAATCGGGTCTAAATAGATCGAGGTTTCATTCTTGTTTTACCCCATATAAGTCATAATCATGTAACGTTAGTTAATAGAGCCAAACATCGTCAATCTTGAAGAAATAATGACGAGGTGAAAAAAATCAAGTTTCTCAAATTGAGTAGCGAGAGAAAATTTGCAGATTTTCGCCGAGATTCGATCCGCGAAAACCCATTATTTTTTGGTTTTGTTAATGCTATGAGCGACCGGAAGTTAATTACATAAGCGAGTTAGGTTCCAAATCTCGCACCATTGAAGCGGTAATTGATCCAATTTATTAGTCAACTGAATCTGTCACACACGATGGGCGGATCTTAAATCTAGATTCACTGTTGCGTGTGTTATTGGTTGAGATTACGTATGGAATATTCTTGCTCTGCGGGATTCGGAGATTAAACATTTCGACGAACAAGTGTCAGTCATGCATCACTTGGGCGGAGATTTATATGACTTGATAGCCAATACATGGCCAGCGTCAGTGGTTGACACGCTCTATGGGTTAACAACAGGACACGCGTCAGAAAACACACATCAGATTAATTGTATGTATACAAACCCTAACTCTGGGAAATTAACATGTCATCATTAATTGCCCTACGTTCTAGATTATCTGTTATAGCCGGGCTATTGATCTTTGCTTTTACTCTTAGCCCGGCGGGCTTGTTTTGAAATTCTTTAACAGCCCGACAAGATTTTCTGGTAGCCCGCGGGCTCTGGGCAATGGATTTTTCGGACACTGCCTTAACTTTCATCATGCATTAAGCTACCTACTGCCTCTATGACCATATTTTATAGCCACTTAAGAAGGGGTTTACTGTACAGTTGAACTTGTATTAAGCAGTCATTCATTTATTGAACATAGGTGTCTGAAAAACTGATGATTGCTTAATGCAGGACACACGTACTGCTGAAATCTTCTATAGGAGATTTCGGCATTACTTTTGACCTGCATTAAGCTACCACCTATCTTACTTGAACTGAACTTTATTTAGAACCTATCTTACTAACCCATAGTTATACCTCTTTGTGGCGGCAGCTTAACATGTATAAATGATCCTTGTGGGAGCAGTGTACACAGAATGAAAACCGACATTATTCATAGAATCTGATCAAGCTATACACTGCTGTATGATTTGTGTGTTGGAAGAAACTGTCAACTAAGCGTCCAGCTAATTATTCACGTGGCATGACTCATGGTTATAAAACTACCAATAAGACCCGTCTAATCTGGGTCTACTGTTTGCAAAGGAGTGAATATGCGTATTCATGGAGTAAAGACTTAAAGATTGTAATGCGTTTCATTTATCTTACAGGACACGAAACGATTATTCATTCGACGACAAAATTGCGAACGAATTAGGCTGCGATGTACATAGTTTTGACCCAGGGTAAGCTGATGTTGTTTTATTCACTGTTGGTATGTGCCAGTATATGGTAGAAATAAACAAACAAAGCCGACCAATTGGTTTCCGAGATTTACCTGTTAATGTTGATCATGCGTGTAGGAAGTTTAGGTAGTGTGCAGATAACTTACGATATGTCAGATGCTGCTGAATAAGTAATTTTAACGTAAACAACCAGACTTTGATTGTAATCATGTGTATCATGTATGTGCGTTCGTGCGTGCGTGTCTGTTCCTATTTTGAAAAAGTAAGCTTAGTAAGTAAGACGCGTTATTGTTCGGATGTTCAAAGGTGTTTGACATGAACCAGTTTTGTATGCTTTGTCAATAACTACCAGAAACGCATGTGCAATCAAAAAGCACTGTTTTGCCATCTGTAGGCAAACAAATGTACAATAGTCTAGTGTATAAGTTACAGGGAATCTCCGACAAGGAGATTATATAATCACATTTTAGGACTACAGTTGAACCACTTAAAGCGACCTCTTAATTGTGTCTTTTAACGCAGGTGATTGTTTAATGTTTAGTGTACAGCGAATGTAGGAGTGACCATAGTTTTGCAAAGAAATGAGAGAAAGTTAATTTTAAGAATTGAAGCAGACGAGAATTGTTGCAGACGAAAAATTACTTAACATGCAAAGAGTAAAGTGGTTACTTTAGAGAGGTTTTGCTTGTACCATATCCAAATTTTAGCTGACATTATTATTTTTACAACGGAATAACTGTTTGAGAATATGCTTAAAATAATTCACTATTTACGCTTAATGTCCCAGAACCGAGTTTATAAGATACTTGCGATCACAGCAGACCCAGATCAAGGAGCACTTGAGGGAGCCCTTTGATAAAGGTCAGCTCTGTTTGTTATATAACTCATTTTCTTCTGTGATAAATCTTGATAAAATATTTTGTTTAATTAATTATCAGAAAGTGAGGAGTCAGTTTTAATTATTCAGCAGATTTAGAGCTAATTAGGTTTATACGGAGCAAAGATCATCTGATACGCCAGATCCTGACTATACATATCGTTATCAGAACAGAGCAGAACATAATTTATTCAACCTGCATTTCTGATTGTCAGCCCTTTTACAATTTGCAACCGCATTCAGCAGGTTTAGGGCCAATGCTTAAAAACTTAAACTTACACTATGTGTCTTCTGTTCAGATTCCTCATAATCTGGCTAATTTCCAATGACTACAGTCGTCAGTTTGTATAAAACCTCTAAAACTGTCTTCTGCCTCGTCATTTCATGTTCCTTCGTCTGCTGTAAATAACGTTTTCCATAATGGGCCTGAAATCGTTATTTCTGCTTAGGATGCTAGCATCGATATTTTCCCAATATTTTCTATTAGAATCACATGGGAAACGTAGAAATGGTAATATTACGCGCAAATTACGTCTTAATATGGCTATTCATGATTTACATACAATTCTAAAAGAAACTGACAAACATGCTATGCTGTCTTGTTTATCATCTTTGCCATTTTCTTGTATAAAGTTCATAGACGAGGAGGTTGATAGAAGTTATATGCGTACACATTCGCTGATTAACCCTTCTCTTGCTGAATTTTAAAATACACTTCTCCTTTTTTACCTATGCCCTGTTGTATAATTACATATATCTTCACTGTGTACAAGTATTTTGCTGTGCAATCGCTGCTGTGGAAAGCATTGGTTGCACAATCAACTTGTAAATAGTTCAGACCCTGATGAGGAGCTGTCTCATCTGGGTCTTCACTATATACAGGTAGGTATATTGACGTGAATAGCAAGCGAAGGGTTAAAACTGCCTCAAATATACAAAGCTACACACAGTATATTCTTCGTACTCATATTGATAAAGAAACTGAACATAAAAGGCATTTTCTTAAACTTCAATTCATAAATAAAGGTATCGATTTTATTGATATTCAAACTATATTTCTTGATAAGAATGTAATCAATACTATTCCCAAATAGTTCATAAATTCTGAATAACCTATCGTCTGCTATATATATATATGAAATAAAATAAACCTATAAAACACGTTTTTTCAGCTACAATGAAATTGTCTCTGACTTAGTTATTGGTGCCAATACCCCTACCTCTTGAGACTGAACACTTCAAGCTTCTGTTATAAACCAGTTTGTCACGTCATTACTGGTAATTTAAACATCATTTTACATAAACGTCTCATGATCCTCCTAACTAAAGGAGCTAAATATAGATTACCTTCCCTTATTGATTTTGACGCTTGTCGTGCTCATATCACCGAAGTTATTCAAGGTTTCTAAATCAAATTGTGTCGCAGAGAACATGCTGATGTTAATGCTTTTTCGGATTGGAAGAAACGTATTATCGGCATGATTGATACGCGTATTGGTTTTTACGAATCAAATTACAAGCTATTACCCCCACTACATTTACAGAGTTACATTTCGATAATTGAAGAAGATATTTCCAATTGTAGCCGGGTAGAGATTGTGGTAAAATAAGTTGATAGGCTTTACTGTGTGTCTTGGTAGCTCAGTCGGTGGAGTGTTGGCATGGTAAGCCAGAGGCCCTTGGTTCAAGTCCCATTCCAGTCACAACTTTTTCACCATGTTACACAATTTTTTATTCAAATTATGTTCTTGCTCCTGCTGACAAGGCATATAATAATGTTATAATTATTTTAAGATTGTATTATGTTGATGTTTTGAAGAAGGTATTAACTGGTTAACAAACATATATTACAGTTCAAACCCCTGAAAAAGATATAGTCTCAGAACATGTAAAATGTGCAATATTTTTAGGTCTGATCCTAACATAAAACAAAATACAAATCATTGTAAATTCTGAAAGGAGGTGATCTCCCGAGAGCAAAAATTGCAACACAAAAAAGAGAAAATTGCAAACTCGGTTTTATTGAGTATGTTCATGAACAGTAATTGAAAGTGCAACACTGCTCACCCCCCCCCCCCCCTAGCACCGGCTTAAGCGGTATTCAATTTTCAGAACAAGAAGTACTGAAATTCATAATCTCAAAGGATCAGAAGGTGTAACTCTTACTAAACTATTTTGGAGGCGTGTCTTACTACTATCAAGAACATGTAAAACGTTACTGTGATAAAATATATGACAATTCTTGTATCGTGTTTGGTCCATAAAACATTCAAGTGCTATTCTAACTAAACTTGAAACTGAGCAGTACAACATTTCTTCATTGAGCTCTTATGGTTTATCTACACTCTGTACTACTCTACCTCGCCATCGTATAAAGGATAAACTGATTATATTAATAGAAAAAAAACTTTGCCATATAAAATAAATTGCTCCTTGCCTATAATGTTTAACGTATTCAGACGTTGAACATTACACAATGTGGACTTGCCTTGATGTTTGTAAATCTCTAACATTTGTTTTAGATAACATATTTGTGCTCTGTTGGGAAACCATGTATCGCCAAGTTGTTGGTATACCTATTGAAACAAAGTGTGCCCCTTGTATCGCTATGAGAGGGCTTTATGCTTAGTTTAAAACCTGATACACAATCTGATATTGTTAATACTTTTAATAACACTTCTAGGTGTTAAGGCGATATTTAGAATTTGGATAATCCTTATCTTGAAACTTTGGTTTCTTCTATTTACCCAAAAGAACTTACCTTAAATAAAGCGAATCGATCCGACATTATGGCCTTCTTTTTAGATTTGAATCTTTCCATCACTAATGATAAAGTTTCGTCCAAAATGTACCGTAAAAGATAATATTTTGATTTCAAAATTGTTAATTATCCTTCTTTCTCTAGATGGAGATGTGCCCCGCTTTGCATCTTATGGGGTTTACATTTCTCAACTTTATTCGCTTTGCCCGAGTCTGTTCTTTGCTAGAAGATTTTAATAGTTGTAATTTAGTTATAATTATAAACTTCTTAGGCAATGTTACATATATCATAAAATTCGGAAAGCTTCTTCTGAATTTTATTATCGAAATTTACCTCTCATCATTAACTATAACGGCAATCTACGGACGTTCCTGCAACAAGGTATTTCTCATCCAGAATTCTATGATGATGTTATCTACAAACTTAGGAAAATTCGGGGTCATATCCATTTTCATGATTTGTTTTAGGAAGAAAGATTATGACCAAATTATATTGTAACACACTGTATGTTTGGTTATTGACCCCTTTACAGTCGCTAGCTACCCTTCCCTCTTTGCGTGTGCGATGAGCCGATGACAGGCTGAGGGTAGTACTCTATGACGGTATACTCTTAAACCCAGAAATGGGATGAAACCCGTAAACCGGTTAAAATCTCCAGTGTTTGTTTTGCCACTGACCGTTCCAAGGCGGTGCTCTCTTTGTCACCCTTCGCTTTATATTTGTTTGGTGTTTTGTGTCTTTGTACTTGTGCATTTGTTTATGTTTAAACTTTTCATTGTGTGTGCGCGTGCGTGCGTGTGTGTGTGTGCGTGCTTGCGTGTGTGTTTGCGTGTGTTTGGTTGTGTATTACTTGCTCTGTCGATGTTTTGGTAATGGTTGCATCTTGTGCGCGGCTTTTTCTGCTTGACTTTTATTACCTTTTCATTAATACTGAGCAAAGATCACCTGAAACGCCAAACCGTGACTATACGTATCGTTATCAAATATTGATACATGCTTTACATGCAAACATTAGCTTATACGTCAGACCGTGACTATACGTATCGTTATTAAATATTGATACATGCTTTACATGCAAACATTAGCTTATACGTCAGACCGTGACTATGCATATCGTTATCAAATATTGATACATTTTGTATATGCTTTACATGCAAACATTAGGCTTATACGTCAGACCGTGACTATGTATATCGTTACCAAATATTGATATATGCTTTACTTACAAACATTAGTTTATACGTCAGACCGACCGTGACTATGCATATCGTAATCAAATATTGATATATGCTTTACATGCAAACATTAGCTTATACGTCAGGCCGTGACAATGCATATCGTTGTCATAGAGCATGATATTCTTTATAAACATGTGTCTTTACTTGTGATATATATTGTTATGTAAACATATTTATAATTTGAATTTGATGTTTATTTAGCACAACATGTCTTAAAATGCATTATTGTATCCATAGAACATTTAGAAGTTCTTAGAATCTTCTTAGAGTCATTAAAGAGAATACTATGTAAATATATAGATTGTTCTTGAAATCTATATTTTATAATCTTTTGGTAAACAAGCAGTCACATGATCTTTATGGGGCGGTATTTGAGTCAAAATTATAGTTATGATGCTAGTTCTTAATTTAGATACAAATCTCATTTCGATGTTGTTAAATACAATTTGTCTATTTAAACTTCTATTTTAATTGTCTTTTCCGTTTTTCAAAAATCTTATATTTCATTCCCAATCTCAGAAGCTAACCGCCTTATTCTACATGCCTCACTCTATATTCTTCATTCTATATTCTTAATTCTTATCGCTAAACGCTAAATGTTTCAACTCAGATTTTTACGAAACTAACTTACCAAATACTAGCTCTAGCTACACTACGCGAAGACAACGTTAAACGGTATTAGTAATATTGTATTGTTATTTACAGAATATAAAGCGTTTATTTTGTTTAAATCTTATATTTGGTGAAGTTAAACAGTTGACCTTCAAATTAGGGATGTCGAATAGGGTGCCAAACTATTCGAATGCTCCTCCATTTGACGTGTCTTAATTTAGATTTATATATAACTAAAATTCCCCCAATCAGTATCGTTTGCGGCCGTGGCCGAGTGGATAAAGATGCTGGCAGATTACAGTTTTGGTATTGATGGTTGGCGGTTCAAATCATGGCGGCGACACTTTTTTTCTTTTGGAATGTTAGTTGTTAACGCTTTTTGCCTAAATTTCTAAAGTCTTAACTGCAAAACGGTAAATGGTAAATGCTTCAACTCAAATTATTAATATTGAAGTTTAATTTTTTCCCTGTTGAATATTCATGTAAAAATAACGATACCATGAATATGTATTAGCTGATTTTTAACAGTGATATATGGACACAGGCTTTTTTATGTTCCCCAACGGCGGGCATATAGTAATTGCATTTGTCCGTCCTTCTGTCTGTCCTTCCACCCGTCTGTCTGACCGTCCATCCGTCCATCCCAAAGTTCGTGTCCCTTCTGTAACCTTTTTCTGTGAATTGATTTCAAAATAGCCTGGCACAAATGTTCACCACACAAAGACGATGTGTCGCGTTCAACTCCCTGGTCCATGGGTCAAAGGTGAAGGACATCCTTCAGGGCCAAAGGTCGGGGATATAAGTGTTTCACAAACACACTTTTGTTTGGTATTGGATAGAAACTGCAGAATCAGCACTGTTATAATTATATCAGCAAACAGAATGGACCCTAATCAGACGGCTTCCATAGGAGCCTTCTGATCTGGGTCTACTCTGTTTGCAGAGTCATAAAAAGCGGTTATATGAGGGGAAGGGATAATACATACATCCACGCGAGCTTATTACATTGGACATATACACGCAGTGTCGACCCAGATCAGAGGACTCCTAAAGGAGCACCTTTATGTCATTCAAAAAGTTCTAGCAGGTGTAAGCCTTTCACACTGCGTGGACTCTATAGTTAAAAACTGATGTTCCACTGTGAAAATTCAGACTTGAAAGATGGAAGTTAACCCGTTACCTGATAGTCCAGTAAAACCCCTCTAAACTAGAATTCTAGTAGAGAAGAATTTAGATACTTTTAGGCAGGTGGCTGCTTAATACATGGTGAAAGTCATGCAGACAGCTCATAGAGGAGCTTCTGCACGAATTTCACCCTGCCTTAAGCTAACACCTGTCTCCCAGACAGATATTTATACTGAATTTAACGTCCGGTTTAGACGGGATTTTACTGTATATCCTGATTAGAATCCTCTTTTTATAAACTTTCGTCCTGCATTAATTTTAAACTCAGAATTATAATTATTTGTAGAGATATGCTACTGTGCATAAACTGTACAGGCAATCAAGCACCAGTGATAGCTCTCCAATTAACTCTGTACCTAATGAATATTCATATAGGAAATTATGACGCCATGAAAATCAATTAGAATAGTGTCTAAAATGGCTGATATGAACACATGGACTTTTAGCCATGGCAGAAACTGTAGAATCAGATCTTACCATTTCATAAGCAAACAGAGCAGACCCCGATCAGACATTTTATATTCCTTCTTCACTATACGCAATCGGGGTGTCAAGCAGCTTGAATACTGATGCCGAACTGAACCACCCGGTGTCTGATCTAGATCGAAACTGCATGCAAAATCAATCTTGGATTCACTTATAGTATGGTAAAGGTTGACACTTTCCCTCATTTATTCATGTAAAAATCATGAATGTAAGAATATGAATTAGATCTAGATTCTAGATGTATTTTATCATGGCATCACGAACAAGTGGTAGAAACATTAGAATCAGATCTACATTGTTTCATTACCAAACAGAGGTAGACCAGGTCAAACAACTCCTACTCTGTTTGCAAATGAGTAAAAAAGTCGTTCATATGAGGGAAAGGGTTACAAACACCATTCGTTATCACCAATCCGCGAAAATACGAAAAGCATAGATTCTATATAAACAAACCAAATGTTAGCGTGTTTGCTTTTTCGAAACGCCCAAATGTTATTTGCTAAAATACTGGGGTTAACACCTCTGTTTATATGTAGAGTAAAGGGCCCTTATTTTGACACCTTAAGACACATATTCGTCGTAACGATAAGAGTTTGTTGTACTTCGACATGGCAACAAAGAAAGACGTTCATTTACCACCGTTTTTGAATTACTATTGCTTATGAACGTGTATGAGTTTGCAGTACATACGTTACTAACTTGATCTGATTTAGGTTCCATATTTTAACAGGGGGACCCAAAATTCGATACCCAAAGAGATTTTTTTTAAAAAATAAAATACATGAAACAGATACACTGTTTGTCAAAATCGTGACACGATCAAGAAGTGTTCATTTAGAAATCCCCAAAATAAACTTTCCAAAAGAAATTTTTTTTGTGTCACTGCCGTGATTTGAACCGTCAACCATCAATACCAAAAATGTAAATTACCATCTTAGCCCACTCGACCACGACCGCAATTGTAATTTGTCAGTGAATTTTAGTTGTATATAAATCTAAATTTAGACATGCCGCATTAAGGAGCATTCGAATAATTTGGCACCCTATTTCGACATCCCTAATTTGAAGGTCAGCTGTTCAGCTTCAGCAAATATGGGATTTACACAAAATAAACGCTTTATATTCTGTACATAATAAATTCTGAAGAGTGGTGATCCCTCGAAAGCAAAAATTGCAACACAAAAAGAGAAAATTGCAGACTCGGTTTTATTGAGTCTGTTCATGAGCAGTAATTGAAAGTGCAACACTGCTCACGCCCCCTAGCACCGGCTTAAGCGGTATTCAATTTTCAGAACAAGAAGTACTGAAATTCATGATCTCGAAGGATCAGAAGGTATAACAACACTGAGAATGAAGTACGGGGCGACGTTTTACGGCCGCCACACAAGCACTTAACACCTGCTGTTGTGAAGATTATAAATTCTGAAAGGGGGTGATCCCCCGAGAGCAAAAATTGCAACACAAAAAGAGAAAATTGCAGACTCGGTTTTATTGAGTCTGTTCATAAACAGTAATTGAAAGTGCAACACTGCTCACGCCCCCTAGCACCGGCTTAAGCGGTATTCAATTTTCAGAACAAGAAGTACTGAAATTCATGATCTCGAAGGATCAGAAGGTATAACAACACTGAGAATGAAGTACGGGGCGACGTTTTACGGCCGCCACACAAGCACTTAACACCTGCTGTTGTGAAGATTATAAATTCTGAAAGGGGGTGATCCCCCGAGAGCAGAAATTGCAACACAAAAAGTCTTTAAAGTCTGTTGCTAGCTTTGGCTTTCTGTTGCGCCTGACTTGTAACAATATGGCAAAGAACAAAATGCATAACCGTACTTTATTTGTTATTAGGGATGGGCAAAAAGACCATCAACGATCCGAGCGAGTCTGGTTCCATGCTATTGGTTTAGGGGGTACTACAAAAACTTTGAAACCAGGGTGGAGGATATACTCCCTGCCAGACACAAGGAAACTACTGAAGCACGAGAATGTAAGAGCCTGTTTAATCCTTTAACTCATGATTATTCATGTAGAAAATAATGACATTATAAATCTTAATTATTGAACCCTTTCACTCATATAAACGTGCTTTCACGCATCTGCAAACAGAGTAGACCCAGATCAGGGTCTGCTGTGTTTGCTAATGGAAATTGATAGATCTGTTTCATTGGTTTCTAAATTGGCTATAATGTTCAACCTTCCATACTTCATTATAACTTTTAGGTCCATGAATATTCAGTAGGGTTATTAAAATTAGTAATAAACATAGAACAGGGGAAGGGTTAATTTGAACAGTGGCATTATGGACAAAGGCAGAAAGAACTGTAGAACCGGATCTTAACCTTTACCCTGCTGATCAAATTATATTTACAGAATTTTTCACCTACTACAGTTGAGAAACTATTGTGCGAGTGTCAAAGAACATTGATCCTGATGAGATGCCGAATTACAAGGCGTCTCATCTGGTTCCCAGCTGTTCGCTAATGCTAACCAAGATGCGTTAAGCATTATTAAATCACTGTGTAGACGTAATGCATTAATTCATTGAGACTCACATTGTATTGGCTTTAAAGTAAATTAAGGCCGTTTTAAAGCAAATATTCAATCATTCTTTCGTCAGAAAATGACGCTTGTTTAAATGTTTAGTGCTACAGATCTGCAGGATTAATTCAGATATCAAATAATTGTAAACAGTTACGAAATAGATTGTTTATACCTGAATATCATATCAAATCTTGAGAATGTTTTATCAGGGACATTCATCTTAACTACACTGAAGTAGACAATCTGTAAAGTGACCCGGACCCACGGTTATAAAACATATGTGCCTGAGTTTGAGAGCATTCTCGAAGGTCTGGTTGATTCTAAGCAAGCTCAAAATCTGACCCAATTAAATGCTTGATAATGGTCTCAGACTCAAGCAAAACATTAAATAACCTCGAAGCCAGTTAATGAATATCACAGATGTCTTAATGCATACCGAAGTGGTGCTTTTAGTATACATTTCGTTGTACACTGATACTACCTGTTTAATCCTTTGAATGAGGCTAACTATTATTTTGTTATTTGCAAACAATGTAGACCTAGATCGGGGAGATCTTACAAGAACCCCTTGGTCAGGTTCTGCATTGTTTATCACAGAAAATCATTGACCAAACAGTTTCCTAAAATGCTAAACTGACTCTGTCGTTAAACGATGATTGAGCATTCTACTTTCAAAATGCCGCATTCAGGTAGTTAAATACCATGATTTTGATCTTGTTTTAGATTGTTATTGTGGAGCTATTTGGACAGACATGTTGCTATTCAAATGCAAATTGAAAGCCACTTTGCCTCTGATAATAAACGCATTCCATCTTTATTCCAGAGAACTTTAGACATTTTAAAAATTGACACAGAAGGGATGATATGGGAGACATTGGGGAACATATCTAAACCTGGACTCATAGATGATGTAAAGCTTCTTATTGTTGAGTTGCACATCAATTTTCCTGAGGCAAACACGCCTACATACCGAACGAAGGAGGACTACATTGAGCATTTAGAGAGCTTGAAAAATCTGTATGACCTCGGGTTTAGAATCTACTATTTTCAACGATGGTTTATATGTCGGGTTGATGATGGCGAGGGAAACATTAGGACGGGCTGTCATGATGTACACTTTATTCAGACAAAATAAAAACTTCATAGTCTGCATCGTAGTCTGAGTTTATTCTCAAGCATCTGATTGGTCGGATGTTGAGCTTGCGAATGATCTCAGACTTAGGCAAAATGTTTCGTAATCCCGAAGCCAGCAAGAGGCATGTTGCTTAGAGACGAACCTGTTTACAACGACCATCCGACAGAGGGGCTAGTTCTGAGTCATTATCACTTTACCCCAGATATCCAACAGAGGGCTAGTTCTGAGTCATTATCACTTTATCCCATTAACCCTTTACTTGAGTATTCATGTTAAGCAACAATGACATCATGAATATTTATTGGCCGAATACTTATAATGGTATATGAACAAATTGCATTTCGATTTTGCCAGAACCTGTACAATCTAATCTATATAATAATTGCATGAGCAAATAGAGGTGACCCTGATGAGACGACTCCGACAGGAGTTATCTGATCTGTATCTGCTCTATTTTCATAAGCGTGTTTATATGAGGGAACGGGTTAATATTTAGCTTCACGAAATCATTAACTGATGGTTTTATAATGGTCAATAAGCACAAGCATGTTTGGCTTTGGTTGAAACTGTAGAATCAGATCTTATAATATATAATATTTCATTTTATGTCTGCTTAGGATTGTTTGCACGGGAAATAGTGAAACTTTCTTCTTTGTTTTACATTGGATTTTTTGCATATGTATGTATTTATCCAGTAGAATAATATGTAGTTTGTAGTCTATTTATCGTCTGTCTCGCATTAGTGGTGTCTATGATTTGTTTATAAATAAGGATAATATGCAATTAGTCATGCAATATGTGTAATATATGTATATTTAGTATCAGTAATAATTCAAATGACAGTACAAGCTCGATACTACGAACTTTTAGTATTAAAGTTTTTATTATAACTAAATTTCTAAACTTTTAAATCTCACACACAAATTAAATTTGAAAGCATACCTGGAGCTTTAGACCAAATACTTCGGTCTTCGTCAGCACACTGGTGATATTGGGAATTAACATCGCTCGAGGTAGTTCTGGGCGATATTAACACCGTGTCGAATTATATGTGCGGCATATTGAAACGGTCCCGTCCCTGTTCAGCGGCGGCGGGTGCGCTCTGATGTAAATAGTCTCTTTGACCCCCGTTCAGACCAGGAAGGTTCACGGTCCAATATGTGCACTTACTCTAAATTCACTAAGTCAGCGAATGTCCTGGGAAGTCTTGGGTTATGTGACGTGATACATCGCTACTCTGACTTGTGCTTTCAAGTTTTTTTCCGTTTCTCCTGTATAATATTTACCACATGGAGTATTATTATATCCCTCACATTTTGTGTGATAAATGGGTCCACAGATGTCCTGTTTCTTAGATTTGTCCTTGGGATGTACTAGGAGTTGTCTTGATGTGTTTGTGGTTTGAAACATACGTTGATCTTATGTCTGCGTAATATACGTTTCAAAGTCCATGATTTTCTTTTCATGTAAGGTAATACTATGCTGGTTTTTTGTGTCCTTATTCCGGGGGATCTTGTTTCTTGTTCTTACCCTTGTTTTTCTTGAGACTTTTCGAAACCTTTTCAATGGTCCATGGCGGATACTTGCACGCACTAAGGGCATTGTTTACGTGTTTTAACTCCGACTCAGGTCGTTCTGGTCTGAGGTCACTATTTCGGCTCTTTGATGCAATGTTTTTATGACGTCCAGTTTATGTTCACCTGGATGAGCTGATTCAAAGTCTAAGTATTGATCAGTATGAGTTGCATTTCTAAATACTGTAGTTTTAATCGAGCTATGTTTATTCCCAATATCACCAGTATGACGAAGGCCGAAGATTTCGGTCGAAAGCTACAGGTATGCTTTCAAATCTAATTTGTGTGTGAAATTCAAAAGTTTAGAAATTCAGTTATAATTGCCAATACTACACAGATGAACTTCCATCAAAATATGAAGTATTTATATCTTTGTAGGCAGATGACTGCTTAATGCAGAGTGAAAGCAATGCAGAAGTTCCAAGAAAAAATATTCCAAACTTCCAGAGATAAATTAACCTTATATCAAGATTATATGGGCAACACCCAATTCAACAACATTTTTTCAATGGCTGCCAAATAACACCTAACACAGGTCAGCTGATAGTATTCCCACCAAAATTATTAAAACCTTATACCAAAGGTCACTGTTCATTGCTCGGTCAAGTTTAAAAACTAGAACGAGAGGAAGTAAAATAAAGTCCGAGGCAATCCATAGCATTAAATAAGTATCAATAGAGTTATTTACTAAAACCTATATCATGTAAGAAGATTAAATGCACATGCAACTCCTGCAAAAGTGACAAAAGTCGTCTCCATGAAGGGGGATCAAGGTGGTTGGTAGCTTAATGCAGGGCAAAAGCTATGCTCATATATTGACCCGGAATGATGTCTGTCATTTATACGCTTGTACTGCATTAAGCAGTAACCTGCTTTTAATACAGAAGTGTAAATTCGTTTAATGGTTGCTTTAGATATGTTACATTGAACCTGTACAAAGCTAATTATCAACACTTTGCTCCGTGATTAATCATGAAGGAAATAACAACATCATGAACATTAATTATTCTATTTTTTATAATGACACAAGGGCACAGAAACGTTTTGCCATTACATTATATGTAGAATCATATGTACAGTCAAACCTCTCTATAACGGCCACTAAATAACAGTCAAACCCGTCTACAACGGCCACTAAATTACATCAAGGTTTTGTGTTAAAGGTAGGTGGCTGCTTAAAGCAAGGTGAAAGTAAAACAGAACGCTCCTATAGCAGCGTTCCGCTTTACTTTCACCTTGCTTTAAGCAGACACCTGTCCTAAATACGAACTTATTAACACAATTTATATGCCGTTATAGAGAAGGTTTACTGTATACTATATCAGAAGCAAACAGAGCAGAACCTGGGTCTACTCTGTTTGCAAAGGCATAGAAAAGTGTATTCATGGAGAAAAATGTTAAAACATATCACATGTGTTGTTCAAACTTGCAAAAATTGTATTGTGTTGTTGTGTTTATTTAATGTTGTTTTGTTAACACATAGCTAGTCTATGGTAAGAAAGATGACAGCAGATTAAGAAGAATTCATCCACGAAAGCAAATCAAGAAAATTATCGAACGTGTTTTTCACATTTCCATTTTATGACGCTGTCGAACGTATTCAAAGCAAACGTGTGAATAATTCGTGCGTATTAATCACTTTCCTATTGAACTGTCCATGTACGTAAATAATTACAACATGTATATACATTTGATAAAATACTCTACTGATGATAGAATCTTATAATCTCAAGATTGTGTGTCAATTACAGAAACTCTATAATCCGATCGGTATAACTGATTCCATAATCAAACAGAACAGACCCTCATCAGACGGCTGCTAAAGGAATCTGATCAGGGTCTACTATGTTTACAAAAGACGTGGAAATGCGTCTCTAGTCGGTTAAGGCGCTAATAATACTTTTTCCTGAAATATGTGGTTCAGCTAAGCAATCGTGTGTGATTAGGTTGGAAAATGTACCTTTAACCGTTTCCTTATAAACGCGTTTTCACACATTTGCAAACAGCGTAGACCCCATTCAGAGGGTTCCTGTAGGAGCCGACCCATAAGGGCCTGCTGTGTTTGCTTATGGACTTATAAAAATCAGATTCTTCAGTTTCTGCCACGGTAAAACTGTCCCTTGTTAAAATTACTTATAAAACTTTGGCTAGTTATATTCGCTCGGTCAATAGTTATATAATCCCATCATGAATATATAAGATTATTTTTATAATGGCATGTGAACATGTGATCTTTTTGCCATAACAGAAACTGTAGAATATTACATTGTTGCGTTAGCAAACATAATACACCAAATCACACAGCCTCTATTTATGGGTTTGTAGTTATGCATTATGTTTGGATAGTGATTATGCATTGTGTTTGGATAGTAATTATGCATTGCGTTTGGATAGTAATTATTCATTGTGTTTTAATAGTGATTTTGAATTATGTTTGGAGAGTGGTTTAACATTATGTTTGGATAGTGATTATGCATTATGTTTAGAGAAGTATGTGGATCATGCCTTGATAATGTGTATCAACCGGGTGCCCAAAGCTGAATTACTGACCATATCTCATGTAGCTTACAGCACGTAAGCCCCGTGCAACACTATGCATCATCCCCACCCGAGTGTTCTACACTATAAGGGAACATAATTTTCTTTTTATTCGTATACAGAAACGAATTAAATAATATTTCCCTTCAATCTCATACCATATTTGGACATAACAGAATACTCAAGACTGAACTGAAATTTCATTTTGTAATTTGTATTTACAGATAACACTTGGACAACCGATGGATAAACATAATAATAAACATTATATTGCATTATTAACGTCATTGTTGAACAAACTGTAGCATCAAACTGTCTCACATGTGTAAACGGATACAACTGAAGTCCTAGTGAAGTCCTGTAGGAGCCGTCTGATCAGGGTCTGCTCTGTTTGCTTATAACATGATATAGATCTTTATCTATGGTTTTTGTCAAAGCAAAGACATCCTATGAAAACCTTACATTATATAACTCTTGCTAATAACTGTTCATGATGTTATAGTTTCTTACACGAATAGAGTTAAATATTCTTACTGTGACTCCTAGTGTAGCAAATAGCCTAAGGTTTAGAACACCCAACCGGTCTATGAAATATAACAAGCAATGTTATATATCAAAATGTTGGTCCGGATCTGTAGTATATGAAAATGAAATTCATTTGGACTGAAGTGGTTGGAGTTGGCCTGAAATCCAAGATTGGCGTCAAGATTGCCGCCAAAATTGAGTGAAACCAAACATATAATATTTTGCCTTAATTTTTATTCATTTTTGAATCTACTGAATCCAAACCTGTTTTATTTTGGCTAATAATAAAGAAATCTCTTTAACAAAACAACAAAAAAACTTGCTGTGAAGTTTATAGAGGTCAATTTTTAAATATAAGGTCAAAGGTCAAAATATTTATACAAATTTTACCACTGACAAATACGTTTTGTTTCCTACATTCTAAATATGAAACATTTTAACAAGAATTATGCATATTATATAAAATGATATATGCTTTGTTAACTTCTAGGACTGTTGAGTTATGTATTATACAATCGTTGCTGTTGTCATGGAGATAATTTTTAAAGATGGCTGCCAAACTTAAGAAAAACAAACAAACATCGTTATTTGCTAAATAGATAGATTTGTTATCGTTGTACCTACTGACACCAAATATTTTTTTATTTAGCTAAACATTAAATATTCTTGACTTGATTAACTTGAATTAAATTTAGTTTATAGAAATCAAGGTTAAGTTCAAGGTCAAAGGTCCAACTGTATCAACATTTGATATCTGACAAAATGTTATTGTTTCCAATTCATTCAAATAAAAGATATTTGATAAAAAAGAATGGTACATCAAAATGTTTAGCGATGTTTGGTCTTTCAATTTTAACATCATTATCCAGTAGATATAGTACATACATACATGTATATAGTAATATATCATACAATTGTCTTTCAAAAGTATTTCACGTGCCATGACATCGTGTGTCTTATTGCATATATGTTAATTGAAGCTCAGATCAGTCTGCGCATACGGAGAGTCTGACCAGAGAGCTTCATTGTCCATTTTTGTACAATAGGGTTACATTTACTTAAAAAAGTGTAGTTCTCAGGTCAGACTGTGCATATGTGCAGGCTAGTGCTGAAACGATTCCTGGATATTTGTAACCGTTTAATCGGGAGTATTAACTGTCATTAACCGATTAATCAGAACTGTGTCACACACTCATTCAAACCTGGGTACACCGTAAATCTTTGTACTAAATGCGACTGCATATATCAACATAATTATGATGAAAGAGCAATGAGAAGGACCATTGTTATTATTGATATATGCTCGTGATAGTTACCTGGGTGCTAATATTGACATATTTCTGCGCACAAAAATGCCACAGATGTTCAATCTATATATATGTAGATACACACGTATGATAAAATACTGGGCTAAGATTTTATTTTGCGATAATATTATTGTTAATTATGTATATCAGGCTCTTTTAGCGGATATGCAATTTGGAAAACACAATTGGGTATCGAAATTCAGCATTTGCTACGTGGTATGCAATAAAGGAAAAGAAAAAGAAGACAACGGTAAAACATGTATGTATTAAGTTATCTCATCTATCAAGCAGTTGAATAATTTTGCAACATCCTTAGCATGTTTCACATTGTTCCATGCATAACCATTCCATATTGTTTTTTCCCTTTTTTTTCTTCCCTCTTTCTTTCGTTTTTCTGTATTTCTTTCGTTCTTTATTTCTCTCTTTCTTTTGATGTATATACATGCAATTTATACTAATCCTTAATAATACTTATTGTAATGCCGAGCCTCAAAATTTGTCAAGAATTAGAAAAAAAGAAATATCTCTTTCGTTATACCAAGTTCTTAAAATTTGCAGGTACACATACCTTGTTGATATGTGTAAGATTTAGATACAGGTCACATTGATGTTACATAAACAATTGCGTATACCATTAATTCTATCATGTAACAATAAACATGTCAATATATACGTTACTAATAAAGTGTTTTGAACCTTGGTAAAAAACTTGTTCAAATTTCACGTGCCTTTCTGCCATTGTTTACAACTATCAGCTGAGAATACAGTACAGTTGGCATGGCCGCAGAGACCTTCTCAAAACACTATACTGCGGGAAGCTCTCAAGCCAGTGTTGTGCATAAACTGAGCGTGACTTCAAACTTGAGAAATTAAATTGAACTTTGATGACATATTTTATCATTATAATGTCCTATCATAATCAATGTTCACCGGTTCGCCCTACAGTTCTTTCGCTCAACTAACGCTCGGCACATGTGTTACACATGTAACAATCTTACAATGTTAGATTAGATAAAAACTATAATAAGAGGTTAAAATATGCCCTAAGTGTGCCTTCTGGCCATAGGCGTGCCATAATAGCCAGAAGGCACACGCAGGCCATATTTTGACCTTTTTATTGAATTTTCTAAATGCCACCTATCATCTTAACACAATCAACCATCCCAACAAAACACAGTTCTGAGCAGATCTATACTTTGGGAAACATGGACAGGAGAAATAGTTATGCCTTCATGGGGATTCGAATCCCCACCGAAAATGTGTAGTCCGACCTAATATAACTGTTTGATTTTAAAATCACACAGCTATATTATGATTGATAGAATTTAATCAAGATACCTGATGTCACTATTTTCAAATCAAAAAGTCTTGTTCTACATTCCCAAATCACCAGAAATGTCTTTCTCGTATGTGCAATTTCCTCTTTTTACACCCCCAACCCCACACCAATCAGCCCACTTGGTGTACCTGTTTTCCTCCGACAAACACCTTCTACATTACATACTATGTAGTTTATGTATATAACTCACGTTGACATTGTTAAAAAATGCATGTATAATAGACGATGTACTATGTACAAGTCTGAAATAAAATATGTTCTGTTCTGTTCTGTTCTGTTCCTAATAACCACTACGCCAATGAGGACTTTACATATGACTACATTGTTTTTAACTTATATAATTATTTGTTTGAGAACTCCCGATGAATGACGTGTAATTATGACGTCATAAATGTCATTTTTGAATAAAATAAACACAGTCAGGTAGTAGAACTTTACGATTGTAAAAACTTTACGATTGGCCAGTTCTAGAATACAATTTGAAAACGACGTCAAAACCCTTTCTCAAGCCATTTTTAATTAAATCTAGATCTGCGTTGCTAATATCAACATATTGCACATGAAAAAGATCGTGGGTCGATTATGGATAATCGACCTACTGTGTCATTGTGGATTGGTCACATGACTCCGTAATGACTGTTTTCTACGGCAATTTTGTTACTATTTTATATAGGTATTCAATAACAAGGGAGCTAGGGTTCTCGGGTTCGATCCCCTGCCGGACTAAATCCTTCAGACAAGACTATTAAACGAGGTCCTATGTATCAAGGCTTTACACTGGGCATCTAAAAGAACTACCGTCTATCAACAACATCGTAGATAGCTACCAGGCGTAGCGAAGAAAGTGATTAAACTGATCAATACCAGGTATAAAAAGCCTTTGTTCTTTTAACTCGCATATGTTTAACCGTCATATAAAAAACACACATGTATCCATGAACATTTAATTACTTCACTCAGAGTTTAAATTGTTGTATCAGAAAAATGCTTCCCTGGTACCGAAGAAAAGTCAATGCCGCTTGATATTTGGATCTTATTTAACCCTTCGCTTGCTGAATTTTAAAATACATTTCTCCTTCTTTACCCATGCCCTGTTGTATAATTACATATATCTTCACTGTGTACAAGTAGTTCGCTGTGCAATCACTGCTGTGGAGTGCACTGGTTGCACAATCAACTTGTAAATAGTGCAGACCCTGATGAGACAGCTCCTGCAGGAGCTGTCTCATCTGGGTCTTCACTATTTACAGGTAGGTATATTGACGTGAATAGCAAGCGAAGGGTTAAGGAAACTTGTATTTGTATATTCACAAATGAACTATTCACGACTCGAATTATATGGTTGTTCTAGTTCATTTACCAATTATAATTATATCTCCATACATTGTGTGAGAATATATTAGAATATTCATGAGTAAGGGTGTGTACGGCGAATAGTTGTTATGGTGTACAGCGAATAGCGTTTCTGGTGAAATTTAATGTACGGCGAATAGCTTTTACATTTTTCGAAAAAAAATACATTCAAAAGGGAGAGTATTTTAACAGACAGTGTAGAACAAAGACCTGTAAGTTAGAATACGTTAATATTCTACTTAAATATTTAAGAAGTTTGCTTTGGTCTGTATCTCCTATTTTACTGATGTCATTGAATTCAAACTTCACACATGGAACAGACATGATGAGAGGAAGTGTCATGCACAAGGTCCAGAACTCTAGCTTCAGTAGTTTTGGAGTTATTGCCCTTTTTCATTATTTAGTCTGGCAATAAGTCCTATTCTACTGATGCCATTGAATTCAAAGATCACGCATGGAACAGGCTTGATGAGAGGATATGTCATGCACAAAATCAATAACTCTAGTTGCAGTAGTTTTGGAGTTATTCCCATTTTCATTTTTGTCAGGCCAATAAGTCCTATTCTACTGATACCATTAAATTAAACTTCACATACTGGCAGTCGACACAAGTGTTCCGAGGAACACCTTTTTAGTCATAGGCGAATCCAGGCGGGGGCGGACCCGGCGTACGCCCCCTCCCCCGAAGTAAACGTATTTTTGTGCCTTGAAATTCATATTTGTAATATACAAAAATGCAAAAGTCCTTTTTTCTGCGCGCCAAACGCGTAGTTCACATATCAATATATCAATCATTTTTCACTCATCTTTGCGCTAATGTACAGTCGGTTTAGACTCTCATCCCGTTACTCATGTCGAATTTCGCGATTCAGACGTATCCCTCTTTTTGCACATTGATTGTTTTTTCGCTGCTTTTTATGCCAACAGTTTGAAGATGGATGCATTAAAACATATCAAAAACAATTTGTTTTGTTTTTCGAATCCATGTCGGCAATGAATGAAGAATGATTTAATGCACAGGCATTAATATTCATACATAAGGATATCGACATGGATATCAAGGAGGTTATAAACCTCTATGCGACAAAACATCCTCGTAGGATGTTGTTGCTTAACCCACTGCTTAACCCACTGTCTGACGGTTAAGTGTAATTGAAAATCAAATTAAATAAATGCAGGTTTTTAGGTGACCGTAAGACTGATAGAGGGTGTCAGACTGCGTTCTATACTCTGTTTCACACAGTGTTGCTGTTATAATGAATACATTCTGAAAGTTGGAGATCATTCAAAAGCAAAAGTAGCAATGTGAAGAGAAAATTGCAGACTGGGTTTATTGAGTCTGTTCATGTGTAGTAATTAAAAGGGCAACACTACTCACGCCCCCTAGCGCCGGCTTAAGCAGTATTCACTTTTCCAAACTAATAACTTAAAAGCTTATGATCCCGAAGGCCAGAACATATAACAACACTGAGAATGAAGCACAGCGACTTTTTACGGCCGCCACACAAGCACTTAAATTCAATGAAAACTACTTCAGCTTGGCCAATAGGGACCTATCTTACTCCAATTACCAAACAAATTTCTTAAAATGGTCAAAATATGATGAGTGAAAGCCAATCAAAACATCACCAGAAACCACTACACACACGGAATTTCAAAACAATGATCTGGGAAGACCTCACTGACACCGCCGCTCCCCTCCCCAGTCCGTCCTGCTTCGGCCCATACCTTCGGCGTGGGCTTCATTATAGCATTTCTTCTGGGTAAATCCATAGGTACTGTTTATAAAATGCCAGGCATATTATTACGTTACTCTGATGCAAGCACATAATGCTTGACATACTCGAGGAGTGCTTGCTAAGTATTCAAAATCACTAAAGTCAAGGAGATTTCGGTCTATAAATATACACACGTAATGTCATAAGCAAACAGCAGATCCTGATCAGACGGCTCCTAAATGACATCTAATGTGGATATACTCAGTTTGCAAATGCGTGAAAATGTGTTTATATGAAGAAAAGCGTCAATGATTTAATCAAGGTCCGTCAAAACCGAAAGTAGCGCAATAGTAGATCTTGATACTCTAACAATTGTTTGTTCTAAAAGTTCCCTCAATTCTTATCTTAGATACTTATATTTCGCCAACAACCTACATTTTATTTCTAGAGCAATGACATGTTCATGATAGACATGAGGTGTCAGTTTATTTTCATCGCACTGGCCTTAGGGAACGACTAAAAATAAATTTTAGCTGTAAAACGCCGTACATCGCGCAAGTTATTTGCCAAACAGTAAATATATTACAGTGAACCCTCGTTACAACGGAGGTGTTTGTTTCCAGACATTTTGCTGGTAAAACGAGGTTGCCCTTATAACGCGTGCCGTCGTTAAGAAAACTTTAACATTGCTTATAACTTCTGAATTACTTAAGCTAGACCATTCATATTTGGTATGCCGATAGCTTGTGTGAAGACATTTCACTTGATACAGGGATACATGTAATCAGGTCAAGGTCAAGGTCACTATTTCGAAAACTTTGCCGTTTTCAACAAACTTTAACATTGCTATATTTTCTGAACTACACATGCTAGGCAATTCATCTTTGGTATACAGATATCTTGGGTAAAGGCATTTCACTTGGTACAAGGATACATGAAATCAGGTCAAGGTCAAGGTCACATTTTCCAAAACTTTGCCGTTTTTTAACAAAACTACTTATAACTTCTGAATTTCTTAAGCTCGATCATTCATATTTGGTATGCAGATAGCTTGGGTAAAGGCCTTTCACTTGATACAAGGATACGTGAAATCAGGTCAAGGTCAATGTCACTATTTCGAAAACTTTGCCGTTTTTAACAAACTTTAACATTGCTATATTTTCTGAACTACAAAAGCTAGGCAATACATCATTGGTATACAAATGGCTTTGGTTAAGGCCTTTCAGTTGATATAAAGATATTTGAAAGTAGGTCAATGTCAATGCCACTATTTAGACAAGCTGGCCATCATTGAAAAACTTGTACGGAGATAACTTTGGTGAAGGCCTTTCGGTTGATACAAGGATACATGAAATTGGGTCAAGGTCAATGTCACTATTTTGAAAACTTGGCTGTTTTTAACAAACTTTAACATTTTGCTATAACTTCTGACCCACGAGTGTTAGGCAATTCACCTTTGGTATTCAGATAGCCTTGGTAAGGACCTTACTGATGACATAAAGATACCCGAAATCAGGTCAAGGTCACTATTTTGAAACATTGGCTGTCATTAAAATGTTGTTATAACTTATGAACTACATGGGATAGACAATTCATATTCGGTATGCAGATAGCTTGGGTGAAGGCCTTTCAGTTGATACAAGGATACATGAATTGGGTCAAGGTCAACACAAACATATCCAGCTTTAATGCGGTTTCCGCATGTTTTGCTTGTTGACTTCATCGTTACTATTTCAGTTGTACTAATCTGAGAATAATGCACCCTAAGTAATTTACATACGTGAATTTGTATAATTATATCTATATTATATCATAAGCAAACAGAGCAGTTCCTGATCAGACTGTTCCTACAGTGACCGTCTGATCTGGGTATACTCTGTTTGCAAAAGCGTAAAACATGTACGCCGACAAGAAAGGTTTAGTACTCTATGAGAGCGACCTCTTAAACCCGGAAACGGAAGGAGGACGTCGGATATCTGTACTAGTTCGTTTTTGTCGTACCCTTTATTACTTTTCTACAGTTACTCTGTTTGCAACTCAATCATTGAGTATACTAGCGATAGGTGGATACAGTTTGTTTAAATTAAATTATTTTTTTCGTTTCACGGTTTTTTTACCACTGTATTTGCCATCGCGGTTGTTGTAGATTATTCGGAGAGGGGATACGTTTATTTACACTGTCTTTTAGGGTGGGGATGGAATAAGTGTGAGGTTGGGCACACCGAAACCGGTTTAACCGCCTAGTGGCTTTTGTCACTGACCGTTCCAATGCGGTACTTCCATCTTCTTCCTCCTATTGTGTGTTTGTTTTGTCTTTGTGCGTCTCTGTGTTTTTGATAGTTATGTACATTTGCTGTGTTTTCTTGTGTTCTGTTCGGTCGGCTGTTTGTTCTGTATGTGGTGTTTCCTGCATGACTCATATTTGTACTTTTATGGGGTAAATTGTTAACCAACCACCAACGATATTGTTGGTAATAATGTATGTATACACACTATTTTAGTGAAGTGCAGGAACGGTAGTATCTGTTTAAACTCTTTACAGTAGAACTGGTCTTAAGCATCAATAAAAAATAGGTCTGATTATTGGTCTGTAATGAAGGTGGTACTTTAATGCACATCAAATGCAATACAGAAAGCTCATATATGAACTTTCTATATTACTTTTGCCGTGCATTAAGCACCTTCTTTATGACTCCCATGTTTAATAAATGAATGACCGCTTAGGACAGGTTCAACAGTAACCTGTAATGCATTGTCAAACAGAGTAGACCCAGATCAAACTATTCATTAGGAGTCGTCCGGTGAGGGCATACTTTACTTATGACATAATACATGTGTATTTCCATCGTCTGTGCTATGACCGGAGATGCTTGTATTTATTATAAAAAAAACATAATCTATTAATATTAATGATGTCATTATTTCTGACATGCATATTCATGGGGTAAAGGGTTAAAAGAGATAACACTTGTCATATGCAAATAGGAGAGAGCTAATATATATAAGGAAATTGAGTAAAGCAGTGACTAACTCTCGTTTGCAAACAGCTTGGATCCAGATAAGGCCTGAGTCTCATCAGGATCCGTGAAGTTTGACACTTTCTTAAAAGTCTGTAAAAAGCTTGGCTGAATCAGAATTAAACCAAACTGCGCCAAATCCAATTTTGAGCAGACCGTATATTTCGCAGCGGAAGTAGAGTTAAAATGTCAAACACCGCAGGCTTTGTTTGTGTCGGTAGTATCGCAGTATACTAAATACACGGGTTGCAAAGTATAAAAAAAACCTTTAGATCTGACGTGTCAGTTTTATTTATACATGTCCCGTAGATTGGGATTATACCACTATTGTATTAGGTGTGCTCAGTATTTTACCGACTATTTTTAACACATATACTATTTAATTATAATATAATAACTATTACAGCGGTTTAGCTGAGAGTCTAACCAGCTGCACGGGCTTCACGAGAAAGTCGCTGTTATTATTATTCGAAAACTCGTCAATTTCAGCAAATTATATTGCTTGGAATGGAATAGTGTTTAAAAATCATCTCTATAAATAAAAACGGCAGGTTACTACTAATTTCAAGTAGGTTTGTCTATAATACAATGTATAAAATAGTGTGTAATACCGAACGAAACTCCGCCCAGCGTATTAATATGAAACTGAATGTTGGAGAGTCCGTAAGCAAGGTAATTATTAGTTATTTTATCCATGCACTAGTTTTGGTGATATAGAAAAGTGCCATTGATACGACAACTCAAAAGAAGTATAATACTGGAATGCTAACGCATATGGAACCTAATGCAGGACAAAATTGATAGAGAAAGCGCCTATTGATGGATAAATTACGGTGGAACCAGACTTAAGCGACCATCAAAAAGATGTCCAATTCTGGGTCTTTAAGGTAGGTGGCAGCTTATTGCTGGTCAAAAGCAATGTATGGTTTGGTAATTCAAATACATGTAATACTAACCAGGATTTGTCACAAGCATTTCGTTTGAAATGCGACTATAAAATCTAATATCAACAACGAAAATGCCACATGGAACGACCACTACTCTATGTACATGTATATAATTGTCAGCATTCGTCAGGACGTTTCTTTTACTGGACGTCATATAAAAACAGAAGTTGTGTATAGTTGGCCATGGCATGTAACTGAAACATTTGTTACGAAAGTCTGAGTGTTTAGGACAGCATAGTCAGGAATTATATTAATATTCAGTTAACTGAATTGTGATTACAAATTTTACAGAATCTACTGTCTCCACGAATTCCACTATATCGGTCTCTTTCTACTTCAAGGTTATAAAACCTGAATCAAAAACGAGTAAATCTTTGTCATTAATTATCTTTTGATATTCTATTCAAATAGTTTTCGAAGCAATATTTCGTTCTGAATTTACAATAAGTATCTAAGTTTAGCATAGTTTTGATTGATGTAGTCCATTCGTGTATTTACTAGTCCCTCAACCTTCTTTTCAGTACAGGTAGGCCAATAAAATTAGGATCAAAGTTGAATCGCTGATTTGTATACCCGAGATGATCAATATTGGGGCCATTCTTTTGGTCCAGCAAGAACTTCTAACAGTTCGACACTAGACAAGATAGGCTTTGTTGAACCGTATATGTCACGGATCAAATATGTAACTCAAGTGAAAATGTCGACCGAATATGCCACACGTGTGATATGTTCGGTCGAAAATGACACGCGCATCAAACTAATATGGTTGATACGACAACTCAAAAGAAGTATAATACTGGAATGCTAACGCATATGGAACCTAATGCAGGACAAAATTGATAGAGAAAGCGCCTATTGATGGATAAATTACGGTGGAACCAGACTTAAGCGACCATCAAAAAGATGTCCAATTCTGGGTCTTTAAGGTAGGTGGCAGCTTATTGCTGGTCAAAAGCAATGTATGGTTTGGTAATTCAAATACATGTAATACTAACCAGGATTTGTCACAAGCATTTCGTTTGAAATGCGACTATAAAATCTAATATCAACAACGAAAATGCCACATGGAACGACCACTACTCTATGTACATGTATATAATTGTCAGCATTCGTCAGGACGTTTCTTTTACTGGACGTCATATAAAAACAGAAGTTGTGTATAGTTGGCCATGGCATGTAACTGAAACATTTGTTACGAAAGTCTGAGTGTTTAGGACAGCATAGTCAGGAATTATATTAATATTCAGTTAACTGAATTGTGATTACAAATTTTACAGAATCTACTGTCTCCACGAATTCCACTATATCGGTCTCTTTCTACTTCAAGGTTATAAAACCTGAATCAAAAACGAGTAAATCTTTGTCATTAATTATCTTTTGATATTCTATTCAAATAGTTTTCGAAGCAATATTTCGTTCTGAATTTACAATAAGTATCTAAGTTTAGCATAGTTTTGATTGATGTAGTCCATTCGTGTATTTACTAGTCCCTCAACCTTCTTTTCAGTACAGGTAGGCCAATAAAATTAGGATCAAAGTTGAATCGCTGATTTGTATACCCGAGATGATCAATATTGGGGCCATTCTTTTGGTCCAGCAAGAACTTCTAACAGTTCGACACTAGACAAGATAGGCTTTGTTGAACCGTATATGTCACGGATCAAATATGTAACTCAAGTGAAAATGTCGACCGAATATGCCACACGTGTGATATGTTCGGTCGAAAATGACACGCGCATCAAACTAATATGGTTCATAAAATGTGATATATTCGTGTGGTATAAGATTTTATATGCACACCAAAACGAATATGTTACACCCACAAAGTGGACACCAAAAAAAAAGAAAATGGCAACGAATTCATCACATTTGCTAATTGTTATCTGTTTTGAACATTTTATTGAAATCTTATTTATGCTATTATATTCATCATTATTATCATCATCATCATCATCATCATCATCATCATCATCATCAGCATCATCATCATCATCATCATCATTGCGGCAGTGATATTAGAATTGCAAATAAATGTAGTCACATGAAACTGTTAAATATGCTTAAAATAATATCATGTATGACATCATTATTATATAGAAATAACACGTATGACAATGTCGTTTAATTCTTTGAAATCACTTTCAGAGTTATATCAGTTTGCTGTTTATTTGCGTATGAGTGATATTAACTGGTATGTTATCGACATTACATATTTGCGGCAGTGAATATTAAAATGGCAAATAAATGTAGTCACATGAAACTGTACACATATGCAATAATTACATGTACATGTATATTACCGTTATTATTTAGAAATTACATCTATGACAATGCTGTTTAATTCGTTGAAATCACTGTTCAGGGCAGTATCAGTTTCTTGTTTATTACAGTTTTGAAAATTTCGTTTGTTCTCTGGATAAGATACCGGTTTCTATATCAATTGAAAGTCACTTTCAGTTATGCAGAAACAACAAGAACGCTAAATAAAATGGTAATGAATTGACTGTAACGACGATGTTGTTGATGATGATGGTCGTAATGAGGTTAATGGTTTTGGTGATGATGGTAAATCGATCGTGATGCTGGTTACAACGATGATGGTGGTGATGGTGATTGTAATGATGATGGTGAATGATAATGCTGATGGTGATTGATGATAATGATGATGACAAGTATGATGATTAAGATGATGATGATGATGGTGATGGTGGTTGTTGGCATTACGATAATGATCGCGATTCTGGTCGTAAAGATGATGATGACGACAACCATGATGCTGAATATACTAATTATGATCGTGGTGGTGGTGGTGGTGATGATGATGATGATGATGATGATGATGATTTTATTATGCTGATGAGGATGAGGAGGAGGATGATAATGATGATGACGACGACGACGACGATGACGACGATGATGATGATGATGATGATGATGATGATGATGATGATGATGATGATGGTGGTGATGATGATGGCGATGGTGAATGATGGTAATGGTTTTATATCACAACATATACGTTTATGTTTTTACTGTCATACTGAGCAGACGATTACGAGACATTTGACAGTTTTGATTGTTACGTCTCGAATATATCACACACGTGTTACATATTCGATCCGTGACATATACGTGACATAAGGCTTCATACAAATGCGAACCTACATTTCTCATGGTTATTAGTTGAGTAATTAGAAGTGATAATTGCAGCCATATAGATGAAATGATTCTCAAGAAAGTGATTGTTGCTTAAAATAGATCAAAAAAAGAAATAAATAAGAAAATAAACCACACAGAAACTTTCGGAAATGGTGATTGTATGGAATTAATGTGTATTAAAATGTCCTGTTCTGTGAATGCTAAGAGATATGCCCAATACCTGTAAATAACTAGCTGACAGACTTAAAATGAGGTTAACTTGATAATGAGATTAGCAATGATTGTCAGTAGCAATTCATTGGCCGAATTGCTCCCAATCCAGGCTTATAGATTGGCGAATGCCGTCCGTCCGCCCCTCCGTCTGTCCGGATGACCTTTTTGTTTGTGTTAGTTATAGCCAAAGTATAACACCTACAGTAACCAAACTTGGCATGTGGGTTCAGAATGAGGGTCACATTACATGTCATAGGTTAGCAGGTTACTATGACCCCTTTATGACCTAATTTTTACGCTTCATTGACTTAGAGAATTTCCAGGTTGACCTTTTGTTTGTGTTAGTTATAGCCAAAGTATAACACCTACAGTAACCAAACTTGGCATTTGGGTTCAGAATGAGGGTCACATTACATCTCATAGGTTAGCAGGTTACTATGAACCCTTTGTGACCTAGTTTTTACACTTCATTGACTTAGAGAATTTCCGGGTTGACCTTTTTGTTTGTGTTAGTTATAGCCAAAGTATAATACCTACAGTAACCAAACTTGGCATGTAGGTTCATAATGAGGCTCACATTACATCTCATAGGTTAGCAGGTTATTATGAACCCTTTGTGACCTAATTTTTACGCTTCAATGACTTGGATAATTTCCAGGTTGACCTTTTTGTTTCCGATCGATAACTAATCAACGACTTGGCCTAGAATCTTCTGAAATGGTTTCAGATCAATAACTGCTCAAGGGTTTGGCTTAGGATCTTCAAATTTGCTGTGGTGGTTGTTCATGACCAGTAGATGACCCCTAATGTTTAAGAGGTCACTAGATCAAAGGTCAAGGTCACCATGACCTTAACTGGTGAAATGGTTTCCGATCAATAACTGCTCAAGGGTTTGGCTTAGGATCTTCAAATTTGCTGTGGTGGTTGGTCATGACAACTAGATGAGTCCTCTTGTTTTGAGGTCACTAGGTCAAAGGTCAAGGTCACCATGACCTTAACTGGTGAAATGGTTTCCAATCAATAACTGCTCAAGGGTTTGGCTTAGGATCTTCAAACTTGCTGTGGTGGTTGGTCATGACCACTAGATGACCCCTAATGTTTTTAGGTCACTAGGTCAAAGGTCAAGGTCACCATGACATTAACTGGTGAAATGGTTTCCAATCAATAACTGCTCAAGGGTTTTGCTTAGGATCTTCAAACTTGCTGTGGTGGTTTGTCATGACAACTAGATAACCCCTATTGTTTTTAGGCCACTAGGTCAAAGATTAAGGTCACCATGACCTTAAATGATGAAATGGTTTCTGATTAATAACTGCTCAATGGTTTGGTTGGGGATCTTCAAACTTGCTGTGGTGGTTGGTAATGACCACTAGATGACCCCTATAGTTGTTATAATCACTAGGTCAAAGGTCAAGGTCACCATGACCTTAACGTATGAAATGTTTTCAGACCAATAAATGATTAGTGGTTTGGCTTAGGATCGTCAAAGTTGCTGTGGTGATTAGTCATGACCACTAGATGACCTCTATAGTTGAAGTCACTAGATCAAAGGTCAGGGGGTCTGAGAGTATACATGTTTTACAAACATCTCTTGTTTTTTACGCTTCAATAAATTTCTAGGTTGACCTTTTTAACATGTTGACCTCATTACATGCAATTGGAATATGTTTAACTATTTATTATGCCTTCAGCATTTGCTGATGCAGAAATATATAATGATTGACTGCTCATCTATATCACTTTAATCGGCAATCCGGCCATACCGACATTGGCGGTTTCTTGTTTTAGTTGCATTAGAACGGTAGGATTGAGGTAAATTGTGAATTAAATCTAAGTTTTATTTCACTCTACGGGATATAGAACTCAAGGCGTGGGACACGCCGATAGGACTATATTCTGTAGTATGAAATGAATATGCTCTGAGCTATTTAGCACAAGGCTCTATACTCAGGGAGCCAGTGGGTCTACCGTGCATCCCCTCCCCTAGACTTTATTTCATGGGAACCGAAATTGTCAGAAAAGTCTACTGAATCAGAATCGCGAATGTACTCAAGTTTAAATTCTTTTAGGCTATGCGTATTTTAACCGTTTCCATGGCAACTCCCAGTTTTCGCAATGATGACACATACCTACAAAATCGCCCATATAAACAAACAAAATAGTACCTGATCAGACGGCTCCTGTAGGAGTTATCTGATCTGGGTCTATCTACTCTGTCTGCAAATGCGTGAAAACACGTTTGTTAGGGAGGCATACTACATAACGGAGAGAGGAGAAGGCTGGCTCTAGGCTAGCCGCCTTCTCCTCTTCCTATAAAGAAAGACAGCTTTTAAAAGCCAGCTTCTTTTCTAATTATTTTGGTGTTCGTCACACCATGTGGTGGCTCTAGACATTCTAATAGCATTGTTTTTTCATTACTTAGACCTTGATACTCTGACAAAGAAACTTGGCAAACAATTCATATAAATTTGACTATAATTTTATTCTCTAACCTATTACTGGCAGATGTGTGGGCGTTAACCCAAATATTGTCAAATCATTATCTTTAAGTCAATTAACTGAAGCAAATGCAAATCAATTACTAGCCTATTCACTGCAACAAATGTAAATGTCAAGCTTAACTCAACCACACAAAATGTCTGACACAGTCACAAATCCAGCACAATAAATAGAGTACAAGTAGCAAGGTGGCGCCGCAAAAATAGCACGTTGGCACCTTCAGCAAATATAGCACAATGAATAGTGTAGCAAAGTGACACCGCAAAATAGCACATTGGCACCTTCAGCAAATATAGCACAGTGATTATGCAAATTGGCACTGCAAAATAGCACGTTGGCGCCTTCGGCAAAGTACAAATCTTGGGACCCGAAGAAAACATGCTCCATACCTACTGCACCTATTGTATTGAATGTGCCTTAGCACAGCAAACTATAACTATAGCGCATATTCATTAATTAACGGATCCGAATAACCTGGTATCCTGAATACAAAAAGTGGTTAGGCCGAAGCTGATGACCGAAGCTGATGGTAGGTCAACCTATAGGGTTCACGCCGTCCCTGGATTGCATTTTCTTTTACTCCTGGTCTACCTGGTCTTGAAAGTGTCAGTGAATACTCCGTCCCAGGTAACTGAAAAATATACAACACAGAAGGCCCAGAACCAAACTCCCAAATCAAATTGGGAGGGTGGGTGGGTTTTAAAGTGAATAAATTTGTACTTGCTTTCCAATTTGTGGCCAGCGGGAAGAGGCGGTGTCCGTGAAAGTTGCACGCCTTGTAATATTCGCTCGCTTATTACTACGCTCGCTCTGTGGACTTAAAGATGAGCATGTTCTTCCCCTAAGAAAAGGCGTAACTTATTCCTAGACAATAACGTTCTTTATAAAACGGAAATGGTTAAAGCAATATTCGAAATGGCTATCTTTCCAACATGTCAAACATATATAATGTTAACCAAGCTGTTCAACATGATTCAACATGATATCTACACTACAACATCAGCACCAAGTACAACAACATACCACCGCAAACAGTGCAACATTAATATTACATTACTATATATTTACATTCACCCCATCCCTTTCCATTGTAAAATTGACGTTCAATTGTTGTAAACTTCATTTTCAGCGGAGGCGGGGCTTACGGGCCTTTTCTCCGCGAATTAATTTTCGAATTCGGACAGCAGACATTTGGCGGAATTTTCAAAACTAACCGACTGCGTTCTTATTAGCGTAAACCTTTATGATCTTCTTATCTAAAATTCTTCTTTACTAATACGCGACAAGATAAGTGCAGCACTTTATAAAAAGCATTTATTCGTATTTACATGTAGACTAGATCAACAGCGATCAACGCTTTTTTATCCTAAGGTCAATATGACGTCACATCAAATTGACATCAACTCGGTATTTTCGCGCCAAAGTGTCAAGTTGATGACGTTGATTGTTTACATAAATACTTAAACTGCTCTGATCTAATATTTCGACCACTAAGGGCCTTTGTCTACCGAACTGGAAGATTTAGCGAAACATGCAAACAGTATTCACCCGAATATTAGTATAGAGCTTAGTTATGGTTTGGATCAGATAGAATTTCTGGACACTCTAGTTAAAATAGATGGCCATATATACACAGATCTTTATGTTAAACCTACAGACAAACAGCTATACCTTAACAATTCTTTCTGCCATCCTCCTAGTACAAAGAAGAGCATAGCATGGACTAAGACTTAAGCGTATATGCATAAGAGAATCGGACTATATTAGAGAAAGAAATAAACTCAAGGGTCAGTTAAGGAAGAGAGGATATAGTGGCAGGATGATAGAAAATCAGTTGGTAAGGGTGGATAAACATGACAGATCTGCCACATTAGTAAAGAAACAAACAGTTAGATCTAATAGGAAAATGAATAGGGTCCCTTTAGTTTTGACGTATTCAAATCTGCTACCGAATATACACTACATTGTAAAAAAACATTCAAAAGTTTTGCATCAATCAGACCGGCTTAAAGAAGTATTCCAACAACTGCCAATCGTAGCATTCAGACGTGATAAAAATATATGTGACACAAACTAACAGGATTGTAAGACCAAGCAATACAGTCTGTTCACAGGGTTGTGCTACTTGCAGTATTCTTGAAATGTCAAGTATAAGTGACACAAATAGGCAATCAGTTTACAATGTGTCTACCAATATTAACTGTAGAGAAAGAAATGTAGATTCTAGTATATGCAATTAAATGCAGTAAATGCGATATAATGGTGTATGTCGGTGAAACTGAGAGGGAAATTCGGGAGAGAATGAAAGAACATTTGAGTGATGTGAGGCATGAGAGAGAGAAGCCAATAAACAGACATTTTGGAATACGTGGTCATAGCAGTGATGATGTGAGATTTGTAGTTTTGAAACGGATGTTCCATGCATGTAGAACTGAAAGACAGATACATGAAACTGATTGGATATGGAGGCTGAGAACGTACAGACCATTTGGCTGTAACATCAAAGAGGATAATGCGCTAATGCATGCATGACGTCGTTGCACTCATGACGTCATTTGATGACGTCATTGTGATGACGTCATGACATTTTAAAAAACAACCCAATGTCACCATGACGACACTGAATCAGCATTATTCTCTTTTTTTATGGCTGAATGCATGTAACAAAAATGTGACGTGTATTTTGACATGATAATCTTTGACAAAGGCCCTTAGTGGTCGAAATATTAGATCAGAGCAGTTTAAGTATTTATGTATTATATTAATTCCCTATTTTGGAATATTTTCTTCATTGTTGATTGTTTACATTGGAACTTATTTTGTTGCGTTCGAATAGTAAACCGCTTCAGTTATGCGGTTATGGCTTTTCCTGTAAGCACATGTACTATTCGTGTTAACAACATCAAGTAAGGATTAAACACATTTGCATACCAATAAGCTACATATCCATGCTAGAAATTACAGGAAATATAATGCAAATATAAGAAATGAATTGAGTTTTTTTGACGTTTAAGCGAAATAAACGACAGAAAATGATCAGCAAATTAACCATAAATTGTTAGCGCGAATCATGTAATTTGCTGATCATTTAAACGTCAAAACAATTCAATTCATTTCTTAAATGAACATTACAACATCAACATTTAAATATAAATTTTACAATACATGTATCAACATTACAACAGCAAAATAAGAAATGTCAACATTACAGTATATACAATACAGCATTACAACATTTGCATTTAGATATGATAGAGGTCCAGATAAGATGCGTAAATTAAAACATTTTCAACAATAACCTCTTTATTTCTACCCCAAACTCTATGCTGTGGTCACACTATAGGGTTTGATGGAGAAATGACGATCTAGCATTGTAGTTATTGGATATGTACGTTTATATGTAGATCTGTGATGTGGTTCGATTTTCACAGATGTTATACTCACTTGCCCGACAGTTTCGACAGCGAGTGTTGGTCATTCTTGGGACAGCTGCTCTACTCATGATTTTCTATGTATTCGTGCAAAAGCTATTGCACCTGCGCAAAGCTGAAGGCTTGCAGAATGACAGTTGGGATAACAAACAGGCTGATCAGGTAAGTATTATATGTTATGTAATAACTACTGCTACTACAACTACAACTATGACTACTACTAATAATAATACAATAACTACCACAACAACAATAACATCAACTACTGCTGCTACTACTACTACTACATTGTACTACAATTGCTTTCAGAATAGCTTTCTTTATACACATCTTCATATCAGTGTTGTTCAGCTGTGGTTTATGTGAAGTTGGCAAAGAGGTAGAGATAATGGACATAAGACATTCAATGTATTGCAGTGAGTTATTCATTTATAATTGCATTCGCTGAACGGAAATCTGGGGACAATCCATTGCACACACGCATACGGACACACGCGCATACTAGTACACACGCACACGAGCACGTACAGTCCCACACTGCCTCTCTAGACAATAGTGCATGCAGCCTGGTAGTCAGTTACAGATATTGATCCAAGTAACTAACCTCATTTCCGTGATTCGTTTTTTGTATTGTGTAGTCAAAACACGGCGTCTTTTCAGAATACAAATGTTCTGAAACTCTGCCAATGCTTTTTAAAGAAAGATATGGAAGAAAAGTATCACTTTTAGAATTGCAGCAGATGACAAATTTGTCGAGGAAATTTACACAGAGTTAAAAAGGTTAACCCTTTGAAATCAGGAAACAAGCTTACCGACATTGCTAACAGTTAAACTCTTAACTGCATGAATATTCATTTGAGAAAAAATGGCATCACAAGCATCAATTAGATTAATTGTTATACTATCACATGGAAACAGGAAGTTGTAGCCACGGCAGACACTGTAGAATCATATCTATGCTAAATAAAAAGCAAACAGAACATACCTGATTAGACGGCTCCTATATGTGCCGCCTGATCTGAGTCTACGCTGTTGCAAAGGCTTAGAAAGGCATATTTATGGAGTACCCCTCTAAATCGATGTTCAACTTAGTATAAATACAAATATCGGTCTATGAGACAGGTGGCAGCTTAATGCAGGGTGGAAGTTATGCAAAGAATTTCTCTAGGAGCTTTCTGCATGACGTTCATCCAGGAATAAACAGCCACCTGCCTAAAAGTATGCTCTACTAGAATTCCTCTTAAGATGCGTTTTATTGTAAATGGTTCAAATCGGGTCGGTGTGCTCCTCAGATCAGAGTCTGCAATATTCGTCATTCAAAATCTACTAGCAGATTTCACCCTGTCATACTGAATGGGTTCTATAATTAAACATTTACTAATTATGTTGACTATTTCATAGGGTTTAACCTTTCAATCTTCGAATATTAACCAAAACAAACAATGACATCTTGGATATTAATTTGCTGCATGTTTACAATGGCATTATGAACAAGGGGAGTTCGATCTTGCTAATTATAATGGCATTATGAACAAGGGGAGTTCGATCTTGCTAATTATAATGGTATTATGAACAAGGGGAGTTCGATCTTGCTAATTATAATGGTATTATGAACAAGGGGAGTTCGATCTTGCTAATTATAATGGTATTATGAACAAGGGGAGTTCGATCTTGCTAATTATAATGGTATTATGAACAAGGGGAGTTCGGTGTCTCTAGAAACTGTAGAATCAGATCTGTATTAAACAATAAACAAATAAGACAGACCCTGATTAGACAGCTCCTGATGTATTTGTAAAGACGTCAAATACATATTTATAGAGTAATGGATTAATGAAGAGAAAAAATAGTGTGTGTTTATCAAATCTTTCTAACACAATGATATCACCCGGTCCAAAGTTTAAAAGGATTCAGATTATAATCTGTATGGTATACTTTTCTATTTATTTATCAGCTCACTATGGAGACAATGTTTCAAAGGAGTAGGCAGCTGGCGCCTCGTTACTTGTATCAGTACAACAAAACATTGGTGATTCCTCCAAAACTTTACCTTGACAACATGACTAGAGCGGAACTTGAGGACCTATATCACAGGTAATACTCTCGAAATATCCTTGTACAGTAGAACTCTCATAAGCGGCCATAAAAAATATGTCTAATTATGGGCCTGTAAGGCAGCTGATAGCGTAATGCATTTTCCTACAGGAGGGAGCTTCCTGCATTACATTTGTCCTACATTAAGCAACCACCTGCTTTTTAAGACTCATATGGTTAATAAATGAATGGCCGCTAAGGATAGCTTCTACTTTGGTTATAAATTTCGTCTATGAACGCGGAGCACAGCTGGAACGAAGAGTGTGTAGCTGAAACACAGAAACGGGGAAACGGCAAATACTGGCAGGCCGACGAGTCTTGTACAGTAGAACCTTCGAACAACAGTCTTTGGATTGATCAGAAAATTCGTTTTCAGAGGTGTTCATTGGAATTTTAGTTCATTATTCTGATTGTGTTGTCTCTATCAGAGTACTTGCTTGGAAACGGTCTATGATTTATTCGTTAGATTCACCTAATTAATGATTCTATAACAAAATAATCAGTCCAACACAATTACTCAAAGTCTCAATCAAAATAAAGTTTCTGACCGTGAAATGGCGAACCAAATGGCATATTTAATAACTGTACTAAGCATGTACTAAGCATGTAACGGTGTTTTCATGAAAATACATGGGACAGAACTACAGACAAAGGCACATACCCAAGTACTAAACTCGTTATTTCACCAAACCCTGTACTGTGACTACGCTTTAAAATCGTCTCTCCGAGAGTGGTTACAGTACAGGATTTGGTGTAGAAATAAAGAGTTATTCTTGACAATGTTTAAATTTACACATCTTATCTGGACCTTTGAATGAGATATGCATAATTGCTCAGTATCCCAAATGCGACAAGATATATGTAAACACATTTCAACATGCTGTTTCAAGTTCGTTCAGTCAGCCATTAGTGATAGTCTCTACGATAAACGAATATTTTCAAACATACGTTCACTTATCCCTGTGACGCTTGTAAATATGAACTTATATGATTGGTACGGATACAATAATGATGATAGTTATTACGTAGGAATGCTTCACTTCATGTGCAATAAGAATTTGTACCATTTGTTCACGCCCTTTTGTAACACGATAACCATAACCTGTCAGATCTGAGTATTAGAAACAAATTATAACGCTCATACAAACTACTTTTAACCAAATAACTATGACGCTGATAATGTGATCTCTTTGGTTGGACACAATCCAAATACGATACAGTCAACTTTGACGCTGATAATGTGATCTCTTTGGTTGGACACAATCCAAATACGATACAGTCTAACCACATCATGACTTTTCTTCATGTCGGACTTATATCACACATTACCTTTTTGTAACAGTACAGTGTGTTACGTCTACAATAGCATATGCAGCACAGAGATAACATAACAGTGTGCTACAAACAACAAAACTATATTCGTTTGTTGTTCTTTTCAACAACGGATACAAACAGTGTTAACCCCAATCCGATGGGGTTCCTCCTTTTCCCCATTTTAATAAGAATTGTTAAAAATAAAGGATCCAAGGAGAAACAAAAGCCTTCTTTTTTAACAAGTATAATCAACCAGAGCAATAATCACATCTGAAATCAACATGGTGTCTTGTCTGGATTTACGCTGTTTGAAAGATTTAAAGGTTGGTTGTCGCAAAGCTGTCTTACTTAAGAAGGAAATTTGCGTCAGTAGTTTAGTAGAGTGTAACCCAGAACCTTATCAGAAACCCAGGCAGTGACTGTGGTGGGTCTACGCTTTATGTAAACTAATGGACGTATCCTTTTATGTCAAGATATGAACACGTTATACTTAGTAGCTGTTTGTTTGTTGGTATATTGAGGAAAATACAGTTAAACTACGATAGATACAGCTGAACTACGATAAAAACAGTCGATAAATACAATTGAACTACGATAAATACAGTTAAACTACGATAACTACAGTTGAACTACGATACATACAGTTGCACTACGATAAACATAATTGAACTGCGATAAATACAGTTGAACTGCGATAAATATAGTTGAACTGCGATAAATACAGTTGAACTGCGATAAATCGAACTCGGATAACTCGACTTTCGGGATAACTTCGGAAGTAACAGTTCTGTCCTCCCAAGTTTTACAATACAGAATTGTTCTAAAATGTATCACTATGCATATCTAAAAACACATGTGACTGTTTAATGCAGGTAAAAAGTAATACTGCATTACTTTAGACCTGCAATAAACTGTGAACTTGACATCAGTGCAGAATAGTATACCCAGGTATGACTGAGACATTGTTAAAGCAATGTTAAACATCTTCTTCAGGTACGTGGAGAACATACAGTCCACATGCGGAAACCAAATACATTACGGTATAGAGTCAGACGGGGGATATTACTACTGTGAGGATGTTGGTCTGGGACCGCCTTGTATGATGTATTCATTTGGGTAAGATGTACTCTGAAAGTACGGGACCTTAGTATATTAGACTTGTATGGGTATTATGGGTCCTTAACCCTTTACTCCATAAATACGCCTTTCTACGTCTTAGCAAACACAGTAGACCAAGATATGATCAGATACGGCTCTGTTTGTTTATTGAATACTATAGATCTGATTCTACAGTTTCTGTCATAGCAAACACTTTTGATTTCATTCTTAATCATCATAAAAGATACTTCATTATTAATGTTTGATATTCCTTAAGGAACTTTCTGCAATACCTTTTATCTGCCTTACAAACCAATGCGAAAGCATCCCAACCTTCTACTGTTTGAGTATTGACCATGATTTACTGCGTTCCTGTGTTTCTATAAAGCCAATCTTTTTAATAACCATGGTTTACTGTGAGACTAGTTTTTATTTATATTTATTTATTTTGATTCATATATTTTTCCCAGCGGGGTACATATTTTTGTCGGGGTTATTTCTTTCTTTTCTGCCATGACCCAATTTCAGTGAAAGCTAGTGAATTAGGTATAAGTGATTAAAATCACATTCGCAGTCATAACCGTCAGCGTGGTGTAAGGGTTATAGCGATGAATTAGGAAACGTGGGTTTGATTCTTTGAGGAAGCCCAAATACTTTTTTTTTCATTTTTTCTTAGCACCCTTAGTTTACGTGTTTTTGCTTTAAAACCATTTTGTACATAAAAATATATGTCCTTTGTTTGTATTTTGGCTTTGGTAAAGTTAGTTAGCTTAGACCTTTTATTACTCATGGTTTTGTTGACCGTTTTGCATATTTCACCATTGTGCATGTAATCCTAAATGTACATGTATATCTTAGACTAACCTGTTCTTAATTTGGGGACAATATAAGTGAAAAAGTTAATGGGCATTGGGTCGACCTATTCGAATAATTCCATGTAGACTGTACGTATGGGAGTTTGTATGCTTATGTAGATATGTGATGTGTTTGGTGGAATTAGTGATGAATTTCGTATGGTGCTAGAAGCTTTGTGATTTATCATAAATTATTTTTAATTGTAAACATCACTTAATGTGACAATGGTTTCTACGTCAGTGTATTTCAGCAAATGAATAACATTGATATGTGACGTAATGTGTATTATTGGTGTCATACACGGATATTATGCATTATGGCTCACTGAAACATTACCCCGTTTCTGCTATTAATTTATACATTACAGTCATGTTTTCCCAATGTATCTGTTAATTAAAAGTACTAAACAATATTGCTCCCTCATTTTCTTCTATCCTGCTTAAAGACATGTTAGGCAGCCATTTTACGCTTGCGTTAAACCTTGCTTGTACCTCTGTGTGATTGCCGCTTAAGACATGTTATACCGTATAAATGATTCTGGTGTAGAAAGAATGAAAACCAACACCATTCACCGTATCGTGAGCAGGCTATACACTACTGTTAAATATGTGTGTAGGAAGGAACTGCCAACTAAGCATCGAATTTAATTATTCACGTGGCATGACTCATATTAAAAAAAATACCTACAGTACCTTCTGATCTGGGTCTGCTCTGTTTGCAAAGGAGTAAAAATGCGTTAATATTTTATATCAGTATACATATGTAGTACGTTTCATTTATCTTGCAGGTCACGAAATGATTATTCATTCGACGACAAAATTGCAAACGTGTTAGGCTGCGATGTATATAGTTTTGACCCTGGGTAAGCTGATGTTATACTTTATTCGCCATTGTAATGTGCAGGTTTTTTTTAATAAAGTCGTCATTTTCTGGTGGAAGTTAAACAACCAAGCCGACCAATAAATTTCCGAGATGTGTCTGTTACTGTTAGATATGGTACAGCGATAGCCTGGGCCGACCCGTATCTTCAACCACATAATTGTCGTTTAAGTGTAAACGCCGCATAGGCGTATCGCCGCATCTAGACATGATCGGTTTCGTCTATGCGGTTATTTGCAACGCATAGACAGGGCGGTAGTGGCAGTAGTGTTGTTTGTTTTGTGCTGGTTTTGGCGAAGTTTAAGGACCTTCCCTCTATAGGAGCGAGCTTTCCTCTTTTCCATCCATTCGTTGGTACGTCTCAAAATGTTATGCGTGCGTTGCTGCTTTACTTTTTGAGAAATAAATTTTCACTTGAATGTGAAGCTACGCAATTTACTTTTCTTTTTAATCACATCATTTAAGACAGAGTTATGGTGCATGACTTAGGCAATGGGGTTTAATTGTTGCATACTTATTTTGCGGCGCGCAGAACTTGATCTGTAGTAGCCAACCATTACATTTGTTTAGGCGATTTAGAAAAAATAGCAAAAAGAATCGTCAAACACAATGACTGTGGTTGAAAAAACCCAAAGGAATTATTATGAAGTCCGCAATTTACTGCAATATATGCTGGTTGCTTTGGTTTTGTTAACCCTTCGCTTGCTATTCACGTCAATATACCTACCTGTAAATAGTGCAGACCCTGATGAGACAGTTCCTGCAGGAATTGACTGTGCAACCAGTGCACTCCACAGTAGTGATTGCACAGCGCAATACTTGTACATAGTGAAGATAAATGTAATTATACAACAGGGCATGGGTAAAGAAGGAGAAATGTATTTTAAAATTTAGCAAGAGAATGTTTAAATAGCATTACATTAAGTCCCTTATTATTATTAAAATTATAGTTGTTATTGTTGTTGTTCTAATACTACAGTATGTCTAAAGACATACAAGCGGACAAACGGACGGACATATGAGCAGAATGGCTGTCCACTTGCGATGTTCTATCCCCTTAACTTGTACGGTGGTATAGTAACACACCCTCGCTAGATTGTATGTATTTGGTATCGTCTATGCGGTTCAAGTTTGCATTTCTGCTGCATAGACGTGTCCCTGTAAATGCATTGCAAATCACTGCATAGACGAAACCGGTAACGTCTATGCGGCGACACGCCTATGCGTCGTCACACAACTGTATTGCACTCTGGCTCTATCTTACACATGATAGAACTTTTTTTTATGTAATTCCACCAACTATATCAGTCAATGCAATCGTTTACGACTACAATGCACTTAAAATATTTTCGACCAACTTCAGCTTTAACCAGAGGTTTGTTTTGTCACAAAAACAGATGTTTCCCCTTCATCCTCTTTCCAATACACAAGTGTAATGTCTGTAATGTCTATAACTCAAAAGTTATCAGGGGAGACAATTAAACAACTCAGGTGCACAACAACTCATGCTGGTGCGTATTCCTGTGAAGTTTAATGACTATATCCCTAGCGGTTTCAGAAATACGCATGACACAGAGTTTTTCTAATTCTAAGTTATAATATCAGGGGCAATAACTCAACAATTATCAGGGGCAGACAATAAGAAACAGGTGCACAACAACTAATGCTAGTGAGCATTCCTGAGAATTTTAGTGACCCTAACCCTAGCGGTTTCAGAGAAACGTGCGAGACAAAGTTTGTCTAATGTTTAAGTCATCAGGGGCAATAACACCGAAGTTATCGGGGAAGAAAATTTAAGCAAAATACAGGTGCACAACAACTCATGCTGGTGAACATTCCTGTGAAGTTTAGTGATTCTAGCCCTAGAGGTTTCAGAGATAAGCGCGACACAAAGTTTGTCTAATTTTAAGTCATCAGGGGCAATAATTCCAAAGTTATCAGGGGGAAACAATTTAAGAAAACAACAACAGATGCACAACAGGTGTTGCTGGTGAACATTCCTCTGATGTTTGATGACTCTAGCTCTACTGGTTTCAGAGATACGCACGACACAAGTTAGTGACAGACGGGCGGGCGGACGGACGAACAGACAGCTCTGGCAAAAACAATATGTCTCTCGATAAATGGGGGAGACATACTGAACTTACTGCCATTACAGAGCTTAAACAATGTGCAGTTACAATTAATGACTGGATGAATGTGACAAAATTAAAAATGAACACAGTTAACACAGTTAAATATATGTTGTACAAAAGAAATTGACATTGCAGGAGATAAAATTAAATATGTTGACACCATTACATATTTGGGTGCGTACCCGGATGAATCTCTTAAATTGAAAGAACATACCAAAACAAAGTGTAGAACTGCTATGTTGAACTATCTTAGAATACAGTGGTAAATACGCTATTCCTACCCACTTAACGCGTTTCTTACGCGTTACCTAACCGTTCGTTAACCGTTTCTTAGCCGTTTCGTTAAACGGGTTTCTAACCGTTTGTTTACGCGTATCTTAACGCGTTTCCTAAACGTTAAGAGCCCGGATGAAAGGGGAGTAATCATGGACGAAAGGGGGGTAACCCTTGATATGGCCTTTATTTGAAATGGGAGACTTTCTCATTTACCTGTTGGACACTCCTGATATATAAAATTAAGATTTCAAAAACATAGTGACAGTAACAAACAGTTTTGATCCAGATAAAATGCCGAGTTACTCGGCGTCTCATCTGGGTCCAAAACATTTTGCGTCTCATCTGGATCCAAACTGTTTGCAAAGGTTATCACAGATCCGACATTGGCAGCGAAAGGGTTAACAGTATTTAAACTTTTAATTCTCGTTCCATTTCCATAAGATCTAGCTAGATCTAGATCTCATGGCGTTCATCTATGTGTTTTAAAATGACTTTTTTGCTACTGTACGTACAGTACCGTAGAAGATATAGTATAAGTATTTTACAATAGATCTAGATCATATCAATCTAAACTATCGTTAAAACTAGAATTTTTATTAATCTTAATTGGTCTAAACGTTTGGATTTAACTTTGTGCTGAGCCATAGATCTACAATTATACAAAACATAGTTTTCTTGTATTTTGGAGAAGCTATAAAACATACTTTCAGATCATTGGGCACATTATTTGGTATTTCTGTTGCGTAATAGTTCGCAACTTTGTTGATAAGAAAGCAGCGGTGTGATCACTGTCAAGACCATTGTCCCCTGCTGAGAAAATAGCTAGGGGATTTACTGACCATCTTGCAGCTTTGATCGTATATTTAGGCTGGGTAAATAATAAAGCCTTCAACTAAGACAATTTATTTTCATGCATTCATAACAATTATAGAGTTAGTATTTTTTAAATATTCGAATGCGGGGAACAAAAGTACTGACATTTGAAAGCAGTGTAAACACAGACAATATAGCTACAAAATCAGGGTGTAGATCAGGGTCTTCACTAGTATTTTCATAGGTCTAATTAAAATCATCTAGCAAATATAAGCCTGGTAATAGAGAATGGAATATACAGTTAAACAGTGATGGGCCATTCCACTTTTAAATTTCGGCATACAAAGGTTTAATCTTAACAAAGTAACAAAATAATAAGATTGTTTTCATAGTTATATGTGAGCATGAAATATGCTTATTTGTTTAAAACGCTTTAGATCTACCTCATAATGATGAAAACACCTTTGAAAACGTAAAAGTTTCAGATCAGATTGCTCGCTCGGAAGCCGTTTGATCTTGGGTCTGCATTATTTGCTTATCCTATAACATATAACACTCTAACGCCTTTGCAAACAGAATAAACCTAGACATGAAGGCTCTTGTAGGGAATGTCGGACCAGAGTCCACTCTGCTTATGAAATTATAAGAGTTGACTATTTTCTACAAATATCAAAAAGGCGTGTGCACTTATACCGTTGTTAAATTCAGCAAGATCTAATAAATACTCATGATGTCATTTTTTCTGACAGAAATATTCAAATGGGAAAGGGTTAAGAAATAGAATAGATCTGAATTCTTTAGTAGGTTTCTTCATTCTAGATCCAAAATTTGGTGGTTTACTTTGTGACAGTTTTTTTTATCTGAAATGTAGAAACCTACTCAAAAAGAACTAATTCTTCAATCCATTTGTTTGATTTACAGTGGATATCTGATATTATAGCTTTGTACAAACATATCGTTACCTAAATGAGCAAATCGCCGACACTAGCCGGGATTGAACCGCTAAACGTTCGTTGAATGACGAATCGATTCTTATTTTGGCTAACCCGTTTCATTCGGACTTTTTTGAAAACGGCTATTATCGATAAGATCCGAAATCTCCGCATGTAACGGGAAATTTATGCACCTACCGCAACTTCTTTGGTATAATCGTTTCTTTACGCGTTTAACGCGTGTAGACCGTTTATCTCGTAACCGTTCGTTAACCGTTCGTTAACCGTTCACTACCCGTTTCTTACGCGTAGAAAAACGGGTAAATGGGTAGGAATAGCGTATTTACCACTGTACAAGTATCCGTAAATACCTTACTGAAGACGTTGCTTAAATTCTGGTTCTTTCTTTAGTCATATCTCATCTTGATTATTGCAATGCCATATTGTTTGAAACTGCAGATACTGACTTATTTTGAATACAACGTATTCAGAACATGTGCGCCAAACTTGTCGTACTGCATTGAAAGTATGAAAGTTTTAAGGAGTCTCTGGTTGATCTTCACTGGTTACCTATCAAAGTCCGCATACATTTTGAAATTCTGTGTTTTATGTTTAACTGCTATGTAGGTAATGTTTATTCAATGTGCATTGATGAGATGTAAATAAAGAGTCTACTACTTCTACTAGATCGTGATATTCTTTATACGCAACTGCCTTTACTTATGATATATATGGCAATGAACAAAATGCATAACCATTCTTGATTTGTTATTTGTTTTTAGAGATGGGCAAAAAGACCATCAGCGATCAGAGCGAATCTGGTTCCATGCTATTGGTTTAGGGGGTACTACAAAAACTTTGAAACCCGATAATACGACCGAGTGGAAAATATACTCCCTGTCGGACACCAGGAAACTACTGAAGCACGAGAATGTACCTTTACCTCATGATTATTCATGTAGAAAATAATGACATTATAAATTGTAACCATTCCCTGATATCCTATTTTTAGATCAAAACTCTTGACTAAATCTACCGAAAAGGAGCACTAATTAGGGAAAAGGAAAATGTTAGCATTTTGTAGTTTGAAACAATTGTGATATATAAAGCATATGCTCCTATAGGAGCAAATGCTCTATTCATCACAATGGTTTCAACAGGTGACTTTTGCTGCGGCGTCAAAATGCGTCAATATGAGGGAATGGGTTAATAAATGTGTATAGTGGCATTACAGACAACGCAGTTTTTAACATTGACAGAAACTGGAGAATCGGACTTTAAGCAAACATGACAGACGCTGATCAGATGGCTCCTGCAGAAGCCATCTGATCTTGATCTAGTCGGTTTGCAAAGGTGCCAAAAGTCGTAAGTAAAGTGTTAATTACACGAACTACTACAACCAGTGAACTACACACAGTAGAATCTTTCTTACACGACCATTATACTGTAATACTGTTGAATTTATACACTGGAACACACATATAATGAATTTCCGGGACTTACACAGGAGTCTAAAACAACAGGTGGTTGCTTAATGCAGGGAAAAGGCAATACAAAGGTTCATGTAGGAGCCATAATTAGACCTCTTTTTGATGACCGCTTCAGACAAGTTCTATTGTATATCGAAAACTTATGATATCCATATACACTTGATAAAGAATGAAACATAATATAATTAACCCTTTAACTGTTTGCAGAGGATATTAGTGACTCGTTTCCTGCACGGAAATAAAATAGTGTAGACTCCGATGACAGGGCTATCAGAAGAGCCATTTTACCAGCGTTTGTGTTGTTTGTCATGTTACACTTTTCCTAAAAGGTATCTGATTAATCACCGTAAGGTTGATGCGTTTCAATTTTGGAATAATTCATTTGAAAATTCAGCATTGAAACGGGTTAATATTACTTTGAACTAAGTATAGGTTAGTGTTTGTTAGTCAGCATTTACAAAATAATCGGTTGCACAGATCGATTTATTTTTGTTAATTATGCTAACCGTCACATTGTTAACACGAATCGGCAGTTTTATATGTATTAACAAACTGCCGATTCGTGTTAACAATGTGACGGTAGGTGACGAATATGTAAATGATATAAAGCACGTGACATTTGTAAACAAATTTAAACATAATTTCAATCACTAAATTGGTAAGTGCTTGTTAGTCAGCGTTTACAAAATAAATCGGTCGCGCAGACCGATTTAGTTTTGTTAATGCTGACTAACAAACACTAAGTAATAGTTAGTGTTTAGCGTAGCTCGGGCGGCTTCTTAATCGTTAATTTCTCTCAAACAGAGCAGAACCCTGATCAGACGGTTTCTACAGGAGCCATCTGATCTGAGTCTACAATGTTTGCAAATGCTTGCAAAGACGTTTATATGAGGGGAAGTGTTAAAGAGAAACTTCCAAAAAACATGTATATGTGAAAAATAACGATTTGAACTGTGATAATTCATACCCTAACTAAAGGACCCAATTTCTATTGAAACACAACGTTAGCAATTCCGTTACTACGCAGCAAGTTTGAAAATTGTGCAATCGACGTTGACGAACTTTCGCAATCCGTTCTCATGCTGAAATAATAGTATGTACTCAGTTTGTGATTATCTGAATTTTTCACTGACTTCCGAATTGTTCAGCCTTTTGAGAAGCTACTGACCGAGTGTCAAATACCGTTGATCCTCGTGAGATGCTGAATTACTAGGGTCTCATCTGGTTCCCCAGCTGTTCGCAAAGGCTAACCAAGATGCGTTTAGCAATAGCATGATTTAAATGCATATCACTGTGTAGAAGTTTACACGTAATTCTTTGAGACTCATAGTGTATTTGCTTTAAGATAAGTTAAGGCCGCTTTAAAGCAAACCACCAATCATTCTTTGGTCAGAAAATTAGGGTTATGAAACTGTATAGTGCTTCGCATTCTCAAAGGTAGTTGAGATATTAAGCTATTGTAAACAGGTACGAAACAAAATTATCATACCTGCTTAATATCATATAAAAATCTCGAGAATGTTTTTATTAGGGATATTCTACCTTGACTACACTGCAGTAGACAATCTGTAAAGGGATATCGGCCCAAGCTTATAAAACTCCTGAGTCTGAATCTGAGTCTAAGCCTGAGTCTGAGATAGTTCCAAAGTATCTGATTGGTCAGGTTCTGGGCAAGCTCAGAATCACCTTAACTTCACTAAGGTGAGTCAGAGTCTGAGGTCATTCTAAAGTATTTGATTGGTCAGATACTTGAGAATGTTGTCATACTCAAGCAAAACGTTCTATAACATCGGTGCTAGTTATTGAATAGCACGGATGTCTTATGTATATCGAAGTGATTGTCTATACGTATTGTATCTTCGTTATACCCTATGGTACTAGAGTAAAAACTCGATACTACGAACACTCAAATGCGTACCATTATTGATCTTTAAGACAGGCAGCAGCTTAATGCAGGGTGAAAGTCATGCAGAAAGCTCCTCTTGAAGCTTTCTGCATGACTTTCACCCTGCATTAAGCAGCCACTTGTCTACAAAGACATACTTTCTTCATTACTAAACATTCGTAGTATCGAGTGCTTACTGTACCTACTTTAATCTTTTGAATGAGGCGAGCGATTGTGCTGTCAATTGCAAACAGTGTAGACCGAGGTCAGCGAGTTCATACAGGAACACTCTCATCAGGTTCTGCATTGTTTGTCATAGAAAACTAGTAACAAGCTAATAATTGTCTTTAATGCTAAATCGACTCTGTTGTGAAACGATAATGGACTATCCCACTTTGAAAATGCAGCATTCATGTAATTAATCAATACCATGACTTGGACCTTGCTTAATATTGTTGTTGTGGAGATATTTGGAAAGACACGTTGCGGTTCAAATGTAAATTGGAAGCCGCTTTGCCTCTGATAATAAACACATTCCATCTTTATTCCAGAGAGCTCTAGACATTTTAAAAATCGACACAGAAGGGATGATATGGGAGACGTTAGGGAACATATCTAAACCTGGACTCATAGATGATGTAAAGCTTCTTATTGTTGAGCTGCATATCAATTTTCCTGAGAGATTCACGCCTACATACCGAACGAAGGAGGACTACATTGAGCATTTAGAGAGCTTGAAAAATCTATATGACCTCGGATTTAGAATCTACTATTTTCAACGTTGGTTTGGATGCCGATTTCATGATGACGAAGGAAACATTAGAACGGGCTGTCATGATGTACACTTTATTCAGACAAAAGCAAAATTAAACCTGAGTTTATTCTCAAGCATCTGATTGGTCAGATTTTGAGCTTGCGAATGATCTCAGACTCAGGTAAAATGTTTTACTATCCCGAGGCCAGCAAGACGCACGTTGCTTACAGTCGAACCTCTTAACAACGACCATCCAACAGAGGGCTAGTTCTGACTCATTACCACTTTACCCAATTAAATAGTCCCTTGCCTGTTGAATATTCATGTAAAAACAATGACATCATGGATATTGGCTGAAATGAAAAAAGTGCATTTTGATTTTGCCAGAATCTGTAAACATCAGATCTATATAATTTCATAAGCAAATAGAACAGACGCTGATCAGACGGCTCTTACAGGAGTCAATTGATATTTGATATGTATCTACTTTATTTGTATAAGCGTGAAAAGGCGTTCATATGAGAGAAAGGGTTAATATTTATATAAAAATTCACAACTTCACGAAGTTACTAACTGATGCTTTTATTGTGGCCAAATACGCACAGGAATGTTTCGCTTTGGTTGAAACTGTAGAATCAGATCTTATAACATTTAAGTTTATGTCTGCTTGGGGGTGCACGGGAAATAGTGAAACTTTCTTCTATGTTTTACATTGGATCTATTGTGTATGTATTTGTCCAGTAGAATAATATGTAGTGTATAGTCTATTTGTCATCTGTCTCAAATACGCGGTTTCTATGATTTGTTTATAAATAAAGATAATATGCAATTAGTCATGCAATATGTGTAATATATGTATATTTAGTATCAGTAATAGATCAAATTGCAGTAAAAGCTCGATACTACGAACTGTTAGTAATAAAGTATTTATTATAACTGAATTTCTAAACTTTTAAATCTCACACACAAATTAAATTTGAAAGCATACCTGGAGCTTTAGACCAAATACTTCGGTCTTCGTCAGCACACTGGTGATATTTGTAAGTGAAATTTAAAAGTTTAGAAATTCAGTTAGAATTGCCAATACCACACAGATATATCTTTGTAGGCAGATGGCTGCTTAATGCAGAGTGGATAGTGATTATGCATTGTGTTTTGATATTGATTTTGAATTATGTTTGGAGAGTGATTTTACATTGTATTTGATAATGTGTATGTTTTATGTTTGGATAGTGATTATGCATTATGTTTGGATAAGGCTTGTGGATTATGTCTTGATAATCACCCTCTTACACCCGGCTACATTACATATGTCTCTGTAGTTGGCTCAGAAAGTAGTCCGAAATGAAACTAATTCCCATACAAAACAGAAAATAAATTGCTTTGTGCGTTTCGTTGACAGTTCAACGGAAGAAAAGCAAAAGGTTGGGATTTCCCATAAGTTGTGAGCCCTTTGGGGTTATAGCAGAATGTCAGTGCCCTTATAAGAAGTTCGGAATCTATAATTTGTAGAAACTGTTTTCGAAATATTGAGCAGACATCGTTCCATTTTGTTTGTTTACACCTGTGCAATACTCGAAGCGTAAAGCGGCATGAAAATACACGTAGGTCATCAAACATTATCTGAAATTAAACTGTATTACCAGTTTTATGATACAATAAAAGCTATTATTCTTGATTAAGGCTATTTTGATATAAACCATCGACTCAGATAACCATAAACACACACACACTATTGGTTTTGCCAAGATTCTTGGCATGAGCACATGTGAGAGTAACGAACGACAACTCTGCAAGGAGATTGCTTGGTAAAGTGTATCCACCGAGTGCCCAAAGCTGAATTACTGACCATACCGTATGTAGCTTACAGCATGTAAGGCCCGTGCAACACTACGCATCATCCCTACCCGAGTGGTCTACACTTAAGAGAAAATAATTTTATTCGTATACATAAACGAAGAAAATAATACTTCCCTTCAATCTCGGACATAACAGAATACCTAAGACTGAACTGAATTTACATTTTGTAATTTGTATTTGGAGTTAGCACTTGGGCAACCGATGGAAAAACATATTGATAAACATTATATTACATTATTAAAGTCATTGTTGAACAAATTGTACATGCATCAAGTAGCAACAAACTGTCTCACATGTGTAAACGGATACAACTGAAGTCCTAGTGAACGGGATACTGTAGGAGCCGTCTGATCAGGGTCTGCTCCGTTTGCTTATAACATGATATAGATCTATATCTGTGGGTTTTTGGTCAAAGCAAAGACTTCCTATGAAAACCTTATATTATATTACTCTTGCTAATAACTGTCCATGCTGTTATAGTTTCTTACACGAATAGAGTTAAATATTCATACTATGACTCCATTATGTGCTGCTTTAAGTATTTTGAAATGTCCAACATACGAGGTGAATACATCCCTCGAGTTTATATATGCCATGACCTTGTTACCATTTTTTTCACATACCCAATGCTTTGTCTTACTTAGATTACAAAACAGATACTCGTTTCCATCGAATTTTCTAAAAAAGATAGCTAAATAAGATACCTAGAACTGAAAATTCGAAACCAGTATGCCTACAAATTCATAATTACTCAAGAAGCCATCAAATGTCACCAGCCATGCACAAATAATTCGCTGGTTCTTTATGTTACTGTCATCGAATAAAAGACCATATATGGCAGATGGTAGAACATACATCGACGGTCACTGTTTTGTTGTCGATGTTGTTTTAGCTCACCTGGCACAAAGTGCCAGGTGAGGTATTGTGAGGGACAGTGTCCGTCGTCGTGCGTATATGCGTACGTGCGTTGTCCACAATTTACTTAAACATATTCTTCTCTAAAACCACAAAGCCTAGAGCTTTGATATTTGGTAGGTAGCATCATCTAATGGTCATCTACAAAGATTGTTCAAATTATGACCCCGGACAAAAAATGGCCCCACCCTGGAGCTTATCAGTTTTTCATAGGACAATCTTTAAAAAGTTTCTTCTCTGAAACCGTAAGGCCTATGTTTGGTATGTAGCACCATCTAATGATCCTCTACAAATATTGTTCAAACTATGACCCCTGACCAAAAATGGCCCTGCCCCGGGGCTTATCAGTTTTTCATAGAATTCTTTTTAAAACTCTTCTTCTCTTAAACCTTAGGACCTAGACCTTTGATATTTGGTATGTAGCATCATATAATGGTCCTCTACAAAGAAAGTTCAAAGTATGACCCCGGAGCAAAAATTGCCCCGCCCCGGGGCGTATCAATTTTTCATAGGAAAATATTTAAAATTCTTCTTCTCTGAAACGGTAAGGCCTAGACCTTTGATATTTAGTTTGTAGCATCATCTAATGATCCTCTAGAAAGATTGTTCAAATTATTACCCCCGAAACAAAGTGGCCCTGCCCTGGGGCTTATCATTATCAGTTTGTCATAGGAAAATCTTTAAAAGTCTTCTACTCTGAAACTGTAAGGGCTAGACCTTTGATATGTAGCATCATCTAATGATTTTCTACCAAGATTGTTCAAATTGTGAGCTCAGGGCCCAAAATTGCCCCGCCACATGGCTTATCAGTTTTTATAGGTAAATCTTTAAAAAAAAATCTTCTCCGAAACTGTAAGGCCTACACCTTTGAAAGTTGGTATGTAGTGTCATCTAATGCTTTTCTACCAAGATTGTTCACATTATGACCCCTGGGCCAAAATGGCCAAGCCCCTGGTTTATCAGTTTTTCATAGGAAAATCTTTAACAATCTCCTTCTGTGAAATTGTAAGGCCCAGACATTTGAAATTTATATGAAGCATCTTCCAATGTTCCTTTATTAAGACTGTTCAAAGTTTAACCTCCAGGCCTAAAATTATGGCCCTTGGTTTCATATTGGCTCCAATCTGAAGCTGACGTATTTTTACATAGGAATACAGTGTATGCATAAGTCTATAGTAACCAGGTGAGCGATTTAGGGCCATCATGTCCCTCTTGTTTATTCTATTTGTTTTGTCATGTTTGCAATACTGAATTTACAAATGAACTATTAAAGAAATCAAACAAGTAAAGCTTACGGTGACTATTTAGGGACTTTTCTAAAGAAAAGTAAAACATGCCAAACAGTAGGGACCCTGATGAGAGGGCTCCTAGAGGATCCATCTTATCTGGATAAACATTGTTTGCAAAGGACATTAGTGCATCGTTCCCCGCGTTGTAACGATGCAAACCATACTCGTAACTGCGGCTGGTGTTACTGGCTCGTAATGGGAGGAGAATGTCCGAAAGGGAGAACACAGTCGTCTTCTTATGGCTTTTCAAAAACAGATTAAATTTTATTCAGGGTACATGTTCAACAAAAAATCCCCTGTATAATAACATATCGTCAAAATGATTGTTTTAAGACATTTCTGATAAACCAAAATATTGTCAATGATCGTCGAATAGCTTCTTGTGATCTTATTATAATCTGTGTGAAAAATATTAAAATTCACCCATCGCTCTACAACCATTTAGATCTGCAAGTCAAATATAACCCTTACAATACTGACTTTTCCAAGTGGACTATTCCAGACTTCAAACAGGTCAAGCTTACAGTGAATATTAGGCTTTTCTCTGAAGGAAAGTGTAACATGACAAACAGTGCAGACCCTGATCTAGGTCTACAGTTCTTGCAAATGACATTAGTGATTAATTCCCATCGTTGTAAGGCTTAAACGAAGCATTAATATGCTTTCAACGGTCGTACCTCAACTTAAAAATTGATAAATAAATTCGGATTGGGAAACAAGTATAAAATTCATGACATATTATCACAGAATTATGCAATTACCTAACAAAGCAGTATAGTATATTGCTTACATTATTGTCACAACATCTGGTATGAGCAATGGGCTAGATAAGATGCGTAAATTAAAACACTTTCACGAACATTTTCTTCATTTCCCCCACCGAACCGTATAGTGCTGTGGTCACTCTTGGTAGAGAAAGGACGGTTTTAGTATATGAGTAGGTACCTTCATCTAAAGCTTTCAAACAGTAATAATCCATAAAGCAGAACTTTCGTTAGTGCATTTCCTGAAATTATAATGAATTCCTCTCACCGATTTAATCACACACGTGGCATACATAGGGTGACCCCCAATGCACTGCTAGCTACCACTTGATTGTCTGTGAACATATTTATCCATCGGGGTTTTCAACAGATGAGCTAAAGACAAAATCACCTTACAAACAACAGTGAACTCTCTCCATGTAGAGGTCATTGCTGTTTCTGTAGCAGATCACGTTCCATGTGAGGCTGTGTATGCTGCATGAACATCGTATCCAGCATAGCCAGTATGTCTGAATCAGAGAAAACTATTTTCGAGCATTTTGAAAGATTCTTTGATATTATTACTACTAATCATGACCGGATCTATATTGTTTTCCGAAAACTGGGACTTATTTACCCAGGTAGTGAGCAAGCAAGGAACAGTTCCGTGAAGGTTGTATGTATATGTGCGCCAGCACTTCAACTGTACTTCTAGGGTTTCTTTGGACTTTCGTAAGGCACTCCTGGGTCCATGATTATAAAACTTTTAGTTGACTCTGAGTTCGCCTGTGGCTCAAATCTGACCAATTAAAAGCTTGATAACTCAAATCTGACCAATCAAAAGCTTGAGAACGATCTCAGACTCAACTAAAAAGCTTTATAAGCATGGACCCTGTATGGCTTCTGCTCTATTTTTCTGGAACTTGGCCCATATACAGATTGCATATAGTGTAGTTTGCATAGCGATGTCATTTTATATAGATATACGTTCTGACTTGAACCTTTTGAGTACGGAAATGAGTTGTTCACTGGCATTTGCAACAGCATAAATAAAAAAGCAGTGTTTATCCAGCATAGCCAGTACGCCTGCATCAGAGAAAACCACCGGGATTATAATGTCCAAGATTTCGGAACAGCAGATCAAGTCTTAGTATATCAGTCTTAAATAGTTCATTTTGAATTAACTGTAGTATTCAATAAAACCAACATTCAGAGGGTTACCTTTGTAGATTTATGTATATTGTAAATGCGAATTTTATGTGGGCCTTGATTCTATTTCAACTTACAAATGCAAATGTTTATGTTTGCGCATTTCACATCTGTACTTTTTAAAAATGTGTATGGTTTCACATTTATATCGCATTTTGTTAGAATTACTTGTGTTTTCGCAACGGACAAATCTTAACCCTTACAGTGCGGGACACGAGTCAATAATATCATTTGCAAACAGTGTAGACCTAGATGAGGGGGCTCCTAGAGGAGTCCTCTCACCAGGGTCTGCACTGTATGTCATGTTACACTTTTCTTTAGAAACATTCCTAACTATTCACCATAAGCTTGACCTGGTTCAATTTTGGAATAGTAGATTTGGAAAGTCATCGTCGTAAGGGTTAATTTTAAATTTCGTGGTGCACTTCTGCTCTTTGATTACTTGTGTTTTGCAAAGTCACTTTTGTAAACTGCAAACTAAAAACTACATATCTAGTTTTGTTAATATCATTGTTGGGTTGATTAAAATTCTTTATACTAATTCAATGCGTTTCATTACTATTTCCAAATACCATTGTACATTATAGTTTGCGGCCAGCATTGCTAATTGGGACCATTTCTTGTCATATCTAAAAGGGGTACCAGATACCGTGTGGTTATTCCATCTATTTATTGTTTTGTACAGTTCCTATCTACTTTAGTCTTCTCCGATTATGTAAAGGAAGCGCTGTTACATACATGTAAATGTAAAACTATTTAAAGGTGAGGTTTATAGTCTGGAATGTATACACATATTCTACTGACTTGAACATTTAACCCCCTGATCACTGGGTTATAAGTCGTCCATTTACATTTTAGTATCTTAAAACATAAACATGGTGGTGGTATCGGAGTTGTCCGGGACACTGTCTCAGATGTTGCTATCTTCAACTGGGAGTTGTCCTCATTGACAAGAACGAACCTAGTATTTGTCTTACACGTCCATAAAAAAATTAATGCGGGTTCATATGCACTGGCATTTGCAAGGAGAAACCCTCTGTTCGGGATCCGCACTCTTTGTCTCCGAAAATCATCTACCAAGTTTAACCCTTTCACCGCTGAAGTCGCATAAATGCACCACGACAAATAGTACAGTCCCAGATCAGACGCCGCCTTTTCAAGGCGGCCTCTGATCAGGGACTTCACTTTTTGTCTCATTCTCTATTTCTATGTACGTGCTTTATTCTTTTGAAATTTGCATTTATTTATCTCATTTCCTTTGTGTACCGTATGATTTAACAAAATTTGGATTGCAGACGACAATTAGAAATTTGGCGCCGAAAGGGTTAAGTGTGTTTCATAATGAGTCGACTCTATAGTTCAACTACTCTACAGTGAGTGTCATTTTAAATGTTTAAGTATTAGATCTTTGCAACACAAATGTGCAATGGTTTTTTTCTTTGACCTTATATGTTGGTCTTTTCTCTGAAACAATTGGCTAGTTTACATAACTATTGCACAGGAATGTTCATTATGTGACATTTACCAAAATTGCTGATAGAACGCATGACCATCGCAAACCAGGCTAAATGTCTGTATATTGAAGAAAATTTTGTAGGGATATTCCTAAGATGACTTTTGATAATTCTCCTAAAACTATTATGATACTTGAAAAACCATAACGGCCAGACAGTGAGCTCGTTGCTAGGTTTTAAACAGTTGGACATACATTTTTATAAACACAGTCGAGCACATGATGTTTTGTCTCAGATGAGCATGATACGTTATAAATAATACGATAGGTTCAACAAAACCAAAAATTGATTAAATGTGTTAAAATGTTTTAAATAAATACCAAAGTATTTTGACCAACCAATGCAGTTTGAAGACCACCGGTGCAACTGAATCGGGGGATCATTTGCTTACGGACGGGGAGGTTAATGTTCGATCCTCGATCCGGCCATACCAGCCATTTTCGTTTCGTTTCCGCTTATTAAAATGTAGGCTAAGTAACCAATGTGCGAAATTTACAATGCAGCTTTGATGTTCATTCGCTTTTGAATAAGGGTGACAACGGTGGAGCATATCTGGCATAGCTCTTTTGTTCTGTTCTGCAAGTTTGAGGATCAATATACACGTTTCTATTTTACAACAGCTGCACTTCAATATCTCGAACTCCAAGGGACCATAAAAAATACTTCGAGAAGAAGTTCGAGTCACCTGATTCCAAATCTGGACAATTTCTCAAGTTCACAGCTTCAGGCAGGTCTAAAGTAATGCTGAAAGCTCCTGTAGGAAATTTCAGCATTAGTTTAGACATGCATTAAGCTGTCACATGTGATTCTAGATATGCGTAGTGATACATTTCAGAACAATTCTGTATTATAATTTTTGCAAGGACCGAAACTTTAGTTATCCGAAGTTCGAGTTATCCGAGTTTGATATATCGAAATTGAAATGCCTTGTAAGTGTACACGTTCGAAGTATTATTCGCTATACGGTGATTGATCGTAGTATCAAATTGTGCTGAAACTTGGTGTGAAATGAAATTATGATAAGCAATGTAGCAAAAACAAAAACATAACACCAAGGCACAAATTACATTTGCTTCGTAATACAATGCATCCCATATACTTCAAGGATAACCAGTTGTGACCAGGAAAAATGATTAGGCGTAACGTCTGATCGTACCTTATCCTTTGATTGTCATATTTAATAACGTCCTTAAAAAGTGTAATTCTTTATTATATCTTCTCGCATGGATAAAAATGTGTCTGTCAATTCACTATGAGAAACTTATTCTATAATTCTTATGTTTTATCCCATCTTGACTACTGTTGTGTTATATGGGGTAATTGTAGTGCATTGCAAGAAGAAAAACTTGCCCGTTTTCAAAACAAGGCTGTAAGACTTACACTTGACGTAGATATTGGTACACTTTATTCAGAATTATTCACCGAACTAAACTGATTGACATTTACAGATAGAGCGCTATTTCAGAAAGCTGTGCCAATATTCAAAATTTTCAATGGGTTAGCTCCTCCTTACTCACGTGACATTTTTACTTTCTCGGCTGATATTCACGAAAGAGATTTGCAATCTTCATAACTTCATTTGTACACCCAAAAACCCAAGACAGCTTTTGTGTTAGAGAAAAAACATTATATTACTTAATAGGTTCTATGCTTTGGAATAAGCTCCCCTACCATGTCAACAATGCTAATTCTATTGCTGCGTTTAAAACCTATATATACGTTTGTCAGATGGTTTAAGCAATGTAATCATATATCTTATTAATTGTTTAATCTTGCAGTCTCGCTGAACTATATCCATATGTGTCCTAAATACCCAGGGATGCCGTACGGATCTTCCCATCATGTTCCGAAGCTATTTGTTGATTTGAACCAGCCGGAATTCGAATCGCTGTTGGTCAGATTATGAGATATCAGTTCAGCACTGTTGGGCTCAAGTCTGACCGCGGTGGTTTAAAACTTTCTTTACACTTGAAATGTCAAATAATAACCTCTCATCAAACACCATTTACAAAATCAGTTTGGTCTTAGTCTACTACTTGCCTTAATACTTTGGTACAAAGTCAACAGTCCTAAGCTAACACTTTCTAAATAATGCATGAATCATTAGGCAGTCGTCGCCAAGATAAAATTGTTGGCATATATGACCCAATGATAATACTCGAACAACAATGTCGAGAAGATACTAAATTATGCTGCTTATATCGAATAATCCTACATTAATTACCTCCCCTGTATTAATGGGGAGAGACTGGCGTAATGGACTCCGTGTTGTTTATCCTGTTGTGTCAACGTGTTTATGGAAACCTAGGATCTTGTTTGAAATCACGGGTCTTCAGGCGAGAACATGTCTTCTTGGAAAAACGTGTACAAATGGCCACCGAGAATCTAGGTTTTAACAAAAACTATGATCTCGGCAGAGATCTTACACTTCCACAGAGAACATAGGGTTCCCCCCGGAATGCATGTAGTGGATTCATTAGCGAAACTTGTAGTATACATGTGTAAAGTCTATGTTTCACTTGTTATTTGTAAGTTTTGAAGTGCATTAAAAAAATCTTTATTCTTTATATCAATTACAAATGTGTATAATCGTCATCGCCTTTCCTAAAATGAATGGAAATGAATAAAACATCGTTTGCACAAAAATGAAATAAACCAACGGCAGGTCAAAACTGATTGTGAATCGAATAAAAACAATGCCCTTGCATGTGCATTTAACCTACACTCCATAAATACGCCTTTCTACACCTTTGCAAACACAGTAGACCCAGATAATGTGGCTCCTATAGGTCTGCTCTGCTTGCTTATGATACGAGATACATATACATGTACATGTAATACAGATGTGATTCTAGTTTCTGTCATGGCCAAAACATTTCCGTGCGCATGGAATTTTTGTTTACCAAATGCGTTCCCTCTTTAAATAAAGTCTTTATTATTATTATTATTATTATTATTATTATTATAACAAACTCAGGGTACAAAGTCAACAGTCCTAAGCTAACACTTTCTAAATAATGCATGAATCATTAGGCAGTCGTCGCCAAGATAAAATTGTTGGCATATATGACCCAATGATAATACTCGAACAACAATGTCGAGAAGATACTAAATTATGCTGCTTATATCGAATAATCCTACATTAATTTTCTCCCGTGTATTAATGGGGAGAGACTGGCGCAATCGACTCCGTGTTGTTTATCCTGTTGTGTCAACGTGTTTATGGAAACCTAGGATCTTGTTTGAAATCACGGGTCTTCAGGCGAGAACATGTCTTCTTGGAAAAACGTGTACAAATGGCCACCGAGAATCTTGGTTTTAACAAAAACTATGATCTCGGCAGAGATCTTACACTTCCACAGAGAACATAGGGTTCCCCCCGGAATGCATGTAGTGGATTCATTAGCGAAACTTGTAGTATACATGTGTAAAGTCTATGTTTCACTTGTTATTTGTAAGTTTTGAAGTGCATTTATTCTTTCTATCAATTACAAATGTGTATATTCGTCATCGCCTTTCCTAAAATAAATGGAAATGAATAAAACATCGTTTGCACAAAAATGAAATAAACCAACGGCAGGTCAAAACTGATTGTGAATCGAATAAAAACAATGCCCTTGCATGTGCATTTAACCTACACTCCATAAATACGCCTTTCTACACCTTTACAAACACAGTAGACCCAGATAATGTGGCTCCTATAGGTCTGCTCTGCTTGCTTATGATACGAGATACATATACATGTACATGTAATACAGATGTGATTCTAGTTTCTGTCATGGCCAAAACATTTCCGTGCGCATGGAATTTTTGTTTACCAAATGCGTTCCCTCTTTAAATAAAGTCTTTATTATTATTATTATTATTATTATAACAAACTCAGGGTACAAAGTCAACAGTCCTAAGCTAACACTTTCTAAATAATGCATGAATCATTAGGCAGTCGTCGCCAAGATAAAATTGTTGGCATATATGACCCAATGATAATACTCGAACAACAATGTCGAGAAGATACTAAATTATGCTGCTTATATCGAATAATCCTACATTAATTTTCTCCCGTGTATTAATGGGGAGAGACTGGCGCAATCGACTCCGTGTTGTTTATCCTGTTGTGTCAACGTGTTTATGGAAACCTAGGATCTTGTTTGAAATCACGGGTCTTCAGGCGAGAACATGTCTTCTTGGAAAAACGTGTACAAATGGCCACCGAGAATCTTGGTTTTAACAAAAACTATGATCTCGGCAGAGATCTTACACTTCCACAGAGAACATAGGGTTCCCCCCGGAATGCATGTAGTGGATTCATTAGCGAAACTTGTAGTATACATGTGTAAAGTCTATGTTTCACTTGTTATTTGTAAGTTTTAAAGTGCATTTATTCTTTCTATCAATTACAAATGTGTATATTCGTCATCGCCTTTCCTAAAATGAATGAAAATGAATAAAACATCGTTTGCACAAAAATGAAATAAACCAACGGCAGGTCAAAACTGATTGTGAATCGAATAAAAACAATGCCCTTGCATGTGCATTTAACCTACACTCCATAAATACGCCTTTCTACACCTTTACAAACACAGTAGACCCAGATAATGTGGCTCCTATAGGTCTGCTCTGCTTGCTTATGATACGAGATACATATATATGTACATGTAATACAGATGTGATTCTAGTTTCTGTCATGGCCAAAACATTTCCGTGCTCATGGAATTTTTGTTTACCAAATGCGTTCTCTCTTTAAATAAAGTCTTTATTATTATTATTATTATTATTATTATTATTATTATTATTATTATAACAAACTCAGGGTACAAAGTCAACAGTCCTAAGCTAACACTTTCTAAATAATGCATGAATCATTAGGCAGTCGTCGCCAAGATAAAATTGTTGGCATATATGACCCAATGATAATACTCGAACAACAATGTCGAGAAGGTACTAAATTATGCTGCTTATATCGAATAATCCTACATTAATTACCTCCCGTGTATTAATGGGGAGAGACTGGCGCAATCGACTCCGTGTTGTTTATCCTGTTGTGTCAACGTGTTTATGGAAACCTAGGATCGTGTTTGAAATCACGGGTCTTCAGGCGAGAACATGTCTTCTTGGAAAAACGTGTACAAATGGCCACCGAGAATCTAGGTTTTAACAAAAACTATGATCTCGGCAGAGATCTTACACATCCACAGAGAACATAGGGTTCCCCCCGGAATGCATGTAGTGGATTCATTAGCGAAACTTGTAGTATACATGTGTAAAGTCTATGTTTCACTTGTTATTTGTAAGTTTTGAAGTGCATTTATTCTTTCTATCAATTACAAATGTGTATATTCGTCATCGCCTTTCCTAAAATGAATGGAAATGAATAAAACATCGTTTGCACAAAAATGAAATAAACCAACGGCAGGTCAAAACTGATTGTGAATCGAATAAAAACAATGCCCTTGCATGTGCATTTAACCTACACTCCATAAATACGCCTTTCTACACCTTTACAAACACAGTAGACCCAGACAATGTGGCTCCTATAGGTCTGCTCTGCTTGCTTATGATACGAGATACATATACATGTACATGTAATACAGATGCGATTCTAGTTTCTGTCATGGCCAAAACATTTCCGTGCTCATGGATTTTTTGTTTACCAAATGCGTTCCCTCTTTAAATAAAGTCTTTATTATTATTATTATTATTATTATTATTATTATTATTATTATTATAACAAACTCAGGGTACAAAGTCAACAGTCCTAAGCTAACACTTTCTAAATAATGCATGAATCATTAGGCAGTCGTCGCCAAGATAAAATTGTTGGCTTATATGACCCAATGATAATACTCGAACAACAATGTCGAGAAGGTACTAAATTATGCTGCTTATATCGAATAATCCTACATTAATTACCTCCCGTGTATTAATGGGGAGAGACTGGCGCAATCGACTCCGTGTTGTTTATCCTGTTGTGTCAACGTGTTTATGGAAACCTAGGATCGTGTTTGAAATCACGGGTCTTCAGGCGAGAACATGTCTTCTTGGAAAAACGTGTACAAATGGCCACCGAGAATCTTGGTTTTAACAAAAACTATGATCTCGGCAGAGATCTTACACATCCACAGAGAACATAGGGTTCCCCCCGGAATGCCTGTATTGGATTCATTAGCGAAACTTGTAGTATACATGTGTAAAGTCTATGTTTCACTTGTTATTTGTAAGTTTTGAAGTGCATTTATTCTTTCTATCAATTACAAATGTGTATATTCGTCATCGCCTTTCCTAAAATGAATAGAAATGAATAAAACATCGTTTGCACAAAAATGAAATAAACCAACGGCAGGTCAAAACTGATTGTGAATCGAATAAAAACAATGCCCTTGCATGTGCATTTAACCTACACTCCATAAATACGCCTTTCTACACCTTTACAAACACAGTAGACCCAGATAATGTGGCTCCTATAGGTCTGCTCTGCTTGCTTATGATACGAGATACATATACATGTACATGTAATACAGATGTGATTCTAGTTTCTGTCATGGCCAAAACATTTCCGTGCTCATGTATCATTATATAAATTAAACTAATTGATAGTCATGATGTCAATCTTTCTTACATGAATATTCATGAGTAATGGGTTAAAATTTAAAAAGCTCAGGATGATAAACATGTAATTAATCAATATGCAAAATGAAAGCCACGGATAATCATACATGTAAGGTGAGATGGAATTGAGGCACGTGACACTCGCACTTACAATTACAGTAAAACCTCTCTATAACGGCCACTATATTACATCAAGTATTTTGTGTTAAAAGCAGGTGACTGCTTAAAGCAAGGTGAAAGTAAAGCAGAACGCTCCTATAGGAGCGTTCTGTTTTACTTTCACCTTGCTTTAAGCAGCCACCTGACATATATACCAACTAATTAACACAATTTAGTGGCCGTTATAGAGAGGTTCTACTGTAACACAGAGGTCAAGATAGGTTGCGTAAAATTAAACATTTTCAAGAGTAGCTCCTTTATTTCTCCACTAAACCCTGTACTGTGACCACTCTTTAGAATCGTCTCGGTATAGGGTTTGGTTGAGAAAATACATTTTTAGTATTTTGGTAAGCACCTTTATCTGTAGCTCTGTTTAACACATATTCAGATGTAAATTAAAGGTTAAACAAGACACGGAGAAATTTTACTTCAATCACCGTTCATATGACTAGACTTCTCTATCAGGTAAAATGACTTCTTCTAGGAGTAACATTTGAGAGCTCTTGAATTTTTCATGAATGCTAGTAGCCCCCTTTATAAAGTTTATCATATGATTAACTGAACCGTTTAACTCCAATTTCGAAAGTATTAACCCTTCCCATGTGGCTATGAATAATTTATCACTTCATGCATATGCATGAACTGAGGTCTTATACTTACACGTTGACAAGGAAAATGTTTACTTTGATAGATCTATGTAAAGGCATGCGCAACAGAGCATACCTTAACCCATTCCCTCATAGGCTATTTTCAGATCCAGCCACTTTGAATAAATCTACCGAAAAGGAGCATTAACTAGAGGAAAGGAATGTTTTTAGAATTTTGTATAGTTTGAAACCATTGTGATAAATAGAGCATTTGCTTCTATATGAGCAAATGCTCTATTTATCATAATGGTTTCAATAGGTGATTTTACAGAGACGTAGAAAGGCGTATTTATGAAGGAAATGGTTAATCAGACAGCTCCTACGGGAGATGTTGAGCTGGATTTACTCTGTTGGCAAATGTACCAAAAGTCTTTTTTATGCGGAAAAAGGTTAAGGCTGTTTAAGATCCAACCCCTTTGAATAAATCTACCGAAAATGAACATTTACTAAAGAAAATGAAACTTTTAGAATTGTGTAATTTTTTAACCATTGTGATAAATAGAGCATGTGATCCTATGGAGAAAATGCTAAGTTTATCAAAATGATTTCAAAAATGGGTCAACATAAGGGGATATGTTTAACATGGTCATACCGAGGTCTAAACTTTGTGCACACTATATCACAAATTACCAATAGCATGCCAATGGTAAATATTTAGCCCTTTACAAAAAAAAGAGTATCCATGTAAGGAATAATGACTTATGAATATTAATTAGTCGAGTCATTATAAAGGCACCATAAACAAGGATTATTCTACAATGGCAGAAACTATAGAATCAGATTATATACAGAAAAACTTCGATTATCCGAACACTAAAATACGTATTATTATCGATCTTTAAGACAGGTGGCAGCTTAATGCATGGTGAAAGTCATGCAGAAAGCTCCTATTTTTAGATACAACCTCTTTGAATAAATCTACTGAAAGGAAGCATTTATTAGAGAAGCATTGTGTAGTATTGAAACCATTGAGATAAATAGAGCATTTGCTCCTATGGAGCAAATACTCTATTTATCTCAATGGTTTCAAGAAGTGACTAATACAGAGGCGTAGAAATGTGTATTTATGGAGGAAAGGGTTAATAGCAGATAGAGTTGGTCCTGGTCATACAGCCCTCACAGAAGCTGTCTGATCGAGGTCTGCCCTGAAATGTATAAACTACGTTTTTCTTTATGTATAGGGTTAAAACATATTTCTTTTATTGTTTTAGAAACAGTGATTCTGCCTGAATCTGAGTTCATTCTCAAACAGGTATACGTGTGCATGAGAAAGGACCAATACTCTGCTTCAGAACTTTTATTATCTCAGGTCTAGGTTTACTTAACGTATGGTTCAAAATGGTTTGAATCAAAACAGCTTGCAAAAACCAGTTGCGATCAAACTTAACATAATTATGTTTTGATATACACGACTTGACAGGACTTTGCAAACAGCTTAACCCATTCCCTCATATTGACGACTTTGACGACTCTGTAAAAGTCACTTTGTGAAACCATTGGCTCCTGTATTTCTTACAGGAACATACACCAGGTAAAGGGTTAAAATGAATACTAACCAAACCACAATGAATCATTTGATAATCTGAGTAATACATAAATCAACGCCTTGATTCCTGTATCGGTGGAATAATAAGGCGGGGGAGATCCTTAGTTCTTTATCATCTTTTCCTTTATCCAATGGAAATGGGAAAATATTACCTTGTTGGTAAACAGTTTTGATCCAGATAAAATGCCGGATCACTCAGTATCTCATCTAGATCTAAGCCGTCTTTCACTCTCACCGTGCAGAATTAAGAAAGTTGCGAAAAGAAACAAATTCAGAATTAAAACATAGACAGTCTTTTTAAAGTACCACTAAGAACGCAAAGTATTAAATACCTTGTGCTACAACAGTTTAAGAACAAAAACACAATCAACCCTAATATTGGCATCCTTTCTCATTTGTGAAACACATTATACTAACTGCAAATTCATTATCAAGATTAGTGTATATCTACTTTACAACGCCATACCTGTATCTAAACTAGGTAAAAGCCTATCGGTACACGACTTGCAGATCAAAGGTTTGTTTCCTCTTACTTATCACCTTAGTCATCAGCTTTATCTACACCGTTTACATTTATTACCCGAATATTCCATAATATTTATATACCAGTAAATAAATGACCATCCTCCCTAGCAGGTACATATACAGTAAAACCTCTCTATAACGGCCACTAAATTACATCAAATTTTTGTGTTAAAGGCAGGTGGCCACTTAAAGCAATGTGAAAGTAAAACAGAACGCTCCTATAGGAGCGTTCTGTTTTACTTTCACCTTGCTTTAAGCAGCCACCTGCCCTAAATACCAATTAATTAACACAATTTAGTGGCCATTATAAAGGGGTTTTACTGTACTTTGAACAATTCAAAGTACTGAACAGCATGGACCTCGAACAAAATTCGTGTAACACATCCTCTGAGAAAGGACCCGTCGTACTAAAACCATATGATCAACATTATCCATTTATTTAATGAATATTCATGTATGAAATAATGACACCATGAGTATGAATTATTTAAGTAATGTCATATGAACAAAGAAACGTTTAATCACGACAGAAACTGTATACTCAGATCAGTATTATTTCATAAAACAGAACAGACCCTGATCAGATGGTTCATACAAGAGCCGTCTGCTCTGTGTCTACCCTGTTTGCGAAGATGTAGAAATGCAGAAATGCGTTTTTATGGAATAAAGGGTTATTGTTAGTCCTTATATTTACTACAGTTGCTACTAGATCGCACATTGTAGTGTTCAGCAAGTAAGACTAACTTCATGCGACAGAAATGATCGTAAGTTATAATATAAGTCTAAAGGCAATCGAATCTTCCAGCTGCAATCGTCGTATGTTAAACCTTGTGATAATTTCAAATGTACGATATTTTTCGTAAGATCACAGGGGTCACATTTGTTCAACACAGTTGATCACAGTTGTTCGCTAGTCATCTATGTCTTCCTCATAGCTTTGATTGACACGTCATGTAAGTAGACTAAATGTCTAACCTTTTCACCGCCAATGTCGCAAAAATGGTGGCGTCTAATCAGGGACTTCACTTTTTGTCTCAAACTCTATTTCTATATATGTGCTTTATTCCTTTAAAATTTGCATTTATTTATCTCATTTCCTTATTTTACCGAATGATTTAACAAGATTGGTTTGCAGACAACAATTAGAAATTTGGCACCGAGAGAGCTAAACAGACATAAAGGTACACTGCACTAACGCCCTTTGCGTAAGTGGAGCGATGACAGCGGAAGACCAGACACTCGGTGAATAGATGGTAACAGTCTCTAGTTCCTTCAACGTTGATTCCTGCCAACGATAAGAAATTAACAAAAACAACACTAACGTATTTAAGTCCTTCACCGCCGTGGTCACCGGAAAGCGACTCATATGGATTACTATACAGTGGACGAATCTGTAGTTAACATTACAAATGGTTTAGATTCAGATGAGATGAGACGCTGAGTAACTCGGTGTCCCATCAGGAGCCAAACTGTTTGACACGCTACCTATATTTTACAGAAGACTTTAGAGGAAAATCCGCACTGAACTAAAAGCAGACAACATTGCTTGGATACCAAAATTATTTTGCACCAAAACTTAAAGAGTTAACCCATTCCCTCCTAGACTATTTTAGACGCAACGTCTTTGCATTAATCTACCGAAAAGGAGCAATAACTATTGGAAAGGAGAATTTTAGAATTGTTTAGTTTTGAAAACATTGTGAAAACTAGAGAATTTGCTTCTATGGAGCAAATGCTCTATTTATCACAATGGTTTCAATAAATGAATTGTACAGAGGCGCAAAAAGGCGTCAGTAGGAGATAATGGGTTAAATGGTTTGGTGAACAAGAAAGACATGTATTCCTTTATATAAACTCTCCATTATACTATCCTCTCTTCCACGAGTCATTATGGTATGGATTAGAATCTATTTTTTCTTGCCTTCTATGAAAATGGTGTCAATTTGTTTAACCCTTACCTTCATATAAACGACTTTTGTCACATTTGCAAATAGAATAGACCCAGATTAGAAGCTAATGTAGGCGTTGTCTGCTCTGTTTGCTTATGGAATGATATAGTAACTGTTCTGATTCTGAAGGTTCCGTTACAGTCAAGAATGTCCTTATTAATGTGTAATTATAAATCATTCAGTCAATGTTTATTCATGTAGTAATAAATACATAATTATACACCATGGTGGAAGGGATTAAACCCAGATCTGTATAAATATTTTCTTGCTTCTGATTAGTTCAAGTTTGTGAGAAACGTTTGAATGAGTGTCACATACGGTTTTTATTCCGGCGTGTCATCAGTGTCCAAGCTATTTGCCAATGCACACAAAGTCCCGCTTTGCAGGATATGGAGGTGTATACATTAACCCTCAAACAGGTATTATTACTTGTCTTTAAGACAGGTGTCAGCTTAATGCAGGTTGAAAGTCATGCAGAAAGCTCCTCTAGGAGCTTTCTGCATGACATTCACCCTGCATTAAGCAGCCATCCGACTAAAAGTTTCCCAATTCTTCTTTATTAAATATTCGAGTTAACGAGTTTTAACTGTACATTGAACCATATTGTTTCCTTGTTGGTTACTCATGTAAGAAATACATATAATGCCATCATGAATATTTATTAGCTGAGTTTTTTATAATGGCATGAGTAGACATGATTGTCTGGTAGACACTGTAGAGTAAGGTCTATTATAATGTCATAAACAAACAGAGCAAACCCTGATCAGATGGTCCATAAAGGATTAAACAACGACATAAACAATTATAGATAAACAGGCGATAAACCTGTCCTGGTGTTTCCAAAACAACCCGTGTTTATATTCTATAAAACAAATTCTCTGAATTGGCTGGAGAGAACCGAAAAGTTCACGAGGTACAATGAACCCTTTCCCTTGTGAATATGAATATTTATGTCACGATGTATCAATTCATAAATACTGATTTACTGATTGTTTGTGATGTCAAATTAATGTCAAATTAATGTCGAAGTAACTGTACAATGGCTCCTATCATATCCATAAGCAAACAGAGCAGACCTTGATCAGACGGCTCCCATAGGAGCCGTCTGATCAGGGTCTACTCTGTTTGGGAATGCATTTTAAGGCGCATCCATGAAGTAAAGGGTTTAAAGGTTTAAAGCTAGTTCTAGTTTCTAAATCCGGATAGACTGGTTTACGCATTTAGTAACATATCGACGTGTATCTTTTGTCCGTCATCAGTCAAAACTTACAAGACTGGCTGTGGGAGAGTTTCCAGTCTTTTGTTCCCTCTAGAAAACTGGCAAATGAACATAACTTCGTTCCCTAGTTTACGAGTATTGTATCTTTTGTAATCCATAGAAACCTTTTAACAAACGAGAGATTAACGGCGGAACAACAGACTGGTTCTCGTCTAAGGAACTATAAGTTTCCTGTTTCGATACGGAACTATCTCCTTTATTTCACTCTGTTTGTAAAGACTTAGATATAATACATATATACGCTAAATAGGTTTGCAGTGTAGGCCTACGGTAAACCCTATCAAAAGAACTCACTTTATCAATAAATATGGTGTCTTCAAAAACAGGTGGTTGTACATGTATCTATTGTAATCCATACCAAGCTACCACACAGGAATTAGACCGCTTTAGACAGGATTTACTGTATTTCCATCAAAAGAGTTGTCTGATTACGGGTCTGTAAGGGACGTGGTAGCTAATTCAGGTCTATTATGCGTCTTTTTGATACTTAAAACAGGTTCTACTGTAGTTTTGGCCATGATCAACCCGCTCCTGATTGAGCAGCTTGATCTGGATCAACACTATATTCCTACGTTTTTCTGTTCGAACATTAATGGTAACACGGGTACTTCCTTTCTGGATTAAGAAATCATATGCTTTTAAACAATATCCACAACTGTTATTAACCCTTGATTCCATAGATACGCCTTTCTAAGCCTTTGCATACCGAGTAGACCCAGATCAGACGGCTCCTATAGGAACCGTCTGATCTGGGTCTGCTCTGTTTGCTTATGAAATAATATAGACATTATTTGACAGTTTCTACTATAGCCAAAAACGCCTTTGTAAATGTGTCGTTTTCAAATTAGTTAATGACGTCATCATTTCTTTGACAAATATACATGAAGTAAAGGGCTAATGAATTAGTCGCTGCGATTAGGGTCTACTGTCCCCAAAACTTCTACCACAGAACGAACTGCTATGGGTGGTAACTTTAACTTCGTGCATTTACTAGAGAAAAGTAAAATTTTAGAATTTTGTAGTTTGAAACCATTGTGATAAATAGAGCATTTGCTCCTATATCACAATGGTTTCAAGAAGTGGTTATTACAGAGGCGTAGACAGGCGTATTTGTGGAGGAAAGGGTTGACCATTTACTCCATAATACACTTTTTTATGTCTTTGCAAACAGAATAGACACAATGTCATATCAGACGGCTGGTCAGTGTCTGTCCTGCTTGCTTTTGATATTAATCTGATTCAATAGTTTCTGTCACGATAAAAACAGTTTGTCCATAGCGCCATTATAAAAAATCAGTTGATTAATATTCATGATGTTATTTTTATTTTGCCAGAATATTCATGGAGAAAATTGTTAAATTTATTCCAGATTAACCTTTAGCCTGCTGAGCAAATTATTTTTACAAAAGTTTTCACCTACTACATTTTCAAAATTCTAGCTATATTATCAATTTGTCGTCCAAAAACAATCAGGGTGTCAAACAGTTTGGATCCTGATGAGACGCCGAGTTACTCGGCGTCTCATCTGGATCCAAACTGTTTGCATAGGCATTCACTCATCCGCTCATAGCAGGCTAAAGGTTAAACAATGAATATATTATCGGACAAAATTATATTTTTCGTACTTTTCATAAACTGTTATAATAAATTATGATTATCTTCGATTCTTACTTCTCAATATGAATTCATTTGACAAATATACAGTAAAATCTCGATTATTCGAATACTAAACTGTGTATCATTATCGAATTTTCAGACAGGTGGCAGCTTAATCAAGAGTGAAAGTCACGGAGAAAGCTCTTCTATGAACTTGCTGCGTGACTTTCATCCTGCATTAAGCAGTTACCTGCCTAAAAGCAAATACATTCTTCATTACTAAAAGTTCGAAGTATTGAGTTTGTATAACAAACACATTTTGAGACATAAGCGAATCCCTGATAACATTTGCAGACAATCTGGATCGTGATGAGATACCGAGTTACGTGATGTCTCATCAAGATCCAAACTGTTTGACATTCTAATTAGGTTAACCCATTTGCTCCCATGATCCCATATATGGGACGTATGCATAATGCGGTGTCTGATCAGAGTCTACACTGTTTGCTGATAGGAAATTCAATATAAAACAAAATGAAAATTTAGACCAGACATCCCTTAAATAAAAAAAAATGGACTAATCCAATATGTAAACATTGAAGAATCCACTAGGAGCAAATGGGTTAATGAGAATATTTCAAGATAATCCCACTTTGAAACCTAAATTCTTAGAAGACGAACTTTATTTACTGGTGAAAGGATTAGCGTATTTATCTTTATTAGGTAAAAGGTTAATAAGCAATGAATGCCCAGAATGTTTTCCCCAGAAGTTTAATGAGAACGTTTGTAATATTACCTGTTAGCCTGCTAAGTGTGACGTTACAGACATTTGTAAACAGCTTGAATCCATGATGAGACGCCGAGTAACACCGTGTTTCATCAGGATCCAAGCTATTTGACATTCCATCAATAGTGTCTTAAAAGCTCGGTCGTATTGGAAGTGAGTACAACGTGTAACACATCAGAGTTAAAGCAGATACCGTTTTTACAACAGGCTAAGGCTTAATCAGAATATCTTAGATGAGTGTTGGTTCATTATCATTTTAAATAAACGAGTTAACTATAAACTTATGACACAAGCTTTGGCGATTGTAATAAAAATGATAATGAATTGAAAGAAATGTAAGGACCTACTTATCACATAAAATGGGAAACACAGCATTTTTCACCCAATGATTTTCATCTCTTTGGAGTGTTATTAATCCTTTACTCTATAACTATAGGGACCGTCTGATCAGGGTCTGCTCTGTTTGCTTATGAAATAATATAGACATGATTTCTAAAGTTTCTGCCATGACCAAACCTTCCCGTGCCCATGTGCCATCATAAAACTCAATCTTATTAATATTCATGATGTCGTCATTTCATACATAAATATTCATGGAGTAAATACAGTAAAACCTCTCTTAACCGGCAGTTAAATTTAGTATGAATATCGGTCTTGGAGACAAGTGGCAGCTTAATGCAGGATGAAAGTCATACAGAAAGCTCCTAGAGGAGCTTTCTGTATGACGTTCACCCTGCATTAAGCAGCCACCTGCCTAAAAGTATCTAAATTATTATCTACTAGAATTCCGGTTAAGAGAGGTTATACTGTAGTATATTTTAAAACAAGTGCAAATCAAAATCATTTACCACACAAAAGACACGATTGCGTCTGATCAAGAGCTACAATGTATTTTACATGTATTCATCAACAAATGTATAATCATATCCATTTACCTCATAAATATGCATTTTATATTTATTTCTCAGTTTGAATATTAATTTAAGAAATAATGGCGTCATGAATATTTATTAGCTGATTTTTATTTTTATAACGGTAAAAGCGTTCATGCGGGGGAAAGGGTTAAGGCCTTTGAAAACAGAGAAGACTAAGATCAGACAGGCCATGTAGGAGCTTTCTGATCAAGTTCTTATATGTTTGTTAATCCATAGCCTGCCAGTCACAACTATTGTTGGATTTGCAAACAGTGTAGACCCAGATGAGAGAGCTCTCCCATCTTGGTCAGCACTGTTTGCCATATATACATGCCTGCATGCTCTATCCTTTTGCCTAGGAAATTATTTCAAATTAACCCTGTACATGTTTGTAAAGATTTGCCAAATTGATATTCATAGAGTGTAGAATGATAAAACATATGTGGCAGGCTAAGGGTTCATATAATTATATCCAGGAGCTGTCTGAAAAAAAGGGTCTGCTCTGTTTGCTTGTATTATTATGCAGATCTGATTCTACAGCGTCTGCCAAGGCTACACTGCCTGCGTTCAAATACCAGTGTAAATATCTAGTTAATAAATATTCATGATGCCATAATTCCTTACATGAATATTCCTAAAGTAAAAAGGATTTAACATGTATAGAACAGTAGGGCATACACACAGTGTAGCACGTGATCAGACCAAATATATCTGTCGTGGTGGTTCAGGTTTACACGGCTTAAAAAGTTCGAGTTATCCTATGTCTGATCTGTACAATTTCTCAAGTTCACAGCTTAATGCAGGTTTTCAGTAATGCTGAAAGCTCCTGTATGAGCTTTCAGCATTACTGTAGACCCGCATTAAGCTGTGAAATGTGTTTCTAGATGTGCGTAGTGATACATTTTAGAACACTTCTGTATTGTAAGATTTTGAAAGAACCGAACTTTAAGTTCGAGTTATCCCGAAGTTTGAGATATCCGAGTTCGAGATAATATTATCGAAGTTTAACTGTAATTAGATCAAGTACTGTAGCTTATTGTATGGATACAAACAGTATTTAGATACACCAGTCAAAGTCAAAGTCCAGCTTCAAAAGTGGATACATTTTGCTTTAAACCTTCTCATGTAGAGATTGGTGCTAAATGCAGAGCGAAAATTAATATTGAAAACTTTCTTCCTGGATTACTTTTGTACTGCAGTACAAGTCTTAAATACCGAAACATGGACCCAAAAATTGTTTGACAATAATACAGAAGCTCTAGCCGTCTGTAATTTATACTCTAAAAAAGCAGTTCACAAAAATTCCCAACAGAGTCTTAATTATTTACCCATAATTACGACTTTTCTATGCCTTCGCAAATAGAGTAGACCCAGATCAGACGGTTCTTCTAGGAGCCGTCTGGTCATGATCTGCTCTGATTGCTTATGATATAGACATGATTATACAGTTTCTGTCATCGCAAAAACTTGCTATGTACATGTGCTATCATAACAATTAATCTAATTAATATTCATGGCGTCGTTATTTGTTACTTGAATATTCATGGAATAATGGGTTAATTTCTTGACAGTTTAGTTGACAAAATTCTTGCGAACGGGCTTATTTTCTATCCTCTGTTAGTGAGCTGTCAACATGACTGCGTTCCGCTTGTCGTTGCTCTGTCGTCTACAATATAATTTACGACCGTCTTCATAAAGCGCAGTTGACGCTGCTGCAAGGGGTCGCAGATGGCACATGTTTAGGTTGCACAAACGACACGCCATCTTTGTACATTATGACATATTATTACCTCATGAATAAAAACAATTACATCGTAATGACCCTGGTATACTCTTCGCAAAAAGTTATAATTCTCGTTTGCTTTGATAGCCCCTATACTTATGTGGTGCCTTTATTGAAATCAAAATCAGTTCGATAGTTTATCTTAATTGAGGAGAAATCAATTATTAAGTCAGAAAGCATTTAATTAACAAATCCTTCTAGTTGCGTCGGCTTCATGTGTAAGCAAAAACAACAGAAACATACAGCACGACCTGTCTAAGGTGATCATGTTTGAAACAACATAAATAAATAGTACAATCAAACCTCTCTAAAACGGCCACTAAATTGTGTTAATTGTTTGGTATTCATTGCAGGTGGCCTCTTAAAGCAAGATGAAAGTAAAACAGAACGCTCCTATAGGAGCGTTCTGTTAACTTTCACCTTGCTTTAAGCAGCCACCTGCCTTTAGGACAAAATACTTTATGTAATTTAGTGGTCGTTATAGAGAGGTTTTGCTACAGAACATGTCTTAAGCGGCCATCAAAAGGAGGTCTTATTATGCGTCTGTAGGTGGTAGTTTAATGCAGGCCAAAAGCAATGCAGAAAGTTCCTACATGAGCTTTCTACATCACTTTTTCCCTGCATTTAGCAACCACACACTTTTAAGACTCCTATGCTCAGTATATGAATAGCCGCTTAGGACAGGTTCTACTGTAAGTGGTCAGGTAATGCCTGACGAAAGTAACGCAGAAAACTCCTACAGGGACCGTTCCATCTGCGTCTAACCTGTTTTCCCTTTCCCTGGTGAATAATCATGTAGGAAATAATGAATTCATGAATATTAATATGATTATTTGTTATAATGGCATATGAACACAGGACATTTTGCCTCAGACAGAAGCTGTAGAATCAGATCTATATTACACCATAAGCAAACAGAGCAGACCCTGATCAGACGACTCCTATAGGAGCCTCTGATCTGGGTCTACTGCGTCAAAATGCGTTTACATAATGGAAAGGTTAACAAAAGGCATCAGAATGCGCAATAATTGTGCTATGCGAATAGCAGCAATTATTGCAAATTAAGACTAACTATAATGTTGGTGCTAGGACCTATCAAAAGACATACATGGCCAGCTTTATGCTGCACTTCTTTAAAGTGATAGTCTCTATTTGTAACGTTTTAAAGTGCCTAAATATTACACAAATCATTTGTTTATATGCTGAAAAGAAGACTGTCGTAAGAAAACCAATCGAACAAACGCCGAAGAAGAAAAAACTTTCATGTTCTTGATATCGAAGTCTCCGGCGTTATTCGCCAATGTACAGTAAAACCTCTCTATAACGGTCACTTAATTACAGCAAGTATTTTGTGTTAAAGGCGGGTGGTTGCTTAAAGCAAGATGAAAGTAAAACAGAACGATCCTATAGGAGCGTTCTGTTTTACTTTCACCTTGCTTTAAGCAGCCACCTGCCCTGAATACCAACTAATTAACACAATTTAGTGGTCGTTATAGAGAGGTTTTACTGTATAAGTATTTTATTCTGGTTGCGTTTTAGTTTCGTAACTTTTCGACATAGACCGATAAATATTTTGTCGTAAATCCAAACTTATAAGTATCGACGGTAACGGTTTACTTTGTATCAAAGGGACATTTTTCGAGTAAGTTCAAACTGACAACATAACAAATACCAAGTTTATTTATGTTATTGAAAATATTCGTATATACGAAGGGACTGACACTTTAACACTCATTTTCTTTTTCTTCCAATTGTCAACAGTGTTACGGATCTAATGAGACGTACCTATTGACGACTTGTATAGGCTGAACAGTGTCAACTGCTTGCTATATGGATGTGTGTTTAACAAGTTGTGGGCGAGAAAGGCCAAACTGCTACCATGTTACTTGTCAGAGGTTTACAGTAAAGCTATCTAAACTGGATTTTAAATAAGAACCAGTGTCGGTAGTTAAGTCCTTCGCTGCCAATATCGCATCTGTACTTACTTAAGCAAACAGTTTGGATCCAGATGAGACGCCGAATTATGAGAGGTTGAGTACCTCGGCGTCTCATAAAAATCCAATCTGTTTGCTACTGTGGCGGGTTTTAAAACAAAAATGATAAGGGGTGGGGCGGGGGTCGCAACAGACGACAAAGTTTGTAGACGACAACTATTGGTAACGACTGAGTTAAGGCAGGAGGTAGCATAATGCAATATGAAAGTCGCAAAGAAAGCGCCTTTGCGAGTGTTCTATATGATATTCACTCTGCCTTAAGCAACCACCTGCATCAAAAGATCTAAATTATTACTTACCAAAAGTCTTGTTTAGAGGGGTTGACCATATTTCAATATCAATCTCAAGACATTATGGCGCATCCTTTATTATGCAGCGAAATTTTGAAATAGGAGCCGTCTGATCAGGATCTGCTCTGTTTGCTAATGGAATTTGGTAGATCTGTTTCTATACTTTCTAAAATGGCTACAATGCTCTACCTTCCATATTTCATTATTACTATTTTATTAGCTTTAATAAATATTCATTAGGTATTGAAATTTGTAATAAACATAGAACAGGGAAATTGTTAAACTCGTCAACGAACATGATTCCTATGTACACATATATTATCTGCCTCAAACACCCATTTTAGTTCTTTTCATCCAAGTTGCCATGCATAATGCAGTAGCACTTCTCTATATTGACTATTTAAATGAGGATTTTAAGATAGGTGGTAGCTTAATGCAGGACGAAATCTGTGCAGAAACTTTCTGCATTACTTTCACTCTGCTTTAAGCAACTACCTGTTCTTATAGGATCCTATGTTTATTCATTAACCCCTTTACCTGTTCACTATTCATGTAAGAAATAATGGCATCATGAATATTAATTAGATTATTTCTTATAATGGTGTATAAACACATTACATTTTACACAGGTAGAAACTGTAGAATCAGATCTATGTTATACCATAAGCAAACAGAGCCGACCCTGTTCAGATGGCTCCCATAGGAGCCGCCTCATCTGGTTCTACTCTGTTTGCAAATTCATGAAAAGGCGTTTATATGAAGAAAGGGGTTAATATGTCATTTTAGAGCTTTAGAGAGGGCTTTTTGGACAATAGGTGGAGGCGAGTCTAAATTATGTATGTATTAACAAGAATATTAATGTCATAGTTATTTCAATCAAAATAACATCACCTTTGTTCCTATGGTTACGGTCTGCTAGTATGAACAATTGTAACTATTAGTATACTAAACCACTTGGTGTCTGTTTAACACTTTTTGAAGGGATCAACTAATTAAATGACAACGAACCCGTTAATAGATGTGCCAAGAACGACAAGATGTACATTAACCTTTATCATGCTGAAAATGACGTCTGCTAAATATTCAATCTGTTTCAGTTTTTGCTTATTCCTTTCCACTATAAATACGCTTTTCTACGCCATTACAAACATAGTAGGCCCTGATCAGACGGCTCCGACAGGAGCCGTCTGATCAGGGTCTGCTTTGGTTGCTTATGGAATAATATAGATCTGATTCTATAGTTTCTACTTTCCCTAAAAATTCATGTGTTAAAATGCCATTTTAAAAGATAATCTAAATAATATCCATGATGTCATAATTTCTTATATGAATATTCATGGAATAAATGGCTTTTAATTATTACCGATTCGTTCAAGCACTAGAGAAAGTATTTACCGAGTGTCAAACAAACTGAACCCTAATACATTTTTCGGGTTATTTGGCATCTCATCCTGATGTCCAGATAAGAGGTGTTAATTGAAAGATTTTCAAGAATAACTTCTTTATTTCTCTCTACCAAACCCTTTGTTGTGACCATTTATTCGTCTCTTCAACAACATAGGGTTTGGTGGAGAAATGAAGAGTTTAGTACAGTAAAAACCCTCTAATGCGACCACCATAAAGGGACATAATTCACAGTAGCAAAGGCAGGTGGTAGCTTAATGCAGGACGAAAGTTATACAGAAAGCTTTCTGCATAAGTTTCAACCTGCATTAAGCAGCCACCTGCTTATGAAGATAACCATGTTTGTTCATTAAGTGGTCGCATTGGAGGGGGTTTACTGTATTTGAGCACACACTTTATCTGTAGCCCTGTAAGTGTAACGATATTTGAAATGTATCCCATATATGTATACAATAGACAGAAATGACGATTTTAGTACGTGGTCACGCACGTTTACCTGTTGCTCGGCCTGATATGTTATTCCTAGTTATTTGTCATCTCATCTGGTGTGCGGTGGTCTAGTGGCAACGCGCTTGACTACCAATCCGGAGGTCCGAGGTTCAAATCCCGGTCCCTCCCGGAAATTTCAGAGACGCTTTTCAGGGTCTCCAAACCACACCTCCTCTCTACCCATGGGGTTAAAATGGGTACCTGTGAGGGTCACTATAGCCGGTACTGCGGCTGCATGATTGTGCCATATGTTAGCAGTGCTCAATATTGTAGGCGAATGACTCACTGACCAGGGGAGTAAATGTGCAGTCGGCTGAGCGGTCATTCGGACTGAAAGTAGACTATAACTTTACTCTCTTTTTTTATTACAAACTGTTTACAAATGCATTTGAAAGTCGCTCACATGATAAAACTCTACACCTAGAAAACTGACATGCAATAAAATCTCGATTATTCAAATTTTTGTATAGAAGAATTTAGATCCTTTTACGCAGGTGGTTGCTTCATGCATGATGAGAGCCATGCAGAAAGCTCCTGCAGGAGCTTTCTTCAAGACGTTCACCGGGCAGTAGGCTGCTACCTGTCTTAAGAAATCGATAACACGTCTTTTAGTGTTCATTAATTCGAGGGTTTACTGTATTTCAATCTTCTAATGGGCATTTTCTACAGTAAATTGAGTCTACAATAGAGCCTGTCTTAAGCGGCAACATAAAGAGGTCTAATTATGGGTCTGTAAAGCAGATGGTAGCTTAATGCAGGTCAAGATTGATGCAGAAAGCTCCTATATGACCGTTCTGCTTTATTTTTGCCCTGCAATAAGCAACCATCCGATTTTTAAGACACCTATGTTCAATTAACCCATTTGCGCCCACGATCCCATATATGCGACGTAGGCAAACAGTGTAGACTCTGATCAGACGCCGCATAATGCGGCGTCTGATCAGAGTCTACACTGTTTGCTGATAGGAATTTCAATATAAAACAAAACGAAATTGAAAATTCAGGTCAGGCATCCCTTAGATAAAAAATGGACTAATCCAATATATAAACATGGGAGAATCCACTGGGAGCAAATGGGTTAATGAATGGCCGCTTTAGACCGGTTCTACTGTATATAAAATAATTCGTGAAATGTAAATTATAATGAATTATAACTAATTAAAATTAACCCTTTAAACGCGAGAAACGAACGCTATAACATTTGCAAACAGTGTAGACACAGATCAGGACTCCTAGAGGATCAGGGTCTGCATTATCAGTCATCCAAAATAATTTAGTGAATTTTAGCCTTTCATAGTAAATGGACTTTACAGTTAACCTTTTAAAGTCCCAATCCATTTTGAAAAGTTAGATGTTTAAAGTACAGAATTATATTGTTTTAGCTAAGAATTAATCAGAAATTACCGTGTCCCGTCGGACTGTTTTATTATAGGCGTTAACTCTAATCATGTTACTGACGATTATATTTGTATCCATATTTGCAAACAATTTAGATTCAGATGAGACGCCGAGTAAACTCGGCTTCTCATCAGGATCCAAACAGGTGGACACCTGGAAAGTACTTTTGTAAAATAGGACTTATGATACACAGATAAAGGTGCGTACTCAAGTACTAAACTCGTCATTTCTCCACCAAATCCTATGTTGTGAACATTCTTTAGACCTTATACATGTATATTAGGGTTGAAAATGTCAATCAAGTCATACATGTATCTCTATCAGGCAAATGGTTCAGAAGAACATACCGTAATGCGGTTGTACACTCCTCGTTTACGAACCGCTTCGCCTTAACCCATTACCTCGTATGCTATTTTAGATACAACCTCTTTGAATAAATCTACCGAAAAGGAACATTAACAAGAGAAAAAGGTGTTTTTTTAGAATTTTCTAGTTTTAAACCATTGTGATAAACAGAGCATTTGATCCTACTGGAGCAAATGCTCTATTTATCACAATGGTTTAAATCTCATGGAGTAAACTCGGCGTCTCACCAGGATCCAAACAGGTTGGCACCTGGAAAGTACTTTTGGAGAACAGGACAATATGACGTATGATACACAAAGCAACAGATAAATGTGCGTACTCAAGTACTAAAAATCGTCAGTTCTCCACCAAACCCTGTGTTGTGTACATTCTTAGGCCTAATACAGTAAAGCCCCTCTAATGCGACTACCTAAAAGAGGTATAATTCTGGGTGGTAGAGGCAAGTGGTAGCTTAATGCAGGACAAAAGTAATGCAGAAAGCTCCTAGAGGAGCTTTCTGCATTACGTTTGTCCTGCATTAAGCAACCACCTACTTATAACGACACCCATGTTTATTCATTAAGCGGTCGCATTAGAGGGGTTCTACTGTATATAAGAGTTGCAAATGTCAGTCAGGTCGTAATTATCAGGCGAAGGGTTTAGAAAAACATACAGTAGAACCCTCTAATGCGACCACTTAATGAATAAACATGGGTGTCTTTATAAGCCGAAGGTTGCTTAATGCAGTACAAAAGTAATGGAGCTTTCTGCATTTTTTGTCCTGCATTAAGCTACCACGTGCATATAGCACCCAGAAGTATACCTCTTTTAAGTGGTCGCATTAGAGGGGTTTTACTGTACCGCAATGCGGTTGTGTACACTCCTCTTTTACGAACCCCTTCGCCTTAAATGGTTAAATCCTCACAAGGCTGTGGTCGATTCCTTAACCTTTAGACTGCTGAGCAAATTATTTTCACAGAATGTTTCACCTACTACATTTCCAAAATTAAAGGTATAATAAATGTTTCTACCAAAATGGAATCAGGGTGTCAAACAGTTTAAGTTTACTCGGCGTCTCATCTGGATCCAAACTGTTTGCATAGGCATTCACTTATCCGCTCATAGTATGCTAAAGGTTAAAAGTATTTGCAAACATATCCAGGGGAAATGTCTAGTTACTCTGTGTCTCAAGAGGAGAAATTGTTATAACATCCGATAGTGAATTTGAAAAGAAATGTAATGAAACTCTGAGAGTTGATGTAGACTGAATTATTGACTGAGCATGTTAAAAGCCTAAGGAAATTATGAAATAGTAAATCAATATATAATAAAGCTATTTCATATAATGCAAATCTACGTTTCTATTGTTGCAGAAATTTTACCCTTTACCCTTTTCACGAGTTAGCAAACAGAGTAGTAACCCTTTTATTTAAAGGCTTAATACTCTTACTTCTTAACCCATTCCCTCATAGGCTATTTTTAGATCCAATCTCTTCTAATAAATCTACCGAAAAGGAGCATTTACTAGAGAAAAGGAAAGCTTTAGAATTGTGTGGTTATGAAACCATTGTGATAAATAGAGCATTTGCTCATATGGAGCAAATGCTCTATTCATCACAATGGTTTCAAAAATTGACTTTTAGAGAGGCGTCAAAAGGCATCAATATGAGGAAATTGGTTAAGTGTTAAAGCTCAATCAAATTACAACTTCATCTTTCATTATATTAGGGCACGACCAAACATGCATCTAGTCTTAATCTACGACAATCTCTACTACTCACATAGATGAAATCACAGTAGAGCCTGTCTTAAGTGATCATTCATTTATTGAATATGGGGGTATTAAAAAGCAGGTGGTCTCTTAATGCAGGGCCAACGTAATGCAGAAAGCTCCTATATGATCTTTCTGCATTACTTTTGACCTGCATTAAGCGAGCACCTGCCTTACAGACCCATACTTATACCTCTTTTTGATGGCTGCTTACGACATGTTTTACTGTACATTTGTATTTTAATTTTAGCATGCAGCAATTCAATTTATCTTCTTATTGCTGAAGTGTCACAAACTTGAACACAAGGTGGTCCGCAACTTCCAGTTGCGACCATCGTATTTTAGAACTTGTGATAATTTCTGTCATATCTTATTTGAATACAACAGAACCTGACTTATAGTTGCCGAATCTTAATTATGATATGTGAACATGGGAATATTTGGCCATGGCAGAAACTATAGAACTCGATCTACATGTACAGTAAAACCTCTCTATAATGACCACTAAATTACATCAATTATTTTGTGTTAAAGGCAGGGGATGCTTAAAGCAAGGTGAAAGTAAAACAGAATGCTCCTATAGGAGCGTTCTGTTTTACTTTCACCTTGCTTTAAGCAACCACCTGTCCCAAACACCAACTAATTAACACAATTAAGTGATCGTTATAGAGAGGTTTTACTGTATATTTTCCCATAAACAAACAATGCAGACACTGATCAGATGGCTCTATAACGGGAGCCGTTTTATCTGGATTTACTCTGTTTGCATGGGCATTAAAAGGCGTTAAAAGACGCACACAGTAAATAGTTAATAGTTATAAACTGCGAACTGCGCTGATACACGTACATGTACATGTATATGATGTTATGGGACAAACAGTGATGAACTAGACCCGTCACTGCCTACTAGCCGTGTTGATTGATAAGCGTTGACATTGTTTCTCTTCTTCTGTCTATATCTCTGTCTCTTGATAAGTTTATTTGCCTATTTGCCTGTTTGCCAGTCTGTCTGTCTGTCTGTCTGTCTGACTAACTGACTGACTGACTGTCTGTCTGTCTGTGTCTGTATCTCTCTCTGTCTGTGTCTCTCTCTGTCTGTATCTCTGTCTGTCTCGCTATCTCTCTTTCTCTCCCCGACTATGTTTCTTTCCTTCTCTCTCTCTCACGCACACATGGATGCGTATGTACACACGCAGGTACGCACACAGTTACGTACAAACTTACTCTTTTAATCTCACCAATTTTCAGTATAAAATTATATAGATTATCCAGATGTTTCATTTTTCTGATATACTCTTCTTCACCTCTCTCTCTCTCTCTCTCTCTCTCTCTCTCTCTCTCTCTCTCTCTCTCTCTCTTTCTCGCTCACTCACTCACTCACTATGGCTAAGATCATTGATTTCAGTTGGGAAAACCGAAATCAAACTGATAAATTGATAATGCTGTTGCAACAAACAAGCAATCTAATGGTTCCCTCATTTTCGTAAGAAACGTAAACATTGTGTCATTTACAGAAATTAGCAACTCGGTAAGGTTTATGTAACTTGTATCTGACCAGATTCCAAACTTCTTGAAATTGTGATTAATTTGACCTTAAGAACTAAATCGTTCTACTGATTATGTTTAGATATAATCAATCGTCATTAGGAAATGTACAATAAAAAATGTACAGCAGGTGAAAGGATCTGTCAGGTTCTGCAACATGTTTATGGCGGCGGATGCGAGGTGAAAAGCGATACACTGAGAAATACGAACTCCATTGTTTTAGCTCTCTTACAAAAACATAACAGTCTGCTACGCTGATTTCATCAACATTGTTCCATTCATTTATTGCTCGAGAAGAACATGTTCTTGGGGTCGTTTGCTGTAATACAAGCAAACTCGATCTGGGCTTATCAGTCGCCTGTGCGATCCTTTTACAATAGTTTACCAGAATTTTGCGGCGCAAATATCGACTTATCATACAAATGTTATTTTCGGTTTCAGCGAAATACGTCTGTATATGCACATAAGATAATGCAAATGTTATTTAATAACCGATTATTCAACATATGTGTTGGGATATTTTAGTCGAAACGGTTTGAAAAATACACTTGATATTGTCTACATTGTAAATAAACTGCCAGTTCATACGAAAGCATAGAGTAGATGTCAGTTGGAGAAAAGACCAAACACCATACTTGAAGATGCAAATTATTTGCGTTCAATAAACTGTTAAATTTATGTTACAGTTTAAATTTAGCAACGATATTAAAAGTTTAAAACTAATTATACCCCAGAACAAAGGTTGTATTATGTTCCATAATCCTTTTACTGAGTTGTGTTCTTTCCATGGCAATACAATGCCATTTGTTCTGGACCTTTATGATTTTAAAAAATAAAGTACTCTTAACCTTTAGCATGCTGTGGGCCGATGAGTGATTACCTTTCCAAACAGTTTGGATCCTGATGAGATGCCGAGTAACTCGCCGTCTCATCAGGATACAAACTGTTTGATACTCTGGTCGTGCTGTTGAAAAGAAATGCAAGATAAGTGAACAGTGACAACTGAAATCGATGACATTTTCTACAAACCAAATTTTGTTTAGCAGGCTAAAGGTTACAATATTCCTGTCTGTGTTTCATTTATTATTGCTAGCGCACGTTTGCCACAGAGAGACAGGCGGGCAGACATGCGGACAAACAAACGGACAATTGCTTCACCCTGTGCCGTATGGGAGACATTCGTCATACATATGATAATTCTAGTTTGTTATGTTGCATGGAGTTATATACATCTTAGCAATATGGTACAAAGTCAGTACAAAGTCAGCTACTGTTGAAATGTCCAAAATCCTTTGATCTTGTGGAGTTACCGGCGTCTCATCTGGCCCCAAATTGCTCACGTCCCGACTCGTCAAATTAGAGTCAATGACTTTTCTATTCTACAGAATACTCAAAGTCGTGTTCTCCTTCAATAATATAAAGATCATGCACTAACCAACAACTAATGCAAAACAAAGGTATCTTTAATACAGGCTGGAAGTCCTGCAGGATGCTAACAGAGAAGCTTTCTAAACGACTTTCAGTCTGCATTAACCCTTTACCTCATAGGCTATTTTTAGATACAGCCTCTTTTAATGAATCTACCGAAAAGGAGCATTAACTAGAGAAAAGGAAAATTTTAGAATTTTGTAGTTTGAAACCATTGTGATAAATAGAGCATTTGCTCCTATAGGAGCAAATGCTCTATTTATCACAATGGTTTCACAAAGTGACTTTTACAGAGTCGCCAAAAGCCGTCAATATCAGGGAATGGGTTAACCCTTTCCCAATTCTACGTTTATTTCAAATGTGAAAACCTATTGAATATTCATGTACAAAATAGTAGCCAATTTAGAAAATAAAGGTACAGATCTTTCAAATTCCATTAACAAACAGAGCATACCTTGATCAGCCGTCTGATCTGTGTCGACTCTGTTTGCAAATGCGCGAAAACACGTTTATATGAAGGAAAGGGTCAGACAGTCAGATTACTTAAAAGTTCAGTTTTAGCTAAAAAGTCGACATTGCGATGAACTAGTATATTATTGTTCATGATAGTTATGACATATCTACTGTAAAATGACCAACAGTTGTCAATCAACTTATTGTATAATGGGTGAATTGACATATCTTGTTATCACATGTCAATAATTACAATATCGGATCGACACTGACCATCTATCAATATAGTAAACTCTTATGCAGCTACTCGAGACATTGATCGCACTTCGAACGGTTTGGATCCGAATCAGACGCCGGGAAACTCGGTGTCTAATTATGATCCAATCTGTTTGACAAGCGGTCAGTAGTTTCTAGAACGATTAATCGAATCGAAATCTTTCACCAGATCCAAATTTGAGGAGACATTATCACAGTGGGATAAGGGTTAACACTTTCCTTCATATATACGCATTTCCATGCACTTGCAAACATAGTAGACCCGGATCAGACGGCTCCTGTAGGAGCCGTCTGATCAGGGTCTGCTCTGTTTGCCAATATGATTTGATAAAATTCTGAAATGGCTACAATGTCCCACCTTCAATATTTCATTATAATTATTTTGTCCATGAATATTCAGAAGGTATTGAAATTTGCAATAAACTTAGAACAGGGATGAGGGTAAAGGTATAGTATTCCCTATCACTAGTATATCGTACATAGTAATACGTGTTAGTCGTTAGAAACGGTGACTATTTTGTGATTGCTTTTCAAATCTCAAGTTTTCAATTCATTAATAATTTTCCTTTTGAATGGCTGCCATTATAAGATTCAAGTGTTTCAATATATCAGCCTTTCGATGCCAATGGCGAATCTGTGATTACCTAGGAAATCATCTTTTATTCAGATGTAACGCCAAGTAACTTGCAAAATAATTATTTAGGTAGAATACAGTTAATGAAGAAAATACATCGTGTTTATGCAATTATACATGCATGTTAATGAGTGGACAAACCCATCTGCACGACGAATCCTGTGTATTCAGTATACGAATAGTACATGTATGTAAAGTTTCATTACATTTATTACAGTTACATGTATTATTTTCTCATCAAGCACATATTTACAAATCCCTTCTTAACCCTTGGCTTGCTATTCACGTCAATATACCTACCTGTAAATAGTGAAGACCCAGATGAGACAGCTCCTGCAGGAGCTGTCTCATCAGGGTCTGCACTATTTACAAGTTGATTGTGCAACCAGTGCACTCCACAGCAGTGATTGCACAGAGAAATACTTGTACACAGAGAAGATATATGTAATTATACAACAGGGCATGGGTAAAGAAGGAGAAATGTATTTTAAAATTCAGCAAGCGAAGGGTTAAGTGAACGCGCCAAAAATATTCCGTTCCTCCTAGACTATACTTTTAGACCAAACCTCTTTGAATCAATCTATCGAAACGGAGCATTAACTATAGAAGAGGAGAATATTAGAATTGTCCAGTTTTGAAACCATTGTGATAAATAGAGCATTTGCTCCTATGGTTTCAAAAGAAGTTTTACAGGGTCGCAAAAAGATGCCCGTAGGAGAGAATGGATTAAGGCAGTGCTTAGCTTTTTTGTATTTATTACTAAAAGGCAACGTCGGAAAAGTACTCCTTATCAAAGTAAAGTTTCATCATCATCATCATCATCATCAAAATAATCGCTATCATCATTATCCAAACCACTATCATCGAATTAACCTTTATATTAACCCTTTCCATCATATAAACGTGTTTTCACGCATTTACAAACAGAGTAGATCCAAATCAGACGGCTCCTAGAGGAGCCCTCTGATCAGGGTCTGCTCTGTTTGCTAATAGAATTTTATAGTTCTGTTTCTTTGCTTTCTAAAATGCCTACACTGTTCCATCTTCTATATTTTGTTATAACTATTTTGTCCATGAATATTCAGTAGGTATTGGAATTTGGAATAAACATAGAACAGGGAAAGGGTTAAACAACTCAACACATTTATATATTTCTTTACAATGAGGATATTCGTAACTATCATAATGATAGCTATGCTAAACATATTTGTTAGTAGTGCCAAATGTACAGTAAAACCTCTCTAAAGCTATGACTGAAAGGGGGTCTTTAACTCTTATCACCCAGATGAGACACTGAGTAGCTCTGTGTGTCATTTGGGAAGAAAAGGGGAGACAACTCAAAATTGACATTTGCAAATTTCGGCGAGTTTTGCAATAGACCATAAAGAGTTGAAAAGTATCTGATTAAATACACATGTAAGAATTAATGACATCATGGCTATTTATTAGCTTAGTTTTTATGGACACAATATGGCAGAAATTGTAGAATACCATATATATAACCCTACAGGAATTGTCTGATCGGGGTCTGCTCTGTTTGCGAAGGCGTCAGAAGGCGTCTCTGTCAGGTGAATGGTTATAGCATGATAAAAGTATTACCATGCATCAATATAATTAACGTTCTTTTTACATCTAACAGTCAGCTATATTCCATGTTTTTCTCATCATTTTTTCGTTGTATGCAGAATATATTTATGTTGGCATGGTTGTTAGCTATTATGCTTAAACCGAAATAAACAACATGTACATGTATGTTGTGTTTAAACCCCTTATTAATCCCTGCAAGCAAAGTTTGAGTTGGTATACAGGAATCACACTGGTGACCGGTCGGTCGGTTGGTCCACATTTAAACATGAGTGGTTGGTGTCGGAAACTCCTCCTTCAGTAAAGCTATTGAATGGACATTTAGCATACAATAACCATAAATAGAAAATGTGCAAGATGCATATTTCAAGGCATTGCAGAATTATCTTCTCCTTCAATTTGAAACTTATTGAATGCATAATATCCAAGAACAGTATATTGTGCGAAATGGCATTTTCACGTGTTTGGCGCCATGCATTTCAGAATCATCTCCCCTTGAATAATGAGTATTGTTAATGGGCATGTAACATCAGTAGTTGGTTCATCTCGTCAGTTAGTTGCGACAAAGGCTGTCGTGCAGGGGGTTATACCTTTCCCCGATAGAGACGCCTCTTCACGCATTTGCAAATAGAGTAGACCATGATCTGGTTGTTTCTGTACAAGCCGTCTGAACATGGTCTGTTCTGTTTGCTTGTGGAATTATATAGATCTGGTCCTAGATTTACTGTCAATGGTACATGTAACACATCCTGTGTTCGCATGCTATTATACAAGTCAGCTTGATACATTATTCATCATGCCATGTGGCGTGCCAGGCGTTGCAATATTGTATAACATAAATATTTATTGTATAATTCTATATATTTATTGTATATTTTAAAATATATGTTTATTCAATATACAATAAATATATACAATTATACAATAAATATATAAAATATACAGTAAATATATACAATTATACAATAAATATATTAAATATACAACAAATATATAAAATTATACAATAAATATATATTTTATACAATATTGCAACAGCACATCAAGAAATCTTTCCGCGTGAATGTTGTCCTGTATTAAGCTACTACGTGTATTAAAAACAAAGAAATATACTTACATGTATTTCAGTGGGAGCAAATGCTCTATGTACCACAATGGTTTCAGAAAGTGACTTTTACAGACGCGTCAACAGGCGTCAATAGGATGGAATGTGTTAACTGTACACCGTTTACGAGCGGTGAATTTGTGATAACTTTTACAAACAGTATATCATCATGATCATAATTGTCCAGTTAGACTGTAATTATCACGCGAAAAAAGGAAAAATATTGGTTAGAATTATTGCAGCTGACATGTTCAGTAAACCGTCTTATAAACGATCACCTAAAGGAGACTTATTTCTGGGTAAAGTAAAGTAGTAGCTTAGTGTAGGACCAAATTTATGCAGAAAGCTCATACAGGAGCTTTCTGCATTATTTTCGTCCTGCATAAATCAACCACCTGCCATTCATGACACCAGCTTTTATTTAAAAGCGGTCGCTTAATAGGGTTCTACCTTTATTAATTTGTAAAAAGTCAAATCCCCAGTATATTTCCCAAGTTGCACATTAACTGGCAAAACGATTTCATTGAAAAATACTCTTCCAAATGGAACTTAGATTCGTTCAAAGTACATATTGCGGTGAAAACACTTAGAAATTCAGGTTGAACTGGGTTAATTGAATATTATGCAAAGGTTACCCCCAGAACGACACATATCATTCTTCTTTAGTGTGACATTTTTATTCCAGCCTTCATAATTTATAAAAAAAAAAATTAATAACGAGCTTTAAAATCGGGGGCACGTACAGAGATGGAAAATGGATGTTTTATGTAATATTTAAACGTGGTGTTGTTATGGTAACCTTTAGCATTCGAATCAGTTGGACGGTAGTTTATGAAATGAACATGTCCATTTCGGACACAGGTTTCGTGGAGTAGTTGTCTTTATCCAAAACTGTATGTTTTCGTTTTCTTTTCTCTGCCAGTAAAGAATATACATTCTTGTATGAAATATGCAGACGAAATTATATAAGCAGACGACAATTTTCTAAGCGGATAATGACACCCTTATCGCGCTATGAACGTTGTCATTTGCTAAATATCTCGTCTGCTTTATATTCAGAATATGGAAAATTCCACCCATGTTTGTAAACCCCACTGTTGGCTGAGTGTCAAACAGTTTAGATCCTGACCTGACACATAGTTTCTTGGTGTCCGATCTGGATCCAAGCTGTTGATAGTTCATCTTTTCAGTGTCGCTTAGTGTAATGAGGACTTGGGTGAGTGTTTATGCATTCAGGAGACCTTTCATTAGAAAATGGCCTGACTGACAGCGGGGTAATGAAACTATCAACTCAATTTCACATAATGTTAGCTCGCTTATCAGTAAGCACATACTCCATAGCAGTAAAGGTTACAGGAGTGAGAAAACGTATGTGTGTGTGTGTGTGTATTTAAGAAATAATCATGGACATTAATTAAAAAATGTTATAACAGCACATGGACACTGGATTGTATAGTTTTAGACCATAGCAGAAACTGTAGAATAATATCATACCTACATTTTGTTTATTATAATCATATAATCGTAAGCAAACAAAGTAGACCCTGATCAGACGGCTCCTACAGGAGCCGTCTGATCTGGTTCTACTCTGTTTACAAATACATAGAAAGTCGTATTTATTGAGTAGCGGGTTAGCAACACAACTCAACGTTTAGTACGACTGAACATGCTAACACTTAGTCTGAACATGCTAACACTTAGTCTGCTGTAAAAATTTTGTCTGCTTAAACTACGATCTGTTACAATTTTCACTTACAATTCGCTCAAGCTTTTCAGAAACAAACTTTTGACCGAGCGTCAAACATCTTGGATCCTGAAAAGACCCTGCGTTACTCGGCGTCTTATCTGAATCGAAACAATTTGCAAATGCCAATCAGGTCGCGCTTAGCAGGATAAGGGTTAACCCATTACCTCATATGCTATTTTTAGACCCAACCACTCTGAATAAATCTACCGAAAAGGAACATTTACTGGAGAAAAGGAACATTTTACAGTTGTATAGTTATGAAACCATTGTGATAAATAGCGCATTTGCTCCATATGAGCAAATGCTCTATTTATCACAATGGTTTCTAAAAGTGGCTGTTAGAGAGGCGTCAAAAGGCGTCAATAGTAGGGAATGGGTTAAATACACGCAAACCTCTGTCTTGTCATTACGTGTTGATAAACATTTGGTGAATACAGTGAAGCTCACTTATAACGAAGTCCTCGGGACCCTCTGATTTCTTTCGTTATATCCAAATTTCGTTATATCAGGTCCGTTTTACTATATGTAATCAGAGAGGGGGAATACATTCTATTTTGTTATAAGCAGTATTTCGTTATATCCAAGTTCGTTATAAGTGAGCTTCACTGTATTCGTATGAATTTGGACTTGGAATTTAAGGAGAAATGGTGTCTTACAATTTTCATTTATCACAGGTGGATAGCAAGTGGATCATACTTTTCCTATACAGTAAAACCTGTCCTAACGGTAAGTCATTTATTGAACATATGATCCTTAAAAAGCAGGTGATTGCTTAATGCAGGGCAAAAGTAATGCAGAAAGCCCCTGTAGGAAGCGTTCTGCATTACTTTTTACCTGCGTTAAGCTACCACCTGCCTTATATACTCATATTTATTCCTCTTTTTGGTGACCGCTTAAGGTTCCACTGCATTCACAATGTTACATTACCAATTCTAGGCAATTAACCTTTAGCCTGCTATGGGCGGATGAGTGAATACCTATGCAAACAGTTTGGATCCAGATGAGACGCCGAGTAACTCGGCGTCTCACTAGGATCCAAACTGTTTGATAGCCTGATTGCATTTTGATAGATAAATTGATTATAGCTTGAATTTTGAAAATGTAGTTTGTGAAATATTCTGTAATTCTGCTCAGCAGGTTAAAGGTTAAGCTCGATTCATGTAAAATCATTTCGAAGCTTTATTTAAACCTTTGCCTCAAGAATAAGAAATTACGACTGCATTTATATTATATAGTTAAGCTTTATAATAGCACAATGAACAGGGCTGTTACCATGGTAGAAACTACAGAATCAGATGTATATTGTACAAGTACCATTAGCAAGTAGAGGAGACCCTGACCCGATGGCTTCAGGGTCTGCTCTGTTTGCATAGACCTTATTTAAAGCTTTTCTATGAGGTACAATATTAACCTATTCCCTCATATTGACGGCTTTTATCTACTCTGTAAAAGTCATGTTGTGAAACCATTGTGATAAATAGAGCATTTGTTCCTATAGGAGCAAATGCTCTATTTATCACAATGGTTTCAAACTACAAAACTTTAAAAAAAAAATCCTTTTCTCTAGTTAATGCTCCTTTTCGGTAGATTTATTCAAAGAGGTTGTATCAAAAAGTAGCCTATGAGGTAAAGGATTAAATTGAACTTCCGGAACAGAATTAATGTAGGGAAAATCTGCTTGACGTATTAAGATTTCGATAGTTTAAAAAGAATTTACCTCCTTCGAAAAGTTTAGAAAAATTCATTTTTTCTTCTTTTTCTGTTATGTTTCATTAAATTATTCGATCAATCAGAATACTGATTACATCTAAGCGCTTACAATCGCAATGTAGGCAGACACGCTTACAGTCTCAATGTAGACAGAAACGCTGTAAGTACACATGTTTTAGTATCACTGTAGGCAGCAACGCTTACAGTCTTAACGTAGATAGAAACTTGTATAGTATCAACGTATACAATCTCAATGTAGGCAGTCACGCTTACAGTCTCAATGTAGGCAGACACGCTTAGTCTTACTGTAAGTGGACATGTTTTAGTATCACTGTAGGCAGCAACGCTTACAGTCTTAATGTAGGTAGACACATGTATAGTATCCACGCTTACAATCGCAATGTAGGCAGACACTCTTACACTCTCAATATGATCAGAAACGCTTACAGTCTTAATGTAGATAGACATATATATAGTATCAGCGTTTACACTCTCAATGTAGGAAGACACCCTTACAGTCTCAATGTAATCAGAAACGCTTACAGTCTTAATGTAGGTAGACACATTTTTAGTATCAATGTAGGTAGCAACGCTTACAATATCAATGTTGGCGAAAACACTTACAGTCTAAGTAAGTGTACGCAGAAATGCTTACCGTCTGAATGTAGGCGAACACGCGAACAGTTTAAGTGTACGCAGTCACGCTGTGATCTAAGATTACGCAGAAACGCTTAGTCGCAATGTGGGCAGACACGCTTATAGTCTCAATGTAGGCATAAACTTAAGTGTATGCAGAAACGTTTACAATCTCAAAGTGCACAGAAACGCGATAGTCATAGTATATTCAGAAACGCTTACAGTCTCAATGTAAGCAAAAACGCTTACAGTCTATGTGTATGCAGAACGCTTACGGTCACAATGTATACAGCATCGCTTACAGTCTCAATTGTAGGCAAAACCAATGTAGACAGAAACGGCGATAGTTTAAGTGTAGGCAGAAACGCTTACAATCTGAGAGTATGCAGAAACGCTTATAGTCTAATTGTAGGCAGAAACGCTTATAGTCTAAGAATAGGCAGAAACGCTTACGGTATCAGTGTAAGCAGAAACGCTTATAATATAAGTGCACATGTACGCAGAAACGCTTACAGACGAAGTGAAGCCCAAAACGCTTACAGTCGAAGTGTATGCAGAAACGTTTACAGTCTCAATGTATAGGGAAACGCTAGTCATGCGATTGTTTTCAGTTGAAATTCACTGAATTGTTTCAGTTAATGTTTTCAATTAATCACTATACAACTGTGTTACGCATGTTAAACTGCATTCTCATTGAGGGGAACTGTTTATATGGATATAGATGAACATGCTCAAATGCAGGTATGTACTTTTTCCTGTGTGTCTTCATTGCTCTTTAATATTTTCAAAACACTTATTAACACCCAGACCATCGTTTAAACTGTATGCATTTACCCATTACCTCATAGGCTATTTATAGATCCAACATCTTTGAATAAACCTACCCAAAAGGAGCATTTACGAGAGAAAAGGAAAACTTTAGACTTGTGTAGTTTGGAAGCGATTGTGATAAATAGAGCATTTGCTCCATAGGAGCAAATGCTCTATTTATCACAATCGTTTCAAACAGTGACTTTTTACAGAGGCCTCAAAAGGCGTTAGGAGGAGGGAATAGGTTAAACCCTGCTATAAAACTACTGTCTGCAAAACCTCTCATTGTCAACTTTACAAGAAGAGACTATCACTTTAAGCTTATTGAAAACTGTTCATAATCTTCCGTGACATTACACAATGGAAACAGGCTAACTGAGTAGACCCTAATCATTGGACTTCAGATGAGAAGGGTCTGCACTGTTTATTATACACCAATCAATGTATAAGGTTTGCACCAACGTTTTTTTTGCAGTATTAATTTTGAGCAGATCTTATGTAATATGGAAGCTTGAGAATTGGATAGCCCGGTTGAAACTTTGTTGAACTAATGTTTACTTTGGTTATATGTAAATATAAATTAAATACTGCCTTAAGCTTTATCTATTAGAGCCACCTTTTGACGTCATTGCAAACAGAGTAGAGCCAGATCAGACTGCTCGTGTACAAGTAATCCGTGTGCTTATGGAATAATACAGTAGAACCCTTCTTATGCGACACTTAATGAATAAACATGGAAATCGTTATAAACAGGTGGTGAGCTTTTTGCATTACTTTTGCCCTGCATTACGCTACCACCTGCCTCTACCACCCAGAATTATCCTCTTTTAGGTGGTTGTATTAGCGGGGCTTTACTGTATAGAACTGATTATACAGTTTTATGCCAAAACATACCGAATTATTATACAAATACATAGATTTACGAATATTTACTAGGTAAAGGGTTAACCCATTACCTCATAGGCTATTTTTAGATCAAACCTCTTTAAATCTACCGAAAAGGAACATTTACTAGAGAAAAGTGATTTTTTTTAGAATTTTGAAGTTTTGAAACCATTGTGATAAATAGAGCATTTTCTCCTTAGGAGCAATTGCTCTATTTATCACTGTGGTTTCTAAATGTGATTTTTACACAGGCATCAGAATGCGTCAGTATGAGGGAAAGGGTTAACCCTTCGCTTGCTGAATTTTACAATACATTTACAGGTATGTATATTGACGTGAATAGCAAGCGAAGGGTTAATAGATGATTTGTACAAGAGCTCCGTTCGTTCAAAGTGGTCCAAAGAATTGTGGTTGACATTACACAGAATGCAGCGCTTGTTGAACTTTCTCCATATTCAGATAATAGTCAGATAGTAGTCAGAAAGATAACCCTTAAACTGTGAGAACTGAGTGTAGAATACATTTGCTCACAGTGCAGACCCAGATCAAAGGTATAATGAGAGAGCCTTTTGATCAAGAGCTGCATTTTTAAAAAAACAAACATTTCTTCAGTGATTATGTTTGGTACAGTATTCATTATTAATCAGTCAGTGAGCAGCCATTTTTAATTATTAAGGATTAATCAAACAGAGCCATTGACCAACCGGCATACAATCACACCGTAAACATTCAATACAAATCATAATCAAAGGCAAAGGTGTTTAGGCAACGGTCGGGTGTAACATACCTCTTCTCATACTAAGCACATCTTGACTGCTATTTGCAAACATCTTGGACCCAGATCAGACGCCAAATAACTCGGCTTCTCGTCGGGATCAGAGCTTCTAGATACTCGGTCAATAGCATTCAACAGTTTTATAAGATCGGAAGTCAGTGCATCGTTCAACAAATCAGAACTTGGAAAAAGCATTCTTTTTCCAACATAAGAAGGGTTATCTCTTGTGACGATACGTAATTGTCGTCTGCAAACAATGTCGTCTGCTTCAACTCTTAACCCTTTACTCCATTAGTATTCATGTAAGAAATAATGACATCATGAATATTAATTACAAAATTGTTCACAATGGCACAGGGAAATGCTTGGCTACAGTAGAAAGTGTAAAATCATATGTACGTACATGTATATCATAAGCAAAAAGAGCAGATTTTGAACAGACAACTCTTGTCTGGGTCCACTCTGTTTGCAAACGCGTAGGCGTGGATAATTATGGGGTAAATGGTTAAACAATAATTTGAACTCTGTTCATGCCGTTACAAAATGTCGTCTGCTTCTACACTATTAGCCAAACACAAAGGTTGAATACCTTTGCAATTCAGCAAACCTCTGTAATGCAATTGCAATCCCCTAAAATAAGAATAAACCTGGATCTTAAAAAACACGCGATAGCTTAGTGCAGGCGGTATTTACTCATAAAACTCCCACAGGATGCTATCCCCTAAAATAAGAATAAGCCTGGATCTTAAAACATATGGTAGCTTAGTGCAGGCGGTATTTATTCATAAATCTCCCACTGGAGCTTTTTTGCATGAGTTCCGTCCTTCATTAAGCAACCACCTGCAATATCTATTAATAAAATGGTCGCTTTAGATCGGTTATACTGTGTATTCTTTACGAGATTTATCATTTGTATTCATTTGGCAGTGGTTCTGTTATACTCAAGATAGTGCCTCTTACAATATACGGAAACATTGAGGAAAATTGTTACTTAGTTTGGGCGTTTATTGACAGTGTCAAGAAATGAATGTACAGTCAAACCTTCTAAACTCGACGTCTAGTTCAGTATAAATATCGGTCTTGGAGACAGGGGGAAAGCTTAATGCAGGGTGGAAATCTTACTCCTCTAAGAGCTTTCTGCATGACTTTCAACCCGCTTTCAGCAGCCACCTGCCTCAAAGTATCTAAATTCTTCTCTTCTAGATTTCCGGTTTAGAGTGTTTCTACTGTATATGTATGAAAATAAACAACAATCGCCTCTTTGATAGCTCGTACCTGGATGTGTGAACAAATGCATCTTATATTGACATTTATTATTAAATAACAATTAAACATAATAGCGTGCATCTGATATAGACTTAACCCTTAAACCACTGTGGAAAAAATAATGTCTGCTCAAACATTTGAGAAAATTTTGACCGAGTGTCAAACAGCTTGGATCCTGATGACACGCCGTGTTACTCGGCGTCTGATCTGGATCCAAGCTGTGTGCAAATGCGAGTCAGCAGAAGAAGGGTTAATCTTTTAAATGTATCTTTTGAAAAAAAAGTGGTGTTCAATACCTACTGTTAGTTTAAAGTTTAAACATATTTTATTGTCATTTTTTGCCAATATACAATGTATATACAATCCAGGTAATACAAAACATAATCATACAAGAAAACAAATCATAGCAATGTCATGTATACTAGCAAAAGGGTCGGGCCACAAGTTCTGACAACATTAATTACGGCGCTACCTACTGTTACCAGATCAAGAAATTGTTTGACTTTCTAATTTTATCTTAGCAGAGAAGCGGGCGTGTGCTTGTATGATAATACGAGCGTAATGAAGAATTAAGAAGAATGGCCCAGTTGATAATACAGTTAAAACCCTCTAATGCGACCACTTAATGAATAAATATGACTGTCTTTATAAGCAGGTGATTACTTAATGCAGGACGAACGTTATGCAGAAAGCTCCTATAAGAGCTTTCTGCATAACTTTCGTCCTGCATTAAGCTACCACCTGCCCTTGCCACTGTGAATTATGCCCCTTTTTACTGGTCGCATTAGAGGGGATTTACTGTACCTAGCTCACCAAATTTAAGGTAATCGACCAATCTCTGATATGGGTCTAACGGGATGAGCTTGGTGGAAAATCGTCTTTACGTCATTTTCACTCTTCAGCTTTTGCATGCTACGCAGTTATGGTCTACTGCAATATTAGAATTCTTTAGGCGTCAAATGATTTTCACCTATAAACAATGAGTCTCGTCTGCTTTAATATTTCAGAGTGGTGGACTTTAGTTCAATTTCGTTCAATTTCTTGCTAAATCCATCTCAAAACTGATTGTACAGATTAGCGTTCAGAACTAGGATGAAAAGACTATGCTGAAAAGCTGTAGTCTGCTAACCCTTTCCCTCATAGATCCGTCTTTCAAAGAGACTTTCAGAGTGCCAAACAGTTTGGATTCTGGTGAGAAACCAAATTACTTGTTATCCCATTTAAACCCAAACTGCTTGAAAATGTTATTTCTTGTTCTATCGCAGTATCGTGATCTGTTTGAATTGTATGTTTGTTTAACCCTTTCCCCTCATATTGACGCATTTTGACGCCTCTGTAAAAGTTAATATTTGGAAACAATTGTGATAAATAGAGCATTAAAAATTTTGCTCCATATGAGCAAATGCTCTATTTATCACAATGGTTTCAAAATTACACAATTCTATTTTTTTCATGTTTGCTAGTTAATCCTTCTTTTCAGTCGATTTGTTCAAATAGATTGGATCTAAAAATAGCCTATGAAGTAATGGGTTAAGGCAGACATTGGAGTTTGACTTTGCAGAAATACTTGATAAATCGCACTCACGAGACACTTAAGCATGCTAAAGAATTTACTGAAGAAATCCTTTTATAAAAAATATAAAAATGAAGGTTCTGTGATAATACATGTATACATGTCAACGTTTGACTCAAGCGCAGACAAATCTGACGAGAAACTCGCAGTTGACTTTATATAGGGCATGGACTAGTTTCCCGCCAGATTTTTCCGCCCATTAGTTTTTGGCAGACATAAATTTTAGGAGTAAAATACAGACATTTAGATAACTACAAAGTATTACATTCTATAATCAAACTGAATGTGTTTAGATTAATGTTTCTGCATTCTTAAAGTTGTATGTGTGTTTTGTGCACATTACTTTTATTTATTTATTTTTTGAGTAAGTTTGCAATATCAAATTGCGACGCCTGTCTTTAATTCTTTTGGCGCCAAATTTATAAGTGTCGTCTGCAATAATAATTTCATATTAAATATAATTCTAAACTAAATAATAAAGGTATATTAGTAAAACATTTGTTTTTAAAAACCTGTATGTTTGGGCTGAAATAATACAGAAAACAGTGAAGTTCCAGGCCAGATGCCGCCTTGAAAAGGCGGCATCTGACCTGGGACTGCATTGTTTTCAATGGTGCCAACAGGTGACATTGGCGCCGAAATAGCTAAATCCTGAAACTGAAAACTAACACGTTTTAGAAACACATTGTCTAATTCACTGAATCTTTGAAATATGCAAGTTGGTAAAATGGTTAAAACTGCAATGTCATCACATTAATTCTTATGTTTCAGGTGCACAGAAGCCATGGGAGTGATGTGCTAGAACGTGCATTAAACGTGAATGACAGACAAATTAATGAATGATTGAAACCACATTTAATCTTCTAACCGACATTACTCAGTAGCTTTGGACTTGGTACCGGTTATAAGACACACAGCATGTTCGTTCCGGGATTTAATTAACATCGTGGCCTTTGCGCAAGCACTCGGTGATATGATGCTGCCTTATCCAAAAGTTCCCATCCTGTGACCGATTTTTTGTTAATGCATTCTGTATATTAAATTCCAAGTTAATCAAGAGACGAAACTACAGGCTTGCTGAGAAGTTCTGACAGCCCCAAAGACCGTTGTTGTATTACCAGCAGCTGTGCGGCAGGGATCTTTGGAACCAAGTGCGTGGGCGTTGTTCTTTCGGATTGTCTAATGATCAAGCGAGAAATGTTTTCCACTTCATTGATTGGCTGAAAGAATCGTTCTCTCTTTGTGGTCCGCGCGCGATGCCTTTTCATTCATTAGTTAATGAACAAAAACTGTGGGATTCTGTTAGAAATAAGCAATTATGAACGAAGTTTCAAAATCAAAGGTTTCATATCTAATGGCATTGTATAGTATTACTTGCAAAATTAGGCCAACAGTTGTGATTTGAAATTTGGACAAGTAGGACAGTGAAACAAGTAACGATATACCCTACAGCACATCAGTGAAAAAATCGAAAAATATAAGGGGGCATATAAATTATCTCATTTTTGCGTAGTAACGCAGGGTGTGAGAATAAATGAATGACAAATATTGAGAAATCGCATTTTCTTATCACCCGGACGGGAAGGGAGTAGTGTATGCAGCTTTGTGGACATTTTATCATTGGAGTTTATCACCGGACAAATCAAAATCGTTGAGTTTGGATATTATCCGCAAACAAGGTAGGACTGAAAAGTCGGTTTTAACTCTTTACTCCATGAATATTTATTTAAGACATAATGACGTCATGAATATTAATTAGACTAATAGTTATAAAATAAACATGGACACATATGTTGGCCATTGTATGAATTTTATACTCATAGCTATATTATATCATAAGAAACAGAGCAGACCCTGATCAGACGGTTCCTATACAGTAGCCGCTTGATCTGGGTCTGATATGTTTGCAAATGCGTAGAAAGGCACATTGGTGGAGTAAAGGGTTAAGCTTGTATTAAACCTTTCAAACCTGGTTTTTCAGAATGAAATAGTCGATCCGTGTTTAACTTTATATAACTTTATGTGTGTATATCATTATGCCGCATAAACTGTGTTATATTATATGTTTAATCATTTCTCTTATGTGAGCGCATTTTCACGCATCTGCAAACAGAGTATACCCAGATCAGACGGCTCATATGGGAACTGTCTGTATACTCTGTTTGCTTATGGTGTAATATAGATCTGTTTCTACAGCTTCTGCCTGAACCAAAATGTCCTGTGTTCATATGCCATTATATAAAGTAATCTTATTAATATTCATGAGTCATCATGACGTCATTATGTCTTACATGAATATGCAACAGTGAAAGGGTAAACTATAGAGTCAGTTGAGTATGAAATGTTTAAACTTGCTAGATTATTTTGAACGACAAACAGTGCAGATCTGGTCAGACGGCTTCTCTAGGAGCCTGATCTTACAAATGTGCGGTTTAGCTTTATTTGTTCAACCTTTTCAATACTGATTTTTCAAGTGGATTATTCCAAAACTCAAAAAGGTCAAGCTTAAGTGGAATATCCAGGGATATTTTTAAGAAAGGTTTAACATGACAAACAGTGCATACCCTGGATATAGGAGCTTTCTGCATTACTTTTGTCCTGCATTAAGCTACCACATGCATCTAGCAGCCAGAATTATACCTCATTTAGGTGGTCGTATTAGCGGGGTTTTACATGTATTCTAAAGAGTGCTCACACCATAGGATTTGATGGAGAAATAAATTAGTTTTTCTGTAAAATGTTTTAATGTACGCATCTCATCTAGGCTTCTGAGCATAGATAAAGTAAACATGTACACACGGGTTTTTGGAATTTATTCATTTTGCATGTTAGGGGTTTGTGAAAGTGAACTATTATGTTGGTGAAAATTTACTATGTAAATCAAATAGTTCAGAACCTGCTCGGGATAGGGTCTCCTAAGGAGTCTCTGATTTGGGTTTACTCTATGCCCCGTTTATGAGATTTGGAGAGTAATTGGGTTAATATCTAATTTAAACTACTGTAGTGTTAAAACAGAACGATTGAAGAGAAACTTATCAAAGTCAAGTGACTAAAGGGTAGAGTAAAAAGTAAATACATGTACCCTTTAAGTAACGCTCGTCAGTAAAAATGCCCCATCCCACTTCTTAACCGGTTACATGTACTCTTGGAATATTAATGTAAGAGAAAATGACATCATGGATGTTAATCGGATGATTGTTGTTTGTACACTGGAAGTATTGGAAATGTAAAATAAACTGTAGAAACAGATCTACATTATTTCACAAGCAAACATAACAGACCCTGAACAGACGGCCCAAACAAGGACCGTCTGACCTGGGTCTCCCCTGTTTGCGAAGACGTAAAAAAGGCGTGTCTATGGAGAAAGGGTTTAACCCATTACCTCATAGGCTATTTCAGGTACAACCTCTTTGAATAACTAGAGCATTAACTAGAGAAAAGGAAAATTTTAGAATTTTGTAGATAGAAACCATTGTGATAAATAGAGCATTTGCTCCTATAGGAAACCATTGTGATAAATAGAGCATTTGCTCCTATAGGAGCAAATGCTCTATTTATTACAATGGTTTTACAAATTTACAGAGTCGTCAATACGAGGGAATGGGTTAAAACAAACAGTGTCAGAGTGTCAACCAGGTGAGATCCTAATTACAAAATCATGTGTTACTGAGCGTCTAAACTGGAGCCAAACTACATGTATTTGCAAACGTGACCACAAACTGTGCACAATGTAAATATAATTAACCATTGCCTCCATATTGCCTGCAAACAGAGAATACCCAGATCAGATGGCTCCTATAGGAGCTGTCTGATCAGGATCTGCTCTGTTTGCTAATAAAGTTGTGTAGATCTGTTCCTTTTATTTTCAAAATGGCTACAGTGTCCCACCTTCCATAATTCATTATAACTATTTTTTCCATGCATAATCAGTTGGTATGGATAGTCGGTATATATATATATATATATATGCTAATGTAAGATCAATTACGAAAGGGAGCTTGCCTCTTTGCAAGCAGTGCATACACATACCATACCACCGTTTTGCCCGAGTGTGATACACATGCATCTGTGATGTCATCAGATAGGACATTCAGATCACCTTTTCGTCCAATACAGTAGAACCCCTCTAAAGCGACCACTCAGTGAATAAATATTGGTGTCTTAACCCTTTCCCTTACGCATTTTCACGCATCTGCAAACAGAGTAGACCCAGATCAGATGGCTCCTATAGGAGCAGTCTGATCAGGGTCTGCTCTGTTTGCTTATGATATAATGATATAATATAGATTTGATTATACAGCTTCTTCCTAAGCCAAAATGTCATGTGTTCATAAGCCATTATAAAAATAATCTTATTAATATTGACGACGTCATTATTTCCTATATGAATATTCATCAGGGAAAGGGTTAAACGCAGGTAATTGTTTAATGCAGAACAACATAATACAGAAAGCAAGTTTTCTATATAACTTTAATTCCTGCATTAAGCTTCCTCCTGCCGAGCTACGACGCAAACTTATACTTCTTTTGGCCATCGCATTAGAGAGGATTGAGTGTAGGTTATTATCGAAAACGACTAAATAGAGATACATTGTAAATGATGTAAAATGACAATGCCAGAGCTATATTATATGGGGACAGTGCTAGTGATGTAAAATAAGTATACAGTTCAATTTAGTATGCATATCGGCATTGAAGACAGGTGACAGCTTAATCCAGGGCGTAATTCATGCAAAAAGGTCCTATATGAGCTTTCTGTATGACTTTTACCCTGCCTCAGAATTTTCTCTACTGAAAGTCCGCTTTAGAGTGGGTTTACTGTATAAAAAAATATAATTATATGTGTAGTGCTAGTGATGTAAAGGGACGGGAGACTACTGGTATTGTAAAATGATAATGCAGCTTATTTGCTAGAGGTATATGATTATAGCGATAGTGGTAAAATGTAAAATAAGTATACATAGCTCTAAAGGTAGTAGTGATGTAAAATGATAATGTCAGAGATATATAAGGGTATTATTAAGAATATGAAGTGGTAATGCTAGAGAAATACAAGGACAGTGCTAGCGAGGTAAAATGATAATACAGTAAAACCCTTCTAAACTGGGTTGCTCGTGGAGAAGAATTTGAATAATTTTAGGCAGGTGCTAAATGCAGGTGAAAGTCATACAGAAAGCTCCTTTCTGTATGACGTTCTCCCTGCATTAAGCTGTCACCTGTCTCTAAGACCGATATTTATTCGAAAAGGAATGTCCTCTTTTGAGGGGGTTTACTGTGTATGTAAGGACAACGCAAGTAATGTAAAATGTTAGGGACAGTGCTGGTGGTGATAAATGTTGATCCAGGTAGTTAGGGGTTGTGCTGGTGATGTAAAATGATGATGCCAGGGATATGGGGGCAGTGCTAGTGATGTAAAAAGATGATGCCACATTCATTCATGAAACTTAGATACATGGTACACATTTAGGCAAGTGCATATGGAAAACAAGTCTTCAAAGTTTCAATGTTCGGTGTCATGTGTTGATATTAACCCTTCTCTTGCTGAAAAAAAAACTTCTGCTAAAACATTGATATATTACATTTTTACATACTTCCAATTCGTTCAAGCTTTTGAAAAACTTCTGACCGAGTGTCAAATAACTTAGATCCTGATGAGACGCCGAGTTACTCGACGTCTTATCTGGTTCCCAGAGCAGGTCGCGTGTAGAATGAGAAGTATAAAGCTCATTATAAATCATGTGAGTACTATAATTAGATATACGACGCATACTAATGCACATGTAATTAAAATGTCGATTGACAGGCTTCAAAATATGACAAATGCCAATCCACTAGGTAATTGACATATGTTAGGTAATGCACGAGCATTCATTAATCATGATCTCAGGTTGGTGTTTTGGTACATATTGTTTTTCTTTAATGTAAAAAGATTGAACAAAAGCAAATGATAAAGGTCCAAATGAGATAGATAAATTGATAGATAAATTTCGCCGGAAAACGACTCCACGGGGCTTGCTGTATTTGCCGAATATGTGATGATCTTTGCAAACAGTTTGGATTCAAATGAGATGCCCAGAATCAAGGATGCAAAATGTTGGGCAAACCACTTACACATTAGAGAAGACATTGAAAGAAAGTTCACTCTGGCATTTATAGCAGACGGCATTGTTTTGCAGACGAACTTAAGTCAAATGTTTTCATGCTTTGTAGACCTATAGATGATGTCACATTCTCATTAGAATAAGAAATTAGAGTGGCATATAGTTTAGTGTATGACCTAGTTTTAAATGTTATAATACAGCAGAACCTGTCTTGAGTTGCCATCGAAAAGAGTTGTAACTATTGATCTGTAAGGCAGGTGGTAGCTTAATGCAAGACAAAAGTCACGCAGAAAGCTCCATTAATCAACCACCTGCCTTTTAAGACTTGTATATTCAATAGATAAATATCCGCTTAACCCTTTCTTCCATAAATACGCGTTTCTACGCCTCTGTAATAGTCACTTATTGAAACCATTGTGATAAAAAGAGCATTTGCTTCTATGGGAGCAAATGCTCTATTTATCACAATTGTTTCAAACTACGAAATTCTAAAATTGTTCCCTTTCTCTAATTAATGTTCCGTTTCGGTAGATTTATTCAAAGATGTTTGATCTAAAAATAGCCTATGGGGTAATGGGTTAAAACACTTCAGAAAATATTGACGTAGAGTCAAACTCGACATCTCATCTATATCCAAATCGTTTGTAAATGCGAGTCAGGTCGCTATAAACAGATAGGGGTTAAGCCGTGCTCCAGTTTAAACATTTCCCTGTTCTATGGTTCAATACCTACTTAATATTCATGAACAAAATAGTTATAATGAAATATGGAAGGTATAGCCATTTTGGAAACTACATAAACAGATCTATCAAATTCCATTAGCAAACAGAGCAGACCCTGACCAGACGGCTCCTATAGGAACCATCTGATCATGGTCTACTCTGTTTACAAATGCGTGAAAACACGTTTATAAATATGAGGAAAGCGTTAACCCTTTCCCTTATATAAGCGCATTTTGACGCTCTGCAAACAGACTAGACCCAGATCAGACGGCTTCTATAGGAGCCGTCTGATCAGGGTCTGCTCTGTTTGTGTATGGTGTAATATAGATCTGATTCTATACAGCTTCTGCCTGAGCCAAAATGTCATGTGTTCATAAGTCATTATAAAAATTAATCTTATTAATATCCATGACGTCATTATTTTTCCCATGAATATTCATCAGGGAAAGGGTTAATGGGAAACAGAAAGTTCTAAAAGTAGCATTCAGCAGCGCTTTCGTCTGTATTGATTACTCAATGAATATTCATGTAAGAAATAATACATGTACGAATGATAAGTAGCTGAACATTTATAATATCTCGTGAACAAAAAAATCATTGGCCCTGGTTAATACTGACGAATCAGATCTACATGTACTCGTATAGTTATACAGTAAAACCCCGCTAATGCGACCACCTAAAAGAGGTGAATTTATTGGTGCTATATGCAGATGGTAGCTTAATGCAGGACAAAGTAATACAGAAAGTTCCTAGAGGAGCTTTCTGCATTACCTTTTCTCTGCATGAAGAAACCACCTGCTTATAACGACACCCATGTTTATTCATTCAGTGGTCGCACTAGAGGGGTTCTACTGCAATTACATTCATAAGCAATCAGACGTGACCCTGATCAGTCGACCCATACATGTTTAGTCTAATCTGGATCTTCTCTGTTTACAAAGGCGTTAAAGGGTTAAGCAGCTGTCTCTCTTTAGACCCAATTTCCATTTAAACGCGTACTGTATGAAGGGTAAAGTTGCTTTGTGAATTATCAGTAGAATATATATTAATATAGTGTCTTGCGACACAAAGTGCAAGACGGAATATCAAATGTTGCCGAAAGGCTTACTCATGGTGAAATTTAGAACAAACGGTGTGTTTTGTTTATATAGACAATAGCACAGGTTAATAAATGATGTTTTACTGTATGATAACTGCCAAACAATATCTAGTATCAGCCACTCCTACACGGATACGGTGTACTGCACTCGTGGCTACAGCAAAATCCTGCTTTCAACTTTTTTTTTTTTATTATTATGTTCTTCATGACAGAATAGTTTCACTTATTTGTATGGTTATCAATTCAGTGCTACATTATGTGGATAATCCAAATACACCATGACCTGTTATATACATTTAACTCAGACTTATTGTACATCATATCATATATGAGACTAATATGTATATTTAAGCCACGTGCACATATATATGAGACTAATACGTGTTTGTATGTTAAAGTCGCGTGTACATATCATATATAAGACTAATATGTATGTATAAGTCACATATATGCACATAGCATATATGAGACTGATATGTATATTTAAGTCACGTGTACATATTATATATGAGACTAATATGTATGTTTTAAATTACGATCCTCTTATTTTCAAACGACAGTAAATTGTAACGAGATCTACGACATAGCTAGGCCTCCGTATGTGTGTTTTTGTAGAAAAGTAGTGTAATTCACTATGGCGTTTTCTAAACAGGTTTAGAACACATATCAGAGAAATTCTACCGGAATCTAACTGTACTTTTAAATGTTCTAACCCATTGATGACGTTTGAAAAGAAGGATTCATTTAATGTAAAAATGCATATGATGCCGGTATATAATTATGTTTAAATCTGTTTTAAGTAGTTTCAAAAAGCATGTATTTGTTTAATATGGGGCGAAATTAATGGTTGAGGGCTTTCTGCAGTACTTTTGTCCTACATAATCTATCAGATACGTTGAGAGTCCAGAATCAGACAGTTTTAGCAGTCGCTTAAGACTAGTTTTACCATAGGTATAGTTAGTCTTATCTGTTTTAATTAAAACCAATTGTTTTATTTAATAACCTGAGTCAATGTGCAAGGAACTGACCAGCGTGAAATTAGCACATGGTGTTTACAAACAATATTTGACAATATACATTTCAGTTAATACCGCTGCTGTAATACGTACCAGTGTAGGGATGTCTTCATTTTAAGCATGCATCAAGTATCATATCATAATTATGGCAGTTGTTGAACTATCAAAATAGCTTTATTATCTTACAAATAGGACCATTTTGCCCAAAACTTCACTGAAAGTAATTTTTGGAACAATACAGAATATTTCATCGTGTACTCTGTGTCATGACCATTGAAGTGTAATTTACTATATTATTTATCTCAATATCGAGAATTATTTACTATTGATATTTGTCTTCCAAGCTATTTGCATGAATCGTAACCATTTTCCTCATAGGCTATTTTAAGAACCAACCTCTTTAAATGAATCTACCGAAAAGGAGCATTTACTAGAGGAAGGGAACATTTTATTATAGTGTAGTTTTGAAACCATTGTGATAAATAGAGTATTTGCTCCATAGTCAATATGAGGGAATGGGTTAAAGAAGATCTGCTGTAACGATTTATCATTAGCAGAAAAATACTCAGTATTGACACAGGGCAAGCTTACGCATTTTAAAAGTATGTGACCCTTTGTATGTTATGTATGATTTCTTATCTCTCTTGTTCATTGCCCATTCTCGTGCTGAAACTAATCTGGCTGGCATTTGCAAAACAGCTTTGATCTAAATGAGATGCCGGGTAACTCGGCTTCTCATCAGAATTCAGACTGTCTGACACTCGACCCATAGTTTCTCAACATCAATTTGATAACTCTTAAAACTACCTGCAAGGACAGTTTCAGCTGACATCATTCATGATAGCACGAGCAGTGTAAATTATCCAGCGCCATGTAATTGATTGCAATTTTAAGATGGACAAAATATGTTTAATGTACACAGCATGGCTGTTTACAATCTTAACACTTTGCCTGTTGAAAAATATAATGTCGGCTAAAACTCTAATATGCTAAACGTTTTACTAATTTGCCGATTCGTTCAAGCTTTTGAGAAACTACTGAAAAAGTGCCAAACAGCTTGGATGCCGATGAGATGCCGAGTTACTCGGCGTCTCATCTGAGTCCTAGCTGTTTGCAGCTGACTGTCAGGTCGCACATAGCAGGACGAGGGCTAACAATTACAGGAATGTACAATTACTAACTCTAAATATTTCCATGTACAGTAAAACCTCCCTATAACGACTACTAAATTATGTTAACTGGTTGGTATTTAGGGCAGGTGGTTGCTTAAAGCAAGGTGAAAGTAAAATAGAACGCTCCTATAGGAACGTTCTGTTTTACTTTCACCTTGCTTTAAGCATCCACCTGCCTTTAACCGCAATATACTTAATATAATTTAGTGGTCGTTATAGAGAGGTTTTACTGTATACAGTAGCACCTGTCTTAAGCGGTCATTCATTTATTGAACATATGCGTAATAAAATCAGGTGGTTGCTTAATGCAGGGCAAAAGTAATGCCGAAAGCTCCTATATGAGTTTCTGCTTTACTTTTGACATTCATTAAGCTACCACTCACCATACAGACCCATAATTAGACCTCTCTTTGATATCTGCTTGAGACATGTTGTACTGTATCTAACAATGTAAAACATGCATACCTTAACCATTACAACGCTGAGTTTAAAAATGGACTCTTCCAAACCTCATACAGGTCAAGCTTATGGTGAATATTTAGGGATGTTTCTAAAGTGTAACATGACAAACAGTGCAGACACTGATGAGAGGGCTCCTCTATTGTCACTGTTTGCAAAGGACAGTAGTGACCCGTGTCCCGCACAGTAAGGGTTAACAGTGGTTATATGGGGTGTTAGTGAGACAGTTCAATATTTTCATTTTTAATACAGTAACACCCCTCTAATGCGACCAGCAAAAAGGGGCTTAATTCACAGTGGCAAATACAGGTGGTAGCTTAATGCAGGACGAAAGTTATGCAGAAAGCTCCTATAGCTTTCTGCATAACTTTCGTCCTGCTTTAAGCAACCACCTGCTTATAAAGACCGCCATGTTTCTTCATTAAGTGGTCGCATTAGAGGGGTTTTACTGTACTTTACTTCATAGAGACACATCTGTACGCCTATACTAACAGAGTAGGCACATAGCAGACATCCCCGGTGGTCTAAAGTAAGCCCTTTGAAGTCTAATTTAGGGGTTTTTCCTACCATAGGATCTTTTCTGTATTTTCTTTTACTATCATTCTGCATTAAGTGTCCACTTGCGTTTAAGGACGCTCATGTGCAATCATTAACATTTGCCTTATTGATGACATTGCAAACAAGAGCTCCAGTGGGCACAATATACGCCCGTCGAGGCCTTGTTCAACATAATTTGAGGTTAACATATTTGCTAAACAGAAATGCTAAACGCAAATTCTAAGTCCAATTGTGCGACCTTGACCTTGGATATATGTACCGGGACACACCCATGCTACTTTAGCATGTCCAGCTAAAATTGTGGTGAAAGTTGAGAAGGATCAACTAAGCAGAATTTGAGTTAGAGACAGACAGACAGACAGACAGACAGACCGACAGCGCCATTCCATAGTACGTCCCGTTTTTCAAACAGATGAAACTTGTGATGGTAGACAAGTGTTCCACGTTTCAAGGCTTTATCTCAAAGGGTTATGTAAATAAGTGGACTTTAGCAAAAACCTTTACCAAACATTCTTAGTTAAAAAGGGTCATAATTCTGTCAAATGCTTAACAGAGATATGTACTCTTGTCTACAAATGAAGTTTGTGATGGTAAAGGTAAAGGTGAGGTTTATAGTCTGGAACTACATACAATGTACATATTCTCCCGAATTCACAATTTACCCCCTGGTCACTGGGTTATAAGTCGGCCATTAACACTCGGCGCCTAAGGCAGCCATGGCACATTGACTTATTTCCCTCACAGGTACCCATTTATACACCTGGGTAGAGAGGAGCAAACGTGGGATGCATTTTTTGCTCAGAAAAATTCTGATGGTGAACTAGTGTTCCAAGTTTCAAAGCTTTATCTCAAAGGGTTATGTAAATAACTAGACTTTAACAAACATTTGTTCAACATAGATTTAAGTTAACATATATGCTCAACGCAAATGCTAAAGTGCGACCTTGACCTTGGATATACGTACCGAGATACACCCATGCTACTGTACATGTAGCACGTTCAGATAAACATTGTGGTGAAATTTGAGAAGGATCGACCAAGCAGAACTTGAGTAAGAGATGTTACAGACAGACAGACAGGTTAACATTTTTGCTAAACGCAAATGCTAAGGCCAATTGTGCGACCTTGACCTTGGATATTCGTACCGGGACACACCCATGCTACTGTAGCATGTCCAGATAAACATTGTGGTGAAATTTGAGAAGGATCCACAAAGTAGAACGTGAGTTAGAGATGCTACGGACGGATAGATAGACGGACAGACATACAGACGGACAGACAGACATACAGCGTCATTCCATAATACGTCCCGTGTTTTCAAACGGGCGTATAAAAGGTAAACCCATAGATCAGACGAGTCTTACAGGAGGTGCCTGATCATGGGTTTGTTCTGTATGCTTATCCAATAATATAGATGTGATTCTACAGTGTCTGTCATGACAAAACATGCAATGGTTATATGTCATCATAAAACACCCGCTGATAAATATTCATGATATCATTATATCTTACATGAATAAAATGACTAAATGGCTAAGGGTCATTTTAGAGAGGTTAACCCTTTCCCTCATATAACCGCCTTTTCACGCACGTGCAAACAGTAGAGACCCAGATCCTACAGGAGCCGTCTGATCAGGATCTGCTCTGTTTGCTTTTAAAATAATATAAATACGATTCTACAGTTTCTGACATTGCCAAAACGTCAGGTTACCATGTCCTATTATAAAAATTAAATTGATATTCATGGTGCCATTAGTTCTTTCATAAATATTCATGGAATAAAGTGTTAAACTACATAATTTTTATTAAACGTATCTTTTTCATTTAGCATGTACTCATATTACTGACAGAATAAACATTAATTTAGTTTGGAAGACCGGCTCGTCAAAAAAGCATTTTACAGTACATCGTGCGTATTGCCACCGTTACACTAGACTATATCGGGATCTCTCTGAGTTAGACGGTTGCATATGTTTATTAGATTTTCCTATCTTTTCATTTGTATTTCAACAAAATGTTAAATCTTACAAACACATAGAGATTTGGAATAAGATGATATTTCTAAACGAAGTTATCACTAAGACATCTTCAAAATAGTGCAAACACGATGCAGAGATAAATAATCAAATCTCGCAACGCTAAACATGTTTAGAACTAAATCAAGTTATAAAACAAGGCAACTGGACACTTTGTTCCGTGAATGTTCATGTGAATCATAATGCAACCGCGAATATTAATTAGTTGAGTGTTTATTATGGCATATGAACAGACATTGTACCATGGCAGAAACTACACAATGAAATCTACTTTATTTATTCAGCAACCAGAGTAGATCCTGATCAGACAGCTACTACAGCTGTAGAATCAAACCCATATACTGCCATAAGCAAACAGAGCAGACCCTACAGGAGCCTCTGATATGGGTCTTCTCTGTTTGTAAATGTGTTAAAATGCGTATATATGGAGTATAACATTAAAGGGTATTCGTTTTTTGAGAATACGTGAACGTATAACTTTTAACGATATCCGTACGAATTCTCCAGTATACACACAGAGTGGTTATGCAGACTGCGAACAGACCGAGCTCCAGATAACGGTGTGTTCTCAAATACTAAAATCGTAATTTCTCCACCAAACCCTATGCTGTGACCACTCTTTAGAATCGTCTCGAAGACGATTCTAAAGAGTGGTCACAACATAGGGTTTGGTGGAGAAATAAAGAAGTTATACTTGAACATATTTTAATTTACGCATCTTATCTGGAGATCTGGAACCAACCCTCAAATACAGAAATACGGACTCAAATGATAGCTACATGTACGAAATGAAAACAGGCTTCATTTATCCAACTCGTACATAGTTACTTCATTTATGTCTAGCATCCATAAAAAGGTTCACATGCAATAAGTATGTACCACCAAATCACAATCTGCACTGTTTGCATCACAAGTTATTTTTCAAAGGATACATTGCCAAAATAAGTCTTCCAAAATGACAATTTAAATGAACATATATTTATAAAACATTTAGACAAGGCTGCTTAGAAAAAAATGTTTTAAAATGGTAATTTAAAACGTGTAGTCACGCATGCTTTGTTTTTAGTTCCTTGCCAGTAGTAGCTCCAGATAACCTTCTTTCATTCTGTCATCAGGAAACATATATCTTCTCGTCAGATTTCAACACCTACGCAACGGAGATTCCACTGTTGATGGGGCGATTTGTCGTGGTATTAATACATTTAAATCTACAGATTAACATATGTCATTACATGACCCCATGCAAACAACTTTAAGTAGTAAACATTATTAATGGAAGAAAGACCACGGAAGACTGATCCAAGTAAACAAGGAAATACTGTAATACAGATTAAAGTGTAATACTTATATTGATAAATTTAACTCATTACTCCATGAACATTTATCCTAGAGATGATGACATCATAAATAGTAATTAGCTTAATTTTGTAGTGACATATGGACAAAGGATGTTTATGCCTCGGCAGAAACTGTATAACCTGATCTATATTGTTTCATAAGGAAACAGAGCATGTCCTATAGGAGCCATCTTATCTGGGTCTACTCTGTTTGTAGATGTGTTAAAAGGCACATCTTTGCTCTAGTAGGTATTATATACCCTAAATTCCGATTATAAGCACACTCCGAATATAAGCCGTGCCAAACGGAGCACTCCCAGATCAGACGGCTCCTAAAGGAGCCGCCTGGTAAGGGTCTGTCTGTTTGGTTATGAAATAATATCGATCTGATTTAACAGTTTCTGCCTATGTCTAAAACCTTCTCTATTTATATGCTGTTGTAAAAATGCACCTAATTAACATCGATGATGTCCGGGTATCTGACAAATTCACCGGGCTTAACCCATTTCCTTCTAGACTATTTTTAGAAACAACTTCTTTGAATTAATCTTCACGAAAAGAGCATTTACTAGGGAAAGGTAGTTTTTAGAATTGTGTAGTTTTGAAACATTGTGATAAATAGAGAATTTGCTCCGTTGGAGCAAATCGAGGGCTTGGTGGAAAACTATTCTAACTCCTTCACTTTAGTGAAGGAGTTAGAATAGTTTTGCACCAAGCCCTCGAAATGCTCTTTTCCTCACAATGAATTCAAAAATCATTTTTGCAGAGGCGTCAGTAGGAAGGGATGCGTTAACATTTTACTAATAGATATATGTACGTCTGTTGACGTCAATGCAAACATACTAGACTAAGATTAAACCAATTCTCTAGGATGCTCCTTTAAGAACCGTCTGATTAGTGTCTGCCCTGTTTGCTTATGGAATTATATACGTCTGATTTTACAGTTTCTGTCATAGTCAAAATGTTTGTGTTCATTTATCAGTATAAAACGTCAACTAATTCATATTCACAATGTCATTTGTACATGATTATTCATGGAGTAAAGGTTAGGCTTTTACTAAATAGATACGCCTTTCTATGCATTTGTAAACAGAGTAGACTCGGATCAGACGGCTCCTGTAGGAACGATCTGATCATTGTCTGCTCCTTTTGCTTATGATATAATATAGATATGATTCTCCAGTGTCTTCCATAACTAAAACATCCTGCGTTTATTTGCAATCAGAAATAAAATATCTTATTAATATTCATTACGTCATTATTTTTACATGAATATTCATGGAGTTAAGGGTTAAATACTATGAAGGCTCGGTTGCTTTTATCGTAATTATTTCATTAATAATCCAGATGCGGCTTTCGCCTTGTGGCAAATAATCAATTACTGTTTGCATGATACCATTGAAATTCTGTCCTCGTATTCATGCGGTTTTGTTTTTTGTTGTGTATGATCGTTCTCAAGCTTTTGATTGGTCAGATTTGAGCCAAAGGCTCAAATCTGACCAATCAAAAGCTTGAGAACTCAAATCCGACCAATCAAAAGCCTGAGAACGAAACTCAGACTCAACTAAAAGCTTTATAAGCATGGACCCGGGTAAATGGTTGTGCAAACGCTTGATTGATACGCTCGTGATTTTATGATCGTCGGTTGCTTTCGAGTTACGTACTGTGTTACGTATTTGGAGATATTCAAATAATTGATTGAGGACAAAACTTCGTGATTAGAAAAATCGAATAATCTCCAACTTAACCCCAGTAACCCTTTACTCCATAAACACACCTTTCTTTGCCTTTGTAGACAGAGTAGACCCAGATCAGATGGCTTCTATAGTAGGGTATGTTCTGTTTGCTTATGATATAGATATTACTCTAAAAATTTACCATAGCAAATATTCCTGAGGTCATGTGTTATTATAGCAAGTATTCTAATTAATAATCATGACGCCATTATTTCTTACATATGTATTCATGGAGTAAAGAGTTAACTTTCATATTATAATAGGTAAACTCGTCCAAATTAAAATTTAAAAAATACATCCAGATTCCAAGGTTATAAAACTTCTGAGTCTGAGATCATTCTCAAGTATCTGATTGGTCAGATGCTTAAGAATGACCTCGGACTCAAAAAAAAAGTTGTATAACCTCGAGACCAGTTTTCATGGGCGGAGTGTCCTCCAAAGAAAAATGTCATGGTGACAACATTTGACATCGATTGGTAAAGCAAACAGTGCATACCCCTTCAGGAACCCTCTTATCTTGGTCTAATCTGTTCCTATGTCCCATATATGGGATAACGGGTGTTTATTGGTTAAACAATGATAATTACTTTATTAACCAATTGAATTAATGGAGAGGTTGGAGTGGAATAGAGCAGAATGAATGAATTTGTTTGATCCAATTAGGTAAGTCAGAAAAGAGTGAGTCAGTAGATGAGTAAACTATTGAAGAATAACGACGTTATTGCCAATTAAATTCACTGTAGATATACACCTGACATAGTGAAAAAAGACATATGTATACCTAGACCATAGGGCTCCGAGAAGAACCCTTTTGTTAGGTTCTGCACTTTCAAAATTGCCATTACATTTGGACTAGTAACCTTTCAAAGGGAGATAAATCTAGGTGGTCCTTTGTTTACCTTTGTCCATCGTAAACATTCGTTATCGAATAGGGAATTGTAGTCTGACATTTATCGACTCCTGTCTGATTAAAGATGACTGACACCCGAGCAGAGACTTTATTTACAAGTCCTGAGCTAATAATTATTGTTTACATTGATAGTGACCAAGACATCCACACCCAAACCCACCCACGACAACAGTTACTTTTATCGACTCTTCAATGTTTATAAGCAAATGCTTGATAATTGCCATGTCAAAAGTGTACATGCATACATTAAACATGTCTACAAAATGTCCTCTCCAACGAAGCAAAATCATTCTGGGTCTTAGCATTTTCCTTATGAATATTTGTATAATAATTCACGACTTCATGAATATTAATTAGAATAATCTTTATCCAGCAAACAGATACAGGAAGTCTTGGCCATGAATCGATCTATACAATTCCATAAGCAAAAAGCAAATCCTGATCAGACAGCTCCTATAGGAGCCGTCTGATCTGAGTCTGCTGTTTTTGCACAAGCGTCAGAGTGCGTATGCATGAAGTAAACGGTTAACGAAATGTGGTAGTTTAATAAAATCACGAAAGTTATGCATAAAGCTTTCTGCATTACTTTCGTTCTTCATTAAGATATATCATGGTATGCCATTTTATTTGTGAATCTCTGTTGGCTTTAAAACATGCATATCTTTAACCAGTTTAGCCTACAACTGATTTGCAAACTAGGCTTGTCCGAAAGTGTATTAATAATCATTCCAATTTTCATTTAAAAGTAACTGCAAGTGCAAGAATTCCTGTGTAAATATTACCCTTTTTTAACAAACAAGATGAATAAGTAACGTTTGACGCAAAAAGTGCTGACCCTGATCAGGAACTATGTCCATAATAACCCTATCAACTCATTATACAGTAGAACAGAATTATCATGTAACCACTATATGTGTACAGCAGAACCTGTCGTAAGCGGCCATCAAAAACGATCTGTCTATTTACGGGTCTATAAGGCAGGTGGAAGCTTAATAAAGACCAAAACTAATGCAGAAGGCTCCTGTAGGAGCTTTCTGCATTACATTTGCCCTGCATTAAGCAATCACTTGCTTTTAAGACTCTTATGTTCAATAAATGAATGACTGTTTCCACATGTCCATGCATTTGCAAACAGAAAATACCTAGATCAGACGGCGCCTACTGTCTGTTTGTTTGTTTATGAAATAATATAGGTCTGTTTCGAATTGTATTCAGCATAGGTTACGTTAGAAAATGTCCACCAGTGCAGCTGGAATAAATATGTTTAAACAATAATATAGCTGTAATTCTACAGTTACATCCCTGCTGTTATATATAAAGATTAATCTTATTCACATTCAGGATGCCATTTCATACTTGCATATTCACGAAGTAGAAGGTTAAAGGACACTAACTGTCTGTGAAAATATCACAAGGTAAACATTAGCACATTGTGGGACGATATTTTGAATACAGTTTGGTTCCTGATTAGACGCTACAAATCCCAAATCAGGATCCAAACTGTTTGGCATCGATATCATGTAGTTTTAGCCCTTTTCCTGATTAATATTCATGTAAGGACTAATGACACCATGCATATTTAATAGCTGATTTTTATGAAGGCACGTGTACACAGGATATGTTCGTACATGTATTGGCAGAGAGTGTAGAATAAGCAAACAGAGCTGTCCCTGATCAGATGACTCCTATATGAATCGTCTGACTAGGATCTACTCCATTTGCTTATGCGTGAAAATGCGTTTATATGAAGGAAAGAGTTACGAAAAACAGCGATATTACATGTACCTATAACATTACTTTTAGAAAGAAGGTCGACTACAATTTCAATGATGATATAGGATGACCATAGAGCAGAGGGCTTAAGATAATGATAAGCTATAATCCAGGGGATTTAGATCAATTTTCACGAGATGACAAATCGTGATAAATGGGAATTTGTAAATGGTGTATTTGTGTCCAACACGTAACACGTCCGGACGACATGAACAAGTTTGGGTAAACAACTCAAGACTTCCAAATATTCGTAAATCAATCTATAAAACAAAGTTCAGCTATTTGAATGTGGGAAACGTGCAGACAGTGTAGACCCATACCAGGGGGTTATAGAGGAATCATCTGTGCAGGTTCTGCTCTGTTTGTTATTCAACCCCTTTCATACTAAATGGATTTTACCACTAACCCTAACAACGCTGAGTTTTCAAATGTCTATTCCAAATTTCAAACAGGTCAAGCTTATTGGGTCTACACTGTTTACAAATAACATTAGTTGCTCGTGTCTCATTTGGGTATACACTGTTTACAAATAACATTAGTGGCTCGTGTCCCGCACAATAAGAGTTAATTAGACAGTGGTAGACTGTTCGTCTATGCATATTCGGCATTCAAAGGATTCAATACAGTTCATTTTACAGTACAACATCTGTACAGGTATCACTCAATCTCTGGGTCACTCGGACAGGTGTTAGCTATATACAGAATTAAATTGACACGCAGAATGTTCTAAAAGGACCTTTCTGCAGGTCTTACATTTCTATTTAACGCTTTCCCTGTTCTATATTTATCACAAAATGCAAAACCTACTGAATGTTCATGGACAAAATAGCTTAAATGAAATTCGAAAGGTGGAGCATTGTAGCTATTTTAGAAACTAAAGAAACAGAGTTGTCAAATCCCATTAGCAAACAGAGTAGACCCTTATCAGACCTCTACCACAGCATCCGTCTGATCTGGGTCTACTCTGTTTGCAAATAAGGTCAAAATGCGTTTGCATGGAGGAAAGGGTCAGCCATTTACTCCATTAATATTTATATAAGAAATAACGATATGAATATTAAGTAGACTCATTGTTTAAATGACATAGTTCCACATAAATCTTTGCCAAGGCAAAAACTGTAGAAACAGATTTATATTACGTCATAAGCAAACAGAGCAGACCTTGATCAGACAGCTCCTGTAGGAGCTGTCTGATCTGGGTCTACTCTGTTTGCAAAGGGCTTTAAACGCTTTTTTATGGAGTTAACGGGTCAAGTAGTCAAACGTTTTAACCCTCTACTTATATAAAGTTCATGTAAATACATAATGCCATCATGAATATCTATTAGATTAATGTTTATAAGTTCACTATGAACAGGAAATGTTTAACCAAAGCACAAACTGTCGAATAAGATCTTTATTATTTCACAAGCAGACAGAGCAGATCCTGATCAGACGCAACCCGCAAGAGCCATCTGATCTGATCATACTATGTTTGCAATGGCGTTAAAAGTCGTCTCTTATGAACTAATGGGTTAAAAGCAGACATTTGCTAAATTACTCAGTAATTACATTTATGAAGGCATACAGTATATTACGATTACCACCAGAAGCATGTTTTTAACCCTTCTCTTGCTGAATTTTAAAATACATTTCTCCTTCTTTACCCATGCCCTGTTGTATAATTACATATATCTTCACTGTGTACACGTATTTCGCTGTGTAATCATTGCTGTGGAGTGCACTGGTTGCACAACCAACTTGTAAATAGTGCAGACCCTGATGAGACAGCTCCTGCAGGAGCTGTCTCATCTGGGTTTTCACTATTTACAGGTAGGTATATTGACGTGAATAGCAAGCGAAGGGTTAAATAAAGTGTAAGATATGTGATAATATACGCTCGTACATATCAATATTTGGCTGTTTAACTATTTACTCCATGAATATTCACGTGAGAAATAATGACATCATAATAGTATTTGTCACATGAACATTCATGAGTGGGGTGCTAGGGGATAATCATAATATAATATTAATTGATTGTTGTGGATATGTGGAATTTATAATCAGTTGGATAATAATTAGCTAAACATCTGTCTTAACCATACCCCCATATAGACGCATTTTCACGTATTTGCAAACAGAGTAGACCTAGATCAGACGGCTCCAATAGGAGCCGTGTGATTACGGTCTATCCTGTTTGCTTTTGACATGATATAGATCTTATTATATGCCTACAATTTTATGTCAAAGCACAACATTTCCTTGAAAATTCTACATCAAACATCAGCTAATAAATATCCATGATGTCATTATTTCTTACAGGAATATTGAACAGGGAAAGGGTTAATAATAAGAACACTTTTATTATAGTTTCTCACAACGACGTGATCGAGGTCAAATAAGTTGCGTATGAGGTCCTGATAAGATGAGATGTTATTATTTGCAGTTAACATTTCACATTCATCTGATAAGCATTGACAGTCAGCCATTTATCAAAAGTTTGATCAGCGTGTTATACAGAGGTCCAGATAAAATGCGTAACTTACAACGTTTTCAAGAATATCTTAAGGTTTGGTAGAGAAATAACGATTTTAGTACTTAAGTACCACGTTTATCTGTTGCTCAGAGTGTTAATCTTAAAACAGCCATAGACCAAATCTTGATGATTTTAGTGCAAACAGATTAGGAAAAATTTGTTTAATCTTTTACTCCATAGATACGAATTTAACCCATTACCTCATAGGCTATCTTTAGACTCAACCTCTTTTAACAAGTTTACTGAAAAGTAGAGTTAATTGGAGAAAAGGAAATGTTTAGAGTTTTTACTTTTGAAACCATTTTGGTAAATAGAGCATTTGCTCCTATAGGAGCAAATGATCTATTTATCACAATGGTTTCAAAAAGTGAATTTTACAAAGGCGCCAAAAGTCGTCAACATCAGGGAATGGGTTAAACACATTCACACACAATCAAGACCCAGATAAGGTGGCTCCTGTAGGAGCTCTCAGGCAAGGGTCTATTCTTTTTACTTATGGAATATTATAGCTCTGATTGTTTCTGTCACGGCCAAAAGGTGCAGTTGTTCATAATGCCACCAAATCAGCCTATCATTATAGTGCTCCCTCCCTACAACGACCCTCTCAATAACGATTCCCTCCTTACAACAACGCATGTCACTGTTTCCGAAAGAACAAGGCTCCAGAAACAACCTTTTCCATCATATTTTCTTTATGCCTCCATCAAACCCTATGTTGTGACCACTCTTTAGAATCGTCACTTTGTGACGATTCTAAAGAGTGGTCACAACATAGGGTTTGATTGAGGCATAACGGTTTTAGTTCTCGAAATACACCTTATCTGGGGATCTGCAAACAAGCTAATTATGTTTTATTTTCCCTCCCTATAACAACTCCCTCTGAACAACACATACAATCTTCGTATCCCAAAGGGTGTCGTTGTAGAGAGGGAGCACTGCATTCACACAGGCATTATTTCGTGCATGAATACTCATGAAATAAATATTGTTTTACTCTTAGAACCTCATAGAGAAAATACTGGCTCTTGAAAACTGTTTTGATCCAGACCAGACTTTGACCGCCTCGTAGATCGACTTCCAAATTATTTCTGTGTACAACATGAGATTACATTTCTCAATCAACGTAGACCCCAACAAGATGCCGCCTGTATGACGCTTCAGCGTATCTTGATATATACTGGCGTTACCCCTTGTGATACTTTTCCTAGTTGCAACTCTTTTGTACATTTGTAAACAGAATAAAGTCTTTACATCATAGATATGCATTTTTATATCTGGCAAACAGAGTAGACTAATATCAGGCACTCACTTGTACATTCGTTCAATTATTCATTCGTTCATTCATCTATTCATTCACAGTCATTCTTGCATTCATTCATTTATTCAATATTTTTTATTCATTAATGCATCTAATGTTTGTCTCATTAAAACATACAAGTCTTCATTTCAAAACAAATATTTCAGCTCAGTGATTCTAGAAATAATGAACTTAATTAAATGGATGTTATGTTTTATAATTGTATCATTCATGCCTCGTCCTACCAAACTTAATGAGCATAACAAACTGTTTGATCATAAATCTCTCCGAACATGTAAGCACGTGACAATTTGACCATGTCGAGGTCTGTGACTTTTATTTGGTTGGCAAATTCGTTAATTGATTGATTGATGTTTATACAGGTTAAAAACATATACAGCATAATTATACACATACAAGTCACATTAAAATGCATACCGTAGTTACAAGTAATGTCATAATGTCAATGACTAAGAACCAATAATAATAAGACTACATAGGTAACACATAATTTTTATATAGGAAGTTAAATGTCACATATTATAAAGGCAAAACCTATATGTAGAGAGTTAATATCACGTATAATAAAGGTTAACTCTACATGAAAAAAGTTTAATATCGCATGTCATAAAGGTAAGACATATATTTAGTGATTATAAGGTAAAATATAAATATAGAAAGTTATTATCACAGATTATAAAGGTAAACCCTATATGTAGAAATATATATTACAGATTGTAATTGAAAACGTATATGTAGAAAGTAAATATCGCGGACTATAACGAAGCCTGTATGTAGTGATTATAAAGGTAAAACCTCTATGTAGAAATATACTTATATCACAGATTGCAAGACTTAGTGTAATACTTTTATGTAGAAGGATAATACCACATATTATAAATTTATACAGAAAAAAACTCTCTAAAGCGACCATAAATCTGGGTTTTAATACAAGTAGTAGATTAATGCAGAACGAACGTTATGCAAAAAGCTCCTATAGGAGATTTTTGCATGACTTTCTTCCTGCATTTAACAGCCACCTACGTTTAACCCTTTCCTTCATATAAGCGCATTCCATGCGTTTGAGGAGTAGAGGAACCGTCTAATCAGGGTCTTCTCTGTTTGCAAATGGAATTTGATAGATCTATATCTTTAGTGTTTAAAATGGCTACAACGCTCCGCCTTCCATATTTCATTATAACTATTTTCTATGAATATTCAGTAGGTATTGAACTTTGGAACAAATATAGAACGGAAAGGGTTAAGGGTTTTACGAGTATCTATTTAATGGTCGCCAATGACAGGTTATAATGTAGTATCAAAGACAACCCTCTTATTTCTTAACCCTTTATTCAATAAATATGCCTTTCTAAGCCTTTGCAAACAGAGTAGACCTAGACCAGACGGCTCCTAAAGGAGCCGTCTGATCATGGTCTGCTCTGTTTGGTTCTAATATAATTTGAATCTGATTCTACAGTTACTCCAATAGGAGCGTTCTGTTTTACTTTCACCTTGCTTTAAGCAACCGCCTGCCTTTTACACAAAATACTTGATTTAATTTAGTGGTCGTTATAGATAAGTTTTACTGTATATTGATGAAATTATTATAACTAGATCTACAGATGCAAAGAATATCAGTATCAAATTTAAGAGTTAATTATTGCAAATGAATTTGCAATATTGTTTATTTGCATTATATAGATGAGCATGCTCTAGTAGACCAAACTGAAACGTGTCATGTACAAAATATGACATTTATGGTAAAAAGACGTTATTATTACTTTTATTATTGGAGTATTACTTTTGTGATTATTATGCATCATACGATGTGTATTGTATTGCGTAATAACCTAGGGTTCCCTATTTATGTCTAGTGGTATCCTTGGCTGGCACATGTAATTAACGATATGATCTGATGTCCGGCAAGTTTTGTTGTCCAGTTACGCAATGGTCATCATACAGATGTCAATGTCACATGAATAATGGCCATAAAGTATACAGGTCATATGCGGACAGTGACATTGTACAAATGACCAATCAGTGAAAGATGATCGTTGATACAGTAGATCCTCTCTATTCTGTTAACCCTTTACTCCATAAATACGAATTTCTACGCATTTGCAAACATAGAAGATCAGATCATATGGCTTCTGTAGGAGTCGTCTGATCAGAGCTTGCTCTGTTTTCTTATGAACTTACATAAATTTCATTCTACAGTTCTTGCCATGGCCCATAACATTCTATGACCATATTTCAATATAAAAATAAATAAAATCAATATGGATGATGTCATTATTTCTCGCATAAATATTAATTGAGTAAATGGATAAAAGACAGGTGTTTGCTAAATGCATGACAAAAGTAATGCAGGAAGCTTCTATTCTGCATGACGTTGAACCTGCATTAAGCTACCACCTGCCTTACAGACCCATAATTAGACCTCTTTTTTATTACCGCTTAACCCTTTCCTTCATGTAAACCTGTTTTCACGCATTTGCAAACAGAGTAGATCCACTTCACACGGCTCCTACAGGATCTGCTTTTTTTTTGCTAGAGGAATTTGAAACATCTCTCTTAGGTATTGAATTTTGGAATAAAAATAGAACTTGGACAGGGTTGAGATAGGTTCTTCCTATGTAACTCTGGGTCTGAATGAATGTCAGATGGTAGCTTAATACTGGATGACAGTAATACAGAAAGCTCCTACAGGAGCTTTCTATATTACTGTCATCCAGTATTAAGTAACCACCTGCTTTTGAATACACCGACTTCTGGTCATCTAGTGGCCACTGTAATGGATTTTGCTGTACATTTTGTATGAATGAATCCATAGTAATATAATTAATTAACTTTAAATCAAGATCACAACTTAACACATTTTTAAACTTTCAACATTATGGACAAATTGTGGCATCTTTGCAAATAGTTTAGATCCAGATAAGACCTCTAGTACCTCGGCGACTGATCAGGATTCAACTTGTTTGGCACCATGCTACCGTTTTAAAAGGCAAGAGTGCACTTTAAACCCTCATTAAAATGAAATAATTATGCCAAAACTATGATCTGCTGAGTAGCAAATGCGAGACATATCGCAATAAGCACGATAAGGGTTAGAGACCATGTTGGTTGGTTGGTTGTATTGTATTGATTAACCCTTTCCTTCATGTAAACGTGTGTTCACGCATTCGCAAACAGAGAAGACCTAGATCAGACGGCTCATATAGGAGCCGTCTGACCAGGGTCTGCTCTGTTTGGTAATGGAATTTGAAAGATATTTTTCTTTTCTTTCTAAAGTGGCTACAATATTCCACCTTCCATATTACATTATAACTGTTTTGTCCATGATATTCAGTAAGTATTGAAATAAGGAATAGACATGAAACAGGGAAATGGTTAACGTCCGTTTCTGTCAACTATGGGCTGGAGGCAATGTGCCTATAAAATAAATCGTACAAGAAGTCCTTAAAACGGGATAAATTTTTGTTTGATGAAACGTAACAGATATGGATATAAATTTGTGAAAGTCTGGTGTTAAAGTAGCGATTATGCCGATATTCCGAATGAGTTCCGTATAAGGTTGCGATACTGCTATATACTGTTTTATTCAAGAAATTACGAGTGGTGATCAAAACGGTTATCATTGGTTCTCAAATGCGTTTTATGATGTAAAGTGTTCTGAGAAATCTTCATTAAATGGTGTAAACAGTTTTGAGATATCTTCAGTAAACTTGCTACAATAGAACACCTCTTAACCCATTACCTCATAGGCTATTTTATATACAACCTCTTTGAATTAATCTACCGAAAAGGAGCATTAATAAGAGAAAAGGACAATTTTAGAATTTTGTAGTTTGAAACCATTGTGATAAATAGATAATTATATAGGTTTAAATCTACAGTGTGAGGCATTGTCAAACAATAGTGTGTTTATTCACTGTTATAAAACAATTATAAAATACAGTAAAACCTCTCTATAACGGTCACCAAATGACATCGAGTAGTTTGTGTTAAAGGCAGGTTTTATGTTAAAGGGTCATCTGCCCTAAATACCAACTAATCAACACAATTAAGTGGCCGTTATAGAGAGGTTTTACTGTACAGCTAATAGACATTCGACTTATGTCATTTCTTTCATGAATATCCATAACGTAAAAGGTTAAATATCTTACAGACCTAAAATGTCAAATTCCTGAATATACGCTCGACGCAAAATACAGTACAACCTCTATAAACATGACGTTCAATTTAGTATAGATATCGGTCTTGGGGACAGGTGGCAGCCTAATGCAGGGTGAAAGTCACGCAGAAAGCTCCACTAGGAGTTTTCTGAATGACTTTCACCCTGCATTAAGCAGCCACCTGCCTAAAAGTATCTAAATTCTTCTCTACTAGACTTCCGGTTTAGGTGGGGGGTTACTGTAATACAGTTGAACGTCAATATCTCGAACTGCAAGGGACCATACAAATTATTTCGACGAGACCGGGATTTGAACCCCGGGCCCCCGGATTGGTAGTCAAGCGCGTTCCAACTAGACACCGCACATTACAAAATGCACGTCTTAATTAATGCCGAAAGATCCTAAAGGAGAGTTCAGCATTATGCTGTAACACGTGTTTCTAGATATACATAGTACATTGTAATACATTTTAGAACAATTCTGTATTGTAAAGTTTGGAAGGACTAAACTTTTACTTCAAGTTTATCCCGAAGTTCAAGTTATCTCATTTCGCGATACAGTTCAGCTGTACTTCTCAAAAGCAGAACTTTTGCAAAAATACAATTTGGGAACGTTCAAAAACTAAATATCTTGGCAAGATACCAGTTGATCAGGATCTATTACATTTGACATAATGATTATGCAATACTTTTCTCCAAGCAGTCGATGAATATTGATGAATTGCGACAATGGCACCGACACACTTTGAGCAGTTTACACTTTACGCAGATGTAAATTATCTATAATGCATTATAGTGCATTCAACGATCAGCTTTTTATTGCGAAGATGTAACAGGTGTATACAAGAAAATCAATCATATTATGAAGAACCCGTGTATTTAAATTGTCATTTTAACTGACAAAACCTATTCCATTTACGGATTTATTGCAGGACAATGACGCTTTAATAGCGTAGAAAGGCTATCATATTTTGGAATGTTTCTTTTTCATGTGTTCATACGTAAACAGTTACAGATAAAGGTGCATATCCAGATACTGAAATGGTTAATTTTCCACCAAACCCTATACTGTGACCACTCTTTAGAAGAGTGTCGAAGACTCGAAGAGTCACAGTATAGCGTTTGGTGGAGAAATAAAGGAGCTACTCTTGAAATTTCTAAATTTACGCATCTTATCTGGACCTCTGCGTAAATGTGTCAAGTGCAAACCTGGTTTGTTTAGTCTGTGTGTCATTCGGAATTACTGGATGCCTGGAGGTAGGTTAATGCACGGTGAAAATAATGCAGAAAGCTCCTAGAGGTCACCTGTCTCCAAGGCCGATATTTATTCTAAATTGAACGTCCGGTTTAGAAGGGTTTTACTTTATAGAAGACCGCACTTGGGGTCCCTTGATTCTTTTACCCTTTTGACCGCTGAAGTCGCCGGAAAGTGACACACATGGCTTGCTGCAAAGGGCCAATCTGTGATAACTTTTACAAACAGTTTGGATCCAGATGAGGTAATTTGATGTCTCAGCAGGATCTAAACTATTTTGCAAACAATTTGCACTTTATAGAAAATGTTGACAGAAACTCAACTCTAAAACTCAAAGGAGACATTTATTTGGCACCAACATTGAGTCAACGGACCCGCTGTGGAGCATTTTTACACACTTGGGGTTTAGTCCAAGCCTGATCAGGACAAACAGGTAGAATCAATTGTCTGGCAGGAGCGACACTTCTTGTAAAACCAGGAATACGTTGCAGGTATCCTTTTCTGTTACGAACAACAAATCAATACAACCCCTTGCTTTTTGAACATTTACCTCATGCAATAAGGATACAATGAATATTTATTAGCTGATATCTTTTCAATTTCATATAAACACCGACTGTTTGGCCATGACAGTAATCGTAGAATCAGATGTATATGATTCCATTAGCAACAAGTGCGTCTTCATGCTGTAACGGGTTAAGTGGCTCTGTTCAATGCAAATGTATGCAACGCTTTGACATTCGATTTAATAGTAAAACACCTTCTAAACCGGAATAATTCTAGTTGACAACAATTCAGATACATTTAGACAGGTGGCTGCTTAATGCAGGATGAAAGTCATGCAGAAAGCTCCACAGGAGCTTTCTGTATGACTTTCACCCTACATTAAGCTGCCACTTGTCTCCAAGACCAATATTTATACTAAAGTTAACGTCCGGTTTAGAGGGGTTCTACTGTACATTTTCATGGGCCATTTTCATGTAGGACATTCCAGTAATGCAGTGTTAACATGTCTTTGGTCTTCTTGCTAGCAAGCACTTTTAAAATCACCTTTGCATACAATACATATTCCAATAAGAGGCTGAATAAAACTGGGTTTCCTGGCTTCCTTTTCAGGCTTGATTGATTGTGTCTAGATACGCAAGATCTCGTTCATTTATTCATTCATTCAGTAAAGAAATATCCTGTAAAGAAATGTATCAAATGAATTAACCCTTTCCTTCATATAAACGTCTTTTTCACGCATTTGTAAACAGAGTAGACCCAGATCAGACGGATCCTATTTGCTAATGAAATTTTATATATATATGTTTCTTAACTTTCTAAATTGGTTACAATGTTCCACTTTCCATGTTTAATTATAATTATATTGTCCATGAATATTCAGTAGGTATTGAAATTCGGTATAAACGTAGAACAGGGCAAGGGTTAAAACGACCATGAGAGTCTGTCCGAATTCGGTTCAAATTGAAGGCAACAGTGATCGTTTTTATTACATTGTAAAAAATAAATAGGAAAAAACAACAGATTTTGGCCAGTCACTCTCGGTATCTCTGTCTCTTATCTGGATCCAAATTGATTGCAATGTTAGTCATACCGCATGTATAGTAAAATCTTTATTTGCCAAGAGAGAAACTTTAGAATCATTCATAGCAAATATTGTAGATCCTGGTCTGACGGCTCCAGTAGGAATCTGATCTTAGTCTACCATGTTTGCAAAATGCACCAAAAGGTGTAATTGACTAGTAAAGGAGTTAATATTACAGTAGAGTGTCTCCAAAGGATTTGGTTTGTATTGATTAAAGTCAATTTCTGCCAACTATGGACTAATTTGGCACCCCCGATAGAGGGAGGGGATAGGATACAGAGAAACACGTCTCCAAAGGGACCATTTGATTGATTAACATAGAAGTCTTAAAAAATATCTGACTACTTAATGCAGACGAAGTAATTCAGGAAACTTCTAGTCTTAAGCGACCGTCAAAACGTGGTCTAACTATGGGTCTGTAAGGCAGGTGGAAGCTTAATGCAGGTCAAAAGTAATACAGAAAGTTCCTATAGGAGCTTTATGTATTACTTCTGCCCTGCATTAAGCGACCACCTGCTTTTTAAAACTCCTATGTTCAATAAATGAATTGCTGTTTAAAACAGACTCTTTCTTACTAACTGTTGTTCTGCATTAAGCTACCGTATGTCTTGGAAATTTTGTATGTTTTCATTTCGTTTTAGTGGTCGCTTTAGAGAGGATATACCGTATTTGTATACACATGTGGTCCAAGGTTATAAAACCTCTGAGTCTGAGATCATTTTCAAACATCTGATTGGTCAGATGCTTGAGTATATCTCAGACTCAACCAACAAGTTTTACTATCACAAGGCATGGTTTGCACGTACTCGCTGAACCTTAACATTTCAATAATGATTTGTACATTCATGGAACGCATTTATGTTATTATGTGAAGCACGCAGGCAAAATGCCTTTGCAAATTTCCTCGCTATTTCTTTCATTGCCACCCATTGTCGTCTGAAAACTTTGTCGTCTGTTCCAGTTTTCATGGTTTCATTTTTTCTTATTGTTTCTTTTAAGAAATAACCCGGCGTCTTCTCTGGGTCCAAACTGTTTGCAAAGTTTATCACACCTAACTTAGACTATACAGTAGAACCCCTCTTAACCGGACCTTCATAGATGGCAGCTTAAAGGGTGAACTATGTAGAAAAACCAGTCAAACAGGGAGAGCCACATACGAAAGGACACTGCACCAAACATCATCAAACAAGAAACGACACATCAACAAGACAAAACCTAACGGGACAAATACCAAGACATAAAACATTAAAAGTCATGCAAAAAGCTCCTCTAGGCAGCCACCTGTCTAAAAGTGTCGAAATATTTCTCTACTAAAGTTCCGGTTAAGAGAGGTTTTACTGTATATGTATATATGAAAAGTGTGTTTCCTTTCCTTTCAATGAAGAATTCAAAGAAGTCAGAAATGCAAATGACTCATGCCGTCGTAAACACCCAAACAAACAAAAGAACAACATCTGGTTGAGTTACATCATAGGTTCAGTCACAGTTTACAGTAAACGCCTAATTAGAGAGAACAATTCCTGCTTAAATATTGAAATCTCAAAAAGCAGGTGGTTGCTTACACCATGGCAAAAATAATGCAAAATTGTCCTTTAAACTTTTCCTCCATGAATACGCCTTTCTACGCCTCTGTAATAATCACTTGTTGAAACCATTGTGGTAAATAGAGCATTTGCTCCATATGAGCAAATGCTCTATTTATCACAATGGTTTCAATATTACACATTTGTAACATGTTCCTTTTCTCTAGTAAATGCTCCTTTTTGGTAGATTTATTCAAAGAGGTTGGGTCTAAAATAGCCTATGGAGGAAAGGGTTAAGAGCTTTCTGCATTGTTTGTTTTTCATGGTTCAAGATACAACCGACATCTAAGACCTAGAATTCGATCACATTGTAACGTCGCTTTAGACGGAATCTAATGTAAATCCTCTTTTAAGCAGCCCGGCAAAACAAGTCTAAGTGTCAGTTTGGCAAGACAGATGCTAGCTTAACTCTTTCCCTGTTCTGTGTTTAGTCTAAATTTACCTATTAAATATCCATACACAAAAAAGTTATGACACATGGAAGGTGGAACATTGTAGCCAGTTTAGAAACTAAAGAAACAGAACTATCAAATTTCATTTAGCAAAAAGAGCAGACCCTGATCAGGCGGCTCCTATAGGAACTGTCAGATCTGAGTCTTCTCTGTTTGCAAATACGTGAAAGCACGTCTTTATTGGGGAAAACTTAAAGAATAGCGATAGGTAGTGAGATAGGTTCATGTAAGCATTAGCTGTTAGCTCTCATTCCGCACCAAACATCCACCAGTTCCCAAGGTAAATGATAGCTTTTGACCTTTAGCGCCCTACAGACACACTAGTGATTACCTTTATAAAGATTATCTGGATCAAGATGATACGCTGAAGAACACTTTATCTCATTACGATAGAAATTGTCACTCCATATATACGCCTATTAAAGTCTTTGCAAACAGGACATACCCGGATCCGACGGCTCATATAAAGCCTAGGCAAACAGAAGCCCCACATCAGACGGCCCCTATAGTAGCCCTTTGAATAGGGTCTTTCTTGTTTGCTTTTGGAATAATAAAGATCTGGTTCTACAGTCTCAACCATGGCCAAAACTTCCTGTATTCATACACCATTATAAATATTCTCATGTAATACATATTCATGATGTCATGATTTCTTATATGAATATTCACGAAGTAAAAGGTTGAAAAAGATTAAACTTTCTACCGATCAAATACAATAAAACCACTCTATAACGGCCACTAAATTACATCAAGTATTTTGTGTTAAAGGCAGGAGGCTGATTAAAGCAAGATGAAAGTAAAACAGAACGTTCCTATAGGAACGTTCTGTTTCACTTTCACCTTGCTTTAAGTAACCACCTGCCCTAAATACCAACTAATTAATACAATTTAGTGGCCGTTATAGAGAGGTTTTACTATATATGATCAGCATACGAACGGTTAACCATTTATATGATAATCCAACTGTTTTCACATTTACAAAAAGGTATATTTTGAGCCTGATCTATTTGCTCACACGTTAAAGATATTGCCATGGCAAATCATTTCCTTATTTTATATTTTTGATTACAAAAAATAAATTTCTCACATGGATGGAATCTAAACATATATGTTCATGAAGAAAAGAGGCTTTACTGTAATTGCTCAGACAATTATTAAATTGCAAAGTTGTTGTTATAGATAAGTTATAGATAAGTTATCTTCCATTATAGAATTACGTTCTTAATGTAACATTTTAATTTGTAATTACGAATACACATATCTTCTGTAAAACACTATCAGCCATGCAGAATTAAGTTGTTTGATGTTAAGGAGTAACATTTAACCCGCTGGACAAAGAAAATGTGGTCTGTTGTAAGTTTCAAAATTTGATATATATCTTGCATTTGATCTCAAAAACACTACAATGAAATCAAATAGTTTTTGTCCAGATGAGACACCGAATTATTCTGCGTCTCATCTGGATCCAAACTGTTTGTAGAAGTTGTCAAACATTCGCCCATAGCACACTAAAGGTTAATGCTGACATCCAGTCCACTCTGCATGACAATAACCATGTCCCTAACTCCAGGAAGCAAGAAACCCAAACGACTGAAAGTTTTCATAAACAAATTTTCATCAGTTCTTATCTATACAATCATTCTGTAGACGTCTGGTTAATTTCCAGGGAATGGCACAATGCACTGTGCATATCAACGCTTTACCTCGCAGATACGCATTCTAACGCCTTTGCAAACAGAGTAGACCCAGATCTGACGGCTCCTGTAGGAGCCGTCAGATCAGGGTCTGCTCTGTTTGCTTGTGGCATTATATAGACCGGATTCTACAGATTTTGTTATAACCAAGCCATCCCGTGATCATATATTTCTATATAACTTCGGGTGATAAATATTTATGACGTCATTATTTTCTTACAATAATATTCACGAGGTCAAATATTAAGTTTAACATATAACAGACGAATTGCTTAAGTGCAAACGATTTGGGTGCAGATAAGTCAGTGAGTAACTGTTTGACATCCAGATTTATGATTTGCAGATATAGTTTTCTTAACATGTCATTGTGTAACCCATTGCCACTATGTAATTCACCGTGAATAAATCGTCTCTAAAATACTAATTTTGCCTTTATTTCGGTTCTAAACAAACTTAATCGTTGGGTAAAAGAACTGAAGCTCGATGATATATCAAGTTTAAAACCCAACCCAGGGTTTTCAAATGATGTTTTGAAATTTCTACAGACTGACGGCAATTAACCCTTTACTCCATGAATATCCGTGTAAAGAGATAAATGAATATTAATAAGCTTAATCTCAAAATAGGAATATAAAAACAGGAAGTTTTGGCCATGGTAGAAATTGTGGATTCATATCTATACTATTTCATAAGCAAACACAGCAGACCATGATCAGACGATTCCTAAATGATTTGTTTGATCTGAGTCTACTGTGTTTGCAAAGATGTTAAAGTGTCCATCGTATCTATGGAGTAACCTATGAATAGCATCTTTAATATAGATCTAAAACTGATACAACCTGTGTTTTGCTCGACGTTGCGATATGGTTAAAATACCGTTACAGTGACGTCAAACCCAGATACAAACACACAAAAAACCACCCTATGTATGATAAATTCTGACTATCTAATAAAATTCCCAAAATAGAATATAAATTTTAACCCTTTACTCAATGAATATTCATGTAAGAAATAATGACATCATAAATATCAGTTAGTTTAATTGTTATAATAACACGTGGACACGGGCATTTTTAGACATGGCAGATACAGTACAATCATAATTATATCTTACCATAAGCAAACAGGGCAGACTCTGATCCGACGGCTCCAACAGGAGCCGTCTGGCCTGGGTCTACTGTGTTTGCAAAGGCGTAGAAAGGCGTTTTTAACGAAGTAAAATTTTAAGAATAAAATTACAAAAATATATAGCATATGAAACGTTCAAGGTTCTCAACTGAATGTAATTAGAGATTCGGACTACAACAACGTCTTTGTTTACCAGCAATCTTTATTCACGTGTGTTAACCTAATTACTCTAAACATTCGTACACTCAGTCTCCCCATGCCATCGGTGTGTGAAGCTAAATACAGTAGAATCTGCTATAAGCGACACTTTATATTGATTGAGCAATGGAATCTTAAAAAGCAGGTGGTTGCTTAATACAGGTCCTGCATTAAGCTATCATTTGCCTTACAGACCCACATATAGCCATATTTTTATGGTCCATTAAGGCAGGTTTTACAGTAATATTTTTTTCTAATTTTAATGAGAATTCTATAATAGAAATAGAAAAGAGTCTCTGGTCAAATTGTTCATTTATGAACAGTTTGATCTTGGTCTGCACTATTTGTTTCAGTTTGTCCGAATGCTTAGGATAATTAAGGTATGTCAGTTTTGTTCTGACATTTATTTGCATGGAACTGAAACCCCATCTGCACTTTAATCATACTACGCCATTCATGTCTTCATAAAATGTTTGCTTGGTTCCAAGCGTGTGCAAGAACAGCAGAAGCTGGCAACTACAATGGTTTGGGAGCATTAATGTATCTCAGTTTGAAAAAGATGTTGATTCAAGTCCTGCATGGGAGCCATCCGTCCTTACGAAAGATCGTACGACTGAAAGTATCGTAAGTTCTAAAATATAACGATCGCAATTGGAAGTCGTATGCCGTAAATCGCAACCGGAAGTCGTATGCCGTAAATCGCAACCGGAAGTCGTCTGCCGTAAATCGTATGTCAGAACTTACGATAATTCTATTCATTGGAAGTTAGCCTATAAATTGTTGCATGATAGATTAACGATCAAATTTTGATCCGCGAGTAGTAGAAAATTAGGTCAATTATGATACTTTTACAGAGGTCTAGATAAGATATGTAAATTGAAACATTTTAAAGAATAACTTCTTTATTTATCCTCACCCAGATAAGATGTTTTGTAATTGAGGTTTTGCCATCGAATTTCTTCATGAGTGTTGATAAATTCGTAATTTTAATCTTTGTAACAAAAAGGTTATTCCAAATATAAAACTTGTACAGTTTCTTTATCGTGTTGATCCGTAGACGAGGTGGCCACAACTGATACTGATATTTTGGATCTTGACGCGTATGCGATGGCAAAACGACAATTACAAAACATTACAAGTCTGCAACTTTTACTTTTCACACCATCGTCATTCACGCACAAAATTGTGATCTGCTAGTTATCAAATCACAACTAAAAATACACCATCGTGTAGCCAATACATTTTTGCGCATTTTGATACAAAATGTGTCTATAGTATAACAAATCCCTCAAACCAAATGTACAGTTTTTGTTATCGTGTTAGTATACAATGTACATTGTACATGTAATTTTTAACAATACCAACGTGAGTTAAATACATATAAACTACATAACATGTATATATATTATAAACAGAGCAGATCTGGGTCTGCTCTGTTTGCAAAGGCGTAGAAAGGCATATTTATGGAGTAAAGAGTTCATAGGCTTATCTGAAGTAATGAATGTGTTATTGATATTCATTTTAATGCAGCGGAGTGTAAATAGTATTGGCCTATTTATCAATATCTTTTTTGCACTGTTAAGAAAGTGCGCAACAGCGATCATACATTATGCATTGAAAATACCATAGATAGGCCAAACTGTTTTAAAACACAAACAATTTCTATTAAAAACACTCTATACTTTTCAAAATATATGCTAATTAACACCTTGAAGGCTGGGTTTTCAAAATAGCATATTATCGTTCAAAGATATATTCTACTCATTATGAAAGAATACAATTTGTGAGAGGATTCTGAATGATAAAAATTGCAGACCCTGATCAAAGGGATTCTAGAGGAGCCCTCTGATCTAGGTATACACGGTTTGCAAATGCCAGTTTGCTCGTTTCCCGTAGTCGAAGGGGTTTAAACAATTACATACGTTTTAGTACCAGAAAACGTCAAACCATGGCAAATCTCGTGACATCTATTATATTTTAATGTGTTTGGCGTTTGTGTGTTATTCATAAACATTCTGAAATTGTCTTTTTGTATTCAGGGGTTGAAACACTGAAACGATGAAACGATATAACAGCACCTGTTTAACCCTTTCCCAAAATATTTATTTCTAGAAATAAATATCTCTTGAATATCAATTTAGTTGCACGTTTATAATAGCATATAAAAAAAGTCTTGACCATGGCGGAAAGTGTAGAATGAGATTTATATCATCCAAGAAGCAAACATAGCGGACCCTGTGCTATGGAGGACGATCAACGCCAAAATTGCATCATGCTTTGTGGCATTTCAATTTGCTTCATGTTAAATGCATTATGCTAAATGATTATTGCATGTCACGATGTGCTTTCTTCTTTCTTTGAAGTTTCTTCCTCGATCCGACATTTGACCTTCTGTAAACTTGTTTATTGATTATAATAACGTCAAATAATGTGTTTCATTGTTTAAACTTCTTTGGAGCATATTCTTTGTGCTATTTGCTTAGCGCTTGGTGCTTGGTGCTTGATGCTTGATGCGTGGTTCGTTGTTCCATCTTCGCCCCGGTCTTTGTCGTACTCTAGTCAACTCGGACTAAAATGCTGAAGTGATTTGCCGAATACATAGGTAAAGAAGGAAAACGCTATGAAGACATAGAAATAGAAGGATTTCAAAAAACACACAAAAAATAGAAGGGTTACTGATCCATTACATTAGAGAGAGAGAGAGAGAGTGTGTGTGTGTGTGTGGGGGGGGGGGGGGGGGGTTATTTACTGCTGGGAGAAGAAGAATAATAACAAGAGGGTCTGAAAGGCCCTGACATCGCTCACCAGACAATCAGGGGATAAGATTTTCAAAGTTTTCACTATGTGTTTCTATAGAAAACTAGCCGGTCCTGGGGTGAACCAATTTTGACACAAGGGGCATAATTTATGTAACTTTTGTAGAGGACCTCAAGTGAAGAAAATTTAAGAAAATGTAAAGGAAATTTAAACATATAACAATGTAAATCTAAATAAGGGCATGCACAAAAGTATGTATACCCTCTCCCTGGGCAAATTGGTTGAATTTCAGAAAGAATATATTAATCTATATCGTTAATAACTCAAAGTCTCATCAGGTTCAATTAGTTTACTCTCTATTTGCATTTTTAAAAATTTGAAGCAGAGATCATTTTAGATTAACTAGTATTGAGCAAAAATATTTTCTCGTATTCATAATAATTACAGCGTGAGTAAATGACGTCACAAATATGTGATTTTAATAGCGCGTGCATTCATCCACCTGAATCGGGGTCAGATGTCATTTATGCATTTCATTTTTTTATGTGCAATACTTTATATATCATAGCTTTATATTAACTATTTGGATGCTAGTGGCAAATCAAATCTATGATAACAGATTGGATCCAGATTAGACGCCATTTTACTCGGAGTTTTATCAGGATCCAAATGTGTGTCCATAAAGAATAAATCTACAAATTGAAGCAGACAACATTTATTAATTATCCAGATGCAACATTACTGAACTTCTGAACATTTATTTCTTGTGTATATAGATCTGTGTTTTACTGTTTTGTATCTTGTATGGAATGCTTGTTTTGAGGGCCTCAAGGTAGATTAGTCATTATGACTAATTTAGCTACCCTCGTTAAATAAAGTAGATCTATTCAATGTTCAAAATTTCAGATATTTTCATTACACCTTCATGAGTTATTATTATTCATATCTTAATTTATTTTCAACCCTTCCCCTGTTCTATGTTTATTCAAAATTTAAATACCTACTGAATATTCATGGACAAAATAGTTATAATGAAATATGGAAGGTAGGACAGTGTAGCCATTTTAGAAAGTAAAGAAACATCTTTCAAATTCTAATGACGAACGGAACGGACCCTGATCAGACAGCTGCTATAGGAGCCATCTGATCTGGGTCTGCTGTGTTTGCAAATGTGTGAAAAGATGTTAACATTAGAGAAAGGGTTAGTAAACATATTATAAGTATATTGTACACAAAATGAAAATAATGTAATGTAATGTATTTCTCAAACCCAATATAATTCTAATAAAAATATGCTATTTTATGATATATTAGACATGTTTATATTTATACATGTAATCTTAGCCCTTTCCCTGTTCTGTATTTAGTCCCGATTCCAATACCTATACAGAATATTTATGGACCAAAAATTATAATGAAAATATGGAAGGTGGAACATTGAAGTCATTCAGAAATCCTAAATAAACAGATGAATGAAATTCCATTAGCAATCAGAGCAGATCCTGATCAGACGGTCCGTACATGATCCACGCGTGGTCTATCACACATCGGCGATCAGGGTACTACACAGTTGACCCTTTACTCAATGAATATTCATGTGAAAAATAATGACAATGAAATAGCATATGGACACGTGAATTTTATCAGGGCAAACTATGCAGAATGATATATTTGACAGACCATCAGCAAACAAGACAGACCCTGATCAGACGGACATAATAAAGCAACAAATAAAATTGCACCAAAGGCAACATCTTTTTTAAATAATTAATCCCCCCATACACACACGTCCGAATAATATTCTTTTTTTCGCTCAAAACAACATTTAAAAATCAAACCAAACATTTAATTCGATCTACGCTGAATCCATCCTCAGTACTTTCAGTAGTTTGATTATCTGGTTGTACATGCAGCGCCACCTATATGGCGAGTTCGGCTGAAGTGCATTATGCCTTCGGCGTTCGTCGTTCGGCTTTATGCTTGTTGCTATGGGCTTACCGCATTGGGTCATGCCTCATTGAAGAAACTTCAATGAAAGAAGGACTCCCATCTTGACATGCAATAATTGTTTAGCAAACTGTTCAACACCACAATGCAGGATGCATTTATCATGAAGCAAACTGAAATGCCACAATGCATGATGCAATTACAATGAAGCAAACTGAAATGCCACAAAGCATGATGCAATTTTGGCGTTGATCGTCCTCCATACTGTGCAGACCGCTCCAACATGTTTGAAAATGCGTGAATATGTGTATTTATCAAGTGAATAATTGGAGCGATCATTAAATGACTGGAATCCTTAAAAATAGACGGCTACTTAATGTACCGTAGAATGATGGCTATTCTGAAAGATATGTTAGGAGCTTCTGTCAACCTGCCTTGCTTTAAACAATCGCCTATTTTAGAATTTGTTTGAATGACCTCTGTAGAGTTATTTTATACAGTAAATCTATATAGTTTTAAGCGGCAATTCATTTTATTGAACACAGGAGTTTAAAAATCAGGTGGGTGCTTAATGCAGGGCAAAAGAAATGCAGAAAGCTCATATAGGAGCTTTCTGCATTACTTTTTGCCTGTATTAAGCTACCACCTACCTTACAGACACTTAAATAGACCTGTTTTGATGGCCACTTAAGATAACGTCTACTGTCTGTGTGAGTTAACCAACCTTTAGTCCATTCGCCAATGAATGTTCAAATTAGTGATGTGTCATTTCATGTTTTACTGTTCATACTCTATAAAAAGGTAAACTTTTGAAAGTATGTTGAATGACAAAAATTTAGGAGAGTGTTTTGAATGACAAACAGTGCAGACACTTATTGGAGGGATCCTAAATGAGCGTCTGACCTGGGTCTACTTTAAGTGCAAATGGCAGTACAGTGAAACCCTTCTAACCTGACGTTAAATTAAGTTTACAAATCGGCATTGGAGACAGGTGGCAGCTTAGTAGCTTTTTGTATGACTTTCACCCTGCAATAAGCAGCCACCTGCCTAACGTATCTAAATTCTTCTCTTCTAGAATTCCGGTTTAGATGGGGTTTACAGTATACACGTGTCCCGCATCCAAAGGGTTAAGCTTTTCAAACAGTATAAAACATGGCGTCTGATCAGGTTCTACACTGTCACAATAGTCAACAAAATAGTTCATACATGTTCTTAACCAATTCCTTCATATTGACGCCTTTTGACGCCTATGTGAAGTCTCGTTTTGAAACCATTGTGATTAAAAGAGCATTTGCTCCATAGGGGGCAAATGTTCTTTTAAACACAATTATTTAAAAACTACACAATTCTAAAAGTGTCTTTTTCTCAAGTAAATGCTCGTTTTTGGTTACAGAGGTTGTGTCTGTTGCTCTGCCTTATATTAGCCTATGAGGGAATAGGTAAACTCTGTACGCGATAAAGACGTATTTTGATGCCTTTTTAAACAGAACAGAACCAAATCAGATGGCTCCCTTTCTAGATGTCACGTTCCAACATGGTGGTATCTCTGTTCGACAGTGAGTGAATGATTTAATACCAGCCAATTTTTTGTATGACAACCCTTTATGATTTGATTTCTCTCTGTTTCAGATGAAGACATTGAACTCATCCAGAATATGCATTTTACTGCTGTCACTTCTGTTATGTGCATCGCTTGTGTCAGGTAACTACTTTTCTACTTAATGCCACAACATATAAATATCATCCCCTTTTAACCCTGTATTCCATAAATACGCTGCTGTACGTCTTTGCAAACAGAGTAGACCCAGATCAGACGGCTCCTATAGGAGCCGTCTGATCTGGATCTGCTCTGCTTGCTTATGTAATAATATGGAGTTGATTCTAGAGTTTCTGCCTTTGCAAATTTGTCATGCTTTAATATGCCATTTTAAAAATCAATCTTATTAATATTCGTGATGTCATATTTTCTTACATGAATATTCATGGAGTAAAGGGTTTAAAGTCCTCCTTCCTGTTTACTATGTGTTCAATATTCATATAAGAAATAATAACATCAATAATATCTGTTAACAGATCTTTTAATAATTTCATATAAAATAAATAATTCCGTCGATACTTATAATGTCATGTTGTACTACAAACTATATTTCGAACAGATACGTCTCAAAAACCCGAATAAATTGTAGTACATCGGCATTCCATTTAAATCGAATTACAAAGCTTTAAGTACAGTAAAAAATCTTGCTTATCCTAATACTAAAACAAATATCACAGCCTGTCTTTAACGCATTCCCTCCTTTTTACGCCTTTTGACGCCCCTGCAATAGTCACCTGTTGAAACCATTGTGAAACCTAGAGCATTTGCTCATATAGGAGCAAATGCTCTATCTATCACAATGGTTTCAAACTACAAAATTTTAAATTTGTCCTTTTCTCTAGTTAATGCTCGTTTTCGTTAGATTTATTCAAAGAGGTTGGATCTAAATATAGACTACGTGGTAATGGATTAAGACAGGTTGGGTCTTAATTCAGGCTCGGGTCATTGGTGTTTGCAACTGCGAGCCAGGTCGTGATTAGCAGAGGAAGGGTTTGTAAAACGGAAGTAATGCAAAAGTACTCCACGCGGCCCTCACGAAAGTAATTAACAAATATCTACAAACAGACTACAAGAAAATCTCGATTATTCGAACACTAAAATACATATCATTATCTATCTTTAAGACATATGATCCTAGAGAAGTTTTCTGTATGACTTTCACCCTGTATTAAGATGCCACCTGCCTAAAAAGGGTCTAAATTCTTCTATACTGAAATTTCGAATAGTCGAGGTTTTACTGTATATACAAGAAGACAGTAGATGCAGTACGAGCGTAATGTCATTACAGGTCTTTAACCCATTACCTCATAGGCTATTTTTAGATACAACCTCTTTGAATAAATCTACCGAAAAAGAGCATTAACAAGAGAAAAGGAAACTTTTAGAAATTTGAAGTTTGAAGCCATTGTGATAAAAAGAGCATTTGGTCCTATTGGAGCAAGTGCTCTATTTATCACAATGGTTTCACAGAGTGACTTTTACAGAGTCGTCAAAAATCGTCAATATGAGTGAATGTGTAAAGACAGATTGCAGCCTAATCCTTCTCGTCGTGACGTTTTCACATCTTTGCAAACAGAACAGACCATGACCAGACGGATCCTGTACGAGTCATCTGATCAGGATCTGGTTTGTTTGCTTATAAAATCATAATACATTTGTCTCTATAGTTTCTACCAGTACCAAAATATCCTTTGTACATATACATTATACACATTTAGTTACATAGTACCGATTCATGATGTCATTATTCCTTAAGGGTTGATTTAGGGTGAATATCTCTTTCGTTCTAAACCAAGCAACCAATTGCTTAACATGTATTCGAATCGTCTTTGCTGAAAGTTCTGATTAGTATGTTTTTTTCTGTATCAGAAAGTCAGAACAAACATGCACTCACTATTTGTCTCACACAACTATATAGCGCATGTTTCGCGACATGTTTAAATATATAGATACACTTGTATACCTCTGTCAGGTAGTGTGACTTATGGTAACCTACCGGGCATTCTCCATCATCATACACGTGAAAATCTATTCTATGCCAAAACTTTTCTCTGCAACGCGTTTAAAACTTTGTCGACTGAAATGGTTTGAAAGACTATTGGTCGGGTCTCAAACGAGCCGGAACCTTGAACAAATACCGAGTACTCTGTGTCTAATCTGGATCCGGGTTGTTTGCTATTATCACTCGTGTCAAGCTTGTCTTTGCAAGGGGCACTGCACACATGTACTGTACTTGACTGACACCTGACATACAATTTATCAAGTCACGAGTTATCGCATATGCGCAAAATGACCGCCCTGTGATGGTTTTGGATCAAGATGGACTACATAAGTTATGTTTACATACAAATATGGAGATGTCAAATGATTATTACATTCAGTAGTTGCATACAAACTTGTCTGCTTCAAATATTGATCTTGCCATGTGATATTAATTCCTTTTCTGACTTTACTTTGACGAGGTCACAAAATAAAGTTTTTGGATATGTTCCAAGATAGACTTCCAAGAAAAAGGAAAGTAAGACGAAACATTGATCCAATGTCGCAATCGGAAAACAAAACTTTTATACAAAAATATAAATACTTTCCACGTTGACCCTTTACTCTGTGAATATTCATATCAAAACTATACCTATTATGAACAATGAACAATTCGTTATTTCATATTGTTATACAGTAAATTCGCGATTATTCGAATTTTCTGTATAGAAGAAAGTAGGCCCTACTGGGCAGGTGCCTGCTTAATGCATGATGAAAGTCATGCAGAAAGCTCCCAGAGGAGCTTTCTGCATGACTTTCACCCTGCATTAAGCTGCCGTCTGTCTTACAGGTCGACAATAATACGTATTTTAGTGTTCGAAAAATCGAGAGTTTACTGTATAAAACTAGTGAATACAGAGCTATCCAAATTAGTGTAGAATAAGGTCTAAAAATACTGTTTAGCAAACAAAACAGACCCTGTTCTCATACAGGATCCGTCTTATCTGAATCTACTCTGTCTGCCTTACATTTTTTCTGCATTAAGCAACCATCTGCTGTTTTACACCTATCCTGCCAAACGCGACTTGGATCACATTTGCAAGCAAATTGGATCCAGATGAGACGCCGAGTAATTCGGCGTATCGTTATGATCCAAACTATTTGTCAGACGCTTCCTAAATGCTTTAACCCTTTCTCTGTTCTGTATTTAGTCCAGTTATCAATACCTATCGAATATTCATGGATGAACATTCAAATTATTTATGTTGAAATATGGAAGATGTAACATTGTAGCTATTTTAGAAACTAAAGAAGCTGACCTATCAAATTCCTTTAGCAAACAGAGCAGAGTATGAGCCGTCTGATCTGGGTCTACTCTGTTGCAAATGCGGGAAAACACGTGTAAGTGAAGGAGGGGGTTAACGAATTGGATATAAGTGAAAAAACAGACATGTCTGAGTATGAGCAATCAATATCATTTCAGCAAGATAAGGGTTGAAGCTCCTATATTAACTCACTGAGTGGTCACATATTTTATTGAACAGTGATGAGCAGCATTTTGCACCAGAATACTGACAACATGTTAAGCTTCAAGATGACTTAATCGAGAAAACTGAAATTCAGAAGTCAGTCAAGCTGAATTGGCGTGGTACCTTTAAACCAGATTATGTATTCCTGCTGCTTTCCAATATAAATTCTAACACGACTCTGAACCTACTGTACAGCATATAAACAAAGAATACCGAGAAACGTGCTTTAATCCGTGATAATGAACTGCACGCGCGACATTTCGATCAGCTGTTAATTTTCCCCACGTGTTTCTATCTGTTCCATGCTCAAACTACACAGAGTCAAATGTAATTTCATATTTCTAAATCTGTAAACACGATGGCTCTGGCAAAGAAGTGTGCAGACATGATGTAAATGGTATAGTTGTTCGCTTCAATGTGAAAGATGAAGCATGTTTTGACTTGGAATTGTTGTTTTCTGTTGAGATTTGGCCATTTACTCGTATAACATCATGGGTGAAAGTCATGTAGAGTAAATATAACAGCAAAATGGCGTAACCACTGACAACGCTTCCGGGTTTGTCGTATTCTCCGGGAACAGTATTTTTTTGTTAAAAAACATGTTAGAATCGAAATAACAAATTAGCTGTGCATTATCGCGCATTAGATCACATTTAGGAGTTGAGATGTGGAGTCATTAGATCACGATCGTACTATTTACGGTAAATTGGAACACGTCCATATTTCATGCGAGGGATTCCTTCAAAAGATATATAGTGCATGCATGCGCTAATCTCGTTCAAACTGTAATTTGGAATACATTCATATTTCATGCGATGAGTTCTCTCAAAAGTTATATAGTATAAACTGGTTATATTATTTGACAGTGAATGAAACAGCAAAACCGTGCAGACTCTGATCAGAGAATTCATTTAGGCTCACTCTGATCTAGATCTGCACTGTTTACCCATACATTGGAGTTTGTGGGTTAACCCTTTACTCCATAAAAAGCCTTTCTACGCCTTTGCAAATAGTGTAGACCAAGATCAGACGGATCCTATAGGAGCCGTCTGATCGGGGTCTATTCTGTTTGCTTTTGATATGATTCTACAGTTTCTGCTCTGACCAAAACTTCATGTGTCAATGTGCTATTATGACTAATACCTCTCATTAATATCCATTACGTCATTGTTTCTTACACGCATATTCATTGGAGGAAAGGATTAAAAAAAACTGTATATGTTGCTGATTATTGTTTCTTTTCCAACAGGTGCTCTCGAGGTGATTGTTAAGCCATATCCTGCTCTTGTCTATCGGACTGCCCAACCAGGTACGGCGGTACTAGAAGTCGAAGCGTATGACATTGGCACTAAGGCTCCGTTAGAGTCTGTTGATATGACTAAATCCCAAGATGCGAGCTACTTTGAAGTAAAGCAAAAGCACCAAGCCCCTACTCAGTGGCTGATGCAGGTCAAACAAACCATTGATAAAGATGTCGGTTATATTTTCAAATTCAATGTCCGTGGGTATTATGGTAATGAAACACGGATACGTTCTGTAAAGATTAACGTCACAGAGAAAAATCAGTATAGCCCAACGTTCCTGCAACTGCATTACACTTTTTTAGCTCTTCGTAAGGGGTTTGAGCACAACCTCACCCACTTAGGGACAGTAATGGCCGAGGACAAAGATAGACAGTCGTACAATTCAATATTTCATTATCATATTCTGGACCCAAGAGGGGTCGGTCTGTTTTCCGTTGGTCTCACAAGTGGTGACATCGCTTTGACCAGAAACGTCCCTCCTGACGTCACGAGCATCACATTCAACGTCACAGCCATTGACGGAGGATCCCCGCAGTTGATGTCATCAACACAGGTGACGGTCAATGTAACTGACGTGCCACGTAAGTTTTTTTCCTGGGTCTATGCTTATAAAACTTTTTAGTTGAGTCTGAGTTCGTTCTCAAGCTTTTGATTGGTCAGATTTGAGTTCTCAAGCTTTTGATTGGTCAGATTTGAGCCTTTGGCTCAAATCTGACCAATCAAAAGCTTGAGAACAAACTCAGACTCAACTAAAAGATACAGAACTCATATACAGTAGTCCCCTCTGAACCGGACTTTTATGATGGAGGATTTATGTGATTTTAGGCAGACAGAGTCTGCAGTAAGCTGTAACCTGTCTATAGACTGACAGTAACACTGGTTTGAACGTTCGGTTCAGAGGGGGTTTACTGTATTCGAATGAAAACTTATGATATATTGATTATATGAAGCATATTAAGCATTTCACTCTTATTTTTATAGATCCTAATTATCCTAAATAATACAAATTCTGTAATTTTAATCTTCTCTTTATATAATTATGTACAGCAAAACTCCTCAAAACTGGAATCTTAATTAAAGAGAACTTCAATGTTTTCATACAGGATGACTATCATACAGACAACTTTACTGGAATGTTTCTGTGTGATTTTCAACCTGTACTAAGTTGCCACGTGTCTAACATACTGATACTGATACTAAGTTTAACCCTTTCCCTGATGAATATCCATGTAGGAAATAATGACGTCATGAATATTAATAACATTATGTTTTGTAATGGCTTGTGAACACAGGACATTTTGGCTCAGGCAGAAGCTGTAGAATCATATCTATATTACACCATAAGCAAAATGAGCAGACCCTGATCATACGGCTCCTATAGGAGCCGTATGACCTGGGTCTACTCTGTTTGCAGATGCGTCAAAATGCGCTTACATAAGGGAAAGGGTTAACACATGGTTTAGAGGGGGTGTATTTGTAAATGTTACAACAGGGCTTTAATTCATTTGGTTCCCAACTTCTACTACTCTGGTCAAAGCTGGAGACCAAACACTAATGTTTGAAAGTGTTTAAGTAAAGGGTCTGGGGATGTATTAGCGTTATTATAAACCGCAATTAATCACGACTGTCGAACAACGCCAGATCAGTAAACTATAGTTCAACATCCCCAAAGTGACTACTTAATGAATAAAACTGGCGCCATTAAAATCAGGTGGATGCTTAATGCAGGACGAAAGTAATGCAGAAAGCTCCTTTAGGAGTTTACTGCATACCTTTCGTCCTTCAATAAGCTACCACCTGGCTTTAAAACCAAGAATAATTCAAATTTAAGGTTTTTAGAGAGTTTAATTGTAGTTGAATACTTAAACCCCTCTCCTAGATAAGTTACTCGTCCGAACCAATCTTTGGAACCGGTCCATTGTTCATTCTGTGTCGCCGAAAGAATTCAGAATTTTCATGACTTTACCTTATACATTTGTATAGAAAGTGCAACGTCTGCTAACAGTTCGTACGCATTATTTCATTGATAAAAAATAATAATAATATTGGGACCATTTTAAGTCGCGTACGTTCTGATTCTGAAGTCACTGTATTACGTAAAAATGGTGAAAATATGAACAGAATACATCTTCAATTTTCGTTGGCAAGAAAAAACCGAGTTCAGATCTTTATTTCTTTAGCCTTTGTGAACACGGTCAATGTCTATTCTGTTTACAAGCGCTGAAAATGTATATCTATCAGGAGAGGCGAGGTTGATAAGCGCCATTTAAACCATGTCGTACACAAATCCGTTCAAGGAAAAATATGTACATCCACCAAATATAAGTATGCTGACTACAAGTTGCTTCCAAAACATAAAACTTTAAATTGCTTAAGCGTCTTTCACTGCTAATGGCGAATGTGTTTTCACATACGCAAATAGATTTGGTCAAGATAATTTGCTCGATGTCGCGTCATGATCCAAATGTTTAGATGCTGTGTGAACGTGTGTTTATTTTTGAAACCAAAAAGAAAGAACACTCAAGAATAGCCTACGGACGATACCATCTTGTAGGAAAAGTGTCCTTCCACGCAATGAGGACATTACAGTATAACCTGTCTTAAGCGATCATTTGAAAAATGTATAATTATGGGTCTGTAAGTAAGGTGATAGTTTAATGCAGGTCAAACGTAATGCAGAAAGCTCCTATATGAGCTTTCTGCATTACTTTTGCCCTTCATTAAACAACACCCTTCTTTTTAAGACTCCTATCATATCAGCGTCTCAACATGGTCCAAACTATTTGAAATATGATACAAATGTGTAATTTTAGAAGTGAAGCAGACGACAATTTTTACAGACGAACGCGACAGAGTAACAAAACGATTAATGGCTTGTCCTGCACTATACTTGTAATGCTGTTTCTTTCGCGTCCAACAAGCCTGATTCAAAATTGACGTCTGCTTTTTGCTCTAAATATTCAGAATTCACCTTACTCGTGTCGATATACTTGAGTCAAAGTATCAAAGAGTTAGGATCCTGATCAGACGTCGAATTATTTAGTATCTGTTCTGGATTATAACTGTTCGTAAATTCAAGTCAAGTACAGATTAGCACGATAAGTGTAGAAAAAGCAAAGGACAATTTATCACCGGTCTTCTCCAATGGTCACACAGGGTTTACTCATAGCCTCGAAGGCCTTGTGAAATATTACTCAGAATTTGGCTGTGTTTTCTGCATTTTTAGGGTATTCGTGTTCGTGTGATACAGTATATTCTCGTACATAAAAGCACTCAAAAGAAGTATAATTCTGGATTTTTACAACAGTTTGTAGCTTAATGCAGGACAAAAGTAATGCAGAAAGCTCCTGTAGGAGCTTTTTGCATTACTTTTTCCCTGCATTAAGCAACCTATGTTAATAAATCACGTGGTCGCATTAGTGAGACTTAATTTTTATAACTTTCCGTATACTTTTTCCTGACATTATCTTATTTATAATAGTGCAAACTTCGTCGGAAGTCATAGTATACTACAATTCAAAAGTGAAATTTGGATTATTGAAATGCCGTTTGAATTTTTATTCTGAATTTTGGATTAATTGTTTAAGCGGAATAAGTGTTTAATTTGATGGTGATATTGATAAAACAGATGAATGAATAGGAAATTATAGAATGGATTAATAATCGGCTATTCAAAAAGGAACCTGGTGACCCTGCGTTTGTGAATATACATGTATCTTATGTTGCCTGGTAACTCGATACTTGTTCGGGATGGCATCATAATTTTAATCTTGTAAGGAAAAGTAAAATTAAGGAATTCTTTAAACGCGATGCACTTTTAAGAAATGTCGAGCATAATACGACCTTAATCAATGCCATTATTCCAACGAAACATTTAGGAAACTATCTGACACCTAAAGAGCATCATCCATTGTAAAGTAGCAAATATTATTGTATATCTGTTAAAGCCATTGTCATGATGGAAAAAAACATGTTTATTCAATTTCTGATCTGCTAAGCTTTTTACTGGCGTCAAATTGGTAAAAACCTTTAAGAAACTATACTGACAGAGTGTCAAACAGCTTGGATTCTGATGAGACGCCGAGTTATTCGGCGTCTCCTCTGGATCCAAGCTGTTTGTAAATACCAGTGAAGTAACGCTTAACCTGAGAAGGATTGAAGTAACTTTTTTTCACTGCCTCGTTTAATCGCATGCCTCAGTTTTGATTTTTGTTTTTTCTTAAAAACAATTAATCACAGTATCAGTTTGGATTCTGATGAGACACCGAGTTATTCTTCGTCCCATCTGTATCCAAACATCACAGATTAACCCATTGCAGCCTTCCATTACCATCTGTATCGCCGCATCTGTCCCATTGAGAAAGATAGACTGTTATTTATGATAATGTTTGTATGCACACTGCCGATCAATATGCGACCATTTGTTTTCAAAGGAACAGAAACTGTCCATAAAAGACAATAAGCTTTTGACACAACTGCCTGCTTTAAGACTCGGGTGATATCTAAAGTGCCATTTGTAAGTGTCTGTTAGAACATCCTGACGTTGGTTTAGTTTCAGATGAAATTGGATGATACTGTTTTCGTATGCTGACGAAGCTTTGTTAACCCTTTGCCTGCTAAACGATACCTAACTGGCATTTTCAAGCAGTTTGGATCCTGATGAAACACCGATAAATTTGGCGTCTCATCAGAATCCAAGCTGTTTGACACACGGGCAATTTTTTATTTTTTTTTATTTTTTAAAAAACGATTCTAGGATAAGTAAAAAGATAAAGCAGACATCAGCTGTTTAAGCAAGCAAAGGGTTAAAACTTTCGAACTTTCGATAACAAGCATGCAATAAATATGTTTTGCCCAATAGAAAGGATGCATTTAATGCTCAAAACTGAACGAGGGATCCGATACAGTGAAAACATGTAGACTTAGCTTAAAAACAACATCCTAAACAGTGACTCAAGATTATAGGCCAAATAAAACTCCAGAAGGACTATTAATAGAAAATGACACTAGGTTGACGTTGGAAGACAGTATGTGGAATATTACATTGACGCTGTATTTCACTCTAGCACCGGAAGTGTTCTGCGTTGCGGTGGACGATTCGGTTGCCAGGATATGCTGGAAGGACCCAACCAATGGAAGTTACGTCATGAAGTACGAGCTTCTGTTCCAGATGGATGGTCGAAATGCCACAAAAATACCCGTACATGTGAACGGAATTAAGGATGAGACGTGCAGCGTTGTCAGGGGAAACCAGCTTGGCCGGAATTATACGTTCACGGTTCGAGTCTACAACGGTCTTCAGTGGAGTCCGGAGAGTTTGGAAAGAAAGGTTAAAATAGAACGGAAAGGTAGGAATATACCCGTATTAGATCTATATCCATTTGTATATCTAACCTTTAGCCTGCTACATGCGCTTTGACATCCATTGCTGGTGGCTTGGTTCCAGATGAGACACGGGGTAACTCGCCGTCTTATCAGCACCCTTTCCTCCACAAATACGCCTTTCTACGCACTTTATGAAACCATTGTGATAAATTGAGCATTTGCTCCTAAAGGAGCAAATGCTATATTTATCACAATGGTTTCAAACTACAAAATTCTAAAAGTTTCCTTTTTTCTAGTTAATGCTCCTTTTCGGTAGATTTATTCAAAGTGGTTGGATCTAAAATAGCCTATGAGGGAATGGGTTAACATTCTGTAAATGATTTCTTAAAAGCTTGAACGGATTGAAATGGCTTAAACATTAATATCCTGGACACGTTTTGTAATCACGGAGCATACTCCAAAGCGACTATTTGCATCCAGTTTCTGTCAAAGTCTTAACTGTTTAAGTGCGCATGCACTGTAATTAGCAAACTGTGTAGACCCATATCAGAGGGCTCCTAGAAGAGCCCTCTTACCAAGGCTTGCATTGTTTGCCATTCAAAATCCTCTAGCAAGTTTAAGCCTACCATGCTGTGTAGACTATAGTTAAACAATGATGGACTATTCCACTGTGACTATTCAGAGTTAAAAAGGTCAACAGAAGAGACCATGTTCTAAAAGCATTACCATAGCAATGTGTAAATGTAATCGTGTATTAACCCATTCCCACATTGGCTATTTTTTAGACTCAACCTTGTTGAATAAATCTACAAGCATTTACTAGATAAAATGATTTGTTTTAGAATTGTGTAGTTCTTAAAACCATTATGACAAATACAGCATTTGCTCCTATTTATCACAATGGTTTCAAAAACGACTTCTACAGAGGCGCCAAAAGGCATCAATATGGGGGAACGGGTTGATATACGTATAAATCAACATTTAATTCTTTGGCTGTGAAAAATAATGACTGCTCAAATAATGATCTTATACAAGTTTAACTACTTTCGATCCGGCCAAGCTTTTGAGAAACATTTGACCGAGTGTCAAACAGCTTGTATCCATATGAGATGCCAAGTGAATCTGTGTCTCATCTGGGTACAAGCTGTTTGCAAATAAAAGACAATGGAATAGGGGATACTATATGAAAATTCACGGACGGTATCGAACTGATCAGGATGAACGTGACACATATTTAATCTAAGTCTTTGGTGCATATGTAGGTAAATTGGTTTAGCTTTTAGGGCCTACAAATGCGTTAACCATTATCTTTCATTAACCCTTTCCTTCATTTTAACGCATTTTCACGCATTTGCAAACAGAGTAGACCCAGATCAGACGGCTCCTAGAGGAGCCGTCTAATCAGGGTCTACTCTGTTTGCTAATAGAATTTGATATATATCTCTCTTTAGTTCCTAAAATGGCTACAATGTTCCACCTTTCATATTTCATTATAACTATTTTGTTACGGAATATTCAACAGGTATTGAAGTCTGTATTAGATATAGAAAAGGGAAAGGGTAAATAGGTTTGGTATAGGTTTACGCTATTCAGCAATCGCGGTTATTTCAACGTGAAAATCTCCTATATTAACTCTATGCATACCCAACTTTGACGCTGATTCTTAATTCCAGCCTGTACTTCTACAATTGTAAAGCTAATGTGCCGATTTAGATTATTTTCGATACATTATTATTCGAACAATATAATATTGATTGCAATATTCTTCTGCATTTAAATTGTTAGCAAAACGCAGCGAAACAAACTATAGATACATATATAGCAAATCAGGCGGAAATTTCAAAATGATGGTATTTGGATTTTTCTGGATCAGTAATAAGGTTCAATTTGCGTTTCCGCATGTGCTATCGTTGCAAAACGATCTACCTACATGTATGTAATTCATATCTCAACGATATAAGTTTTGTCAATGGTCATGTTATACAGAGTGTCGTGTTCGTATTTGTTGACTTATTCATGTTACATGTTTATTAAGTGGTAATTTTGTTTATCCATAGAGTGGTAACTTTGTAGGGGGTTTTGTTGTATTTCAATGTGTCCTCTATGGCCGTCTGACCTTTTAACCTTTTTATGTGTTGTCATGTAAACACATTACATTCTAAAAACACAAAAAATGCCGGACCGCATAGTGTCATTGCATAACAGTATAACGGCGCGTTTCGTATTCTGCAGTAATCTTTGTCATGCCGAAAAGAATCTCATCAACGACTTGCTGCAAATTTGACTATTCGCGCATTCGGCTCATTGTAGCTTTTGAGAAGCTATACTGGCCGAGTCTCAAACAACCTGGATCCTGATCAGACGTCGAGGTACTAGGTGTCTCATCTGGGCCCAAGTTGTTTGTAAATGCGAGACATGTCGCGCTTAACCCATTACCTCATACGCTATTTTAGATACAACCTGTTTGAACAAATCTACCGAAAAGGAGCATTAAATAGAGTAAAGAATTTTTTTAGAATTTTGTAGTTAGATAACAGTGTGATAAATAGAGCATTTGCTCCTTTAGGGTTATGCTCTATTTATCACACTGGTTTCACAAAGTGACTTTTACAGAGTCGTCAAAAATCGTCAATATGAGAAAATGGATTAAAAGACAATGGTTAATGCTTTTGTATTTTGATACCTCTATTGATCATCACTCGTTGATATGACAAAAAGGGTTTTATATCAACCAAGAAGGGTTGTATTTCAAACAAGTAGGGTTGTATATCAAAAAGTAGGGTTGTATATCAAACACGTAGGGTTGTATATCAACATGTAATGTTGTATATCAAACAAGTAGGGTTGTATATCAAACAAGTAGGGTTGTATATCAAATAGGGTTGTATATCAAACAAGCAGGGTTGTATATCGTTTACTCTACTGAAAATGTAAATGTGCAGTAAAACCTCTCTACAGCGATTGCTCACTAAAGTGAAACCTAATTCTGTATTTATTTTAAACACAGCAGGTAGCTTAATACAGGACACATGTTATGCAAAAAACTCCCATAGGAGCTTTTTGCATTACATTTGTTATGTATTAAACAGGTGCCTGTTTGTGTTCATTATTTAAGTGGTCGCATTGGAGAGTTTCTACTGTTCTTGAACAAGTTTAGCTTTCGCAGACTGTTTGGATTCACAGCAGGTCTAACTTTTGCAAATCGCTCGTACCAATCTAGATAACTTGAGTTCACTTGACGTTACAACAATGACAAGAGCAAACTTGTAACATATGACAACAATGTAGAACAATGTTTTAAATGTAACCATGTTTTAAATATTTATAACTATCTCTCATTCCATCTGGCTATATATTAAACTCAAGTAACACTTCATCTGACAAACTGAAGGTTATTTGCAAACAGCGTGTTTGCAATGAATGGATAAATAAATGAATAAATGAATGAATGAATGAATCCATTTACTAAAATGATCACTTTTACAGTCGAAAACACGCTGATTTAAAAATCAGAAACTCCTAATGGCCTATAGGAACTTTCTGAATCGGGGGTTCTTTATTTGCTTACAATGTATACAAGTAGAACTAGTCATAGGTGACATTTACATGTGTCACCATTTAAAACAAAACTATTCGCTAAAAGCAAACACCACATCGAGTTATCAACTCGCTTAACCCATTGCTTCACTATGACTTGTTTTTGTTTGACTTCTGCAGCTTTATTATAATTTCATAAGCCTACCGCCTTATCCGAGTATACTCTGTTTGCAAAGGTGTGAAAAGACGTTTATATGAGACAATGAATTAACCCATTTAACCTGTATCTCATGGTGAACTTGGTCCATGTTTATAAAGCTTTTTAGTTGAGTCTGAGTTTGTTCTCAAGCTTTTGATGGGTCAGATTTGAGTTCTCAAGCTTTTGATTGGTCAGATTTGAGCCAAAGAACGAACTCAGACTCAACTAAAAGTTTTATAAGCATGGACCCTGGTCAAAATGTATAACTTGAATGTGCTTGTTTTCATTCTGAGGAAAACGTATATGTATTTCTAACATGGCCTTTGGAAACAGTTGTGAAGCAAACAGAACGGAACCTGACAAGAGGGTTCCTTTAACCCTTAAGAGGGTTCCTTTAACCCTTTCCTCTATAAATACACATTTCTATGCCTTTGCAAACAGAGTAGATTAAGATCAGACGGTTCCTATAGGAACCGTCTGATCAGGGTCTGCTCTGTTTACTTATGAAATAATATAGATTTGAATATACAGTTTCTGCCATTTTCAAAATGTCTTGTTCATGTTCCACTATAAAAAACACTAATCAGTACAGTAAAACCTCTCTATAACAGCAACTAAATTGTGTTAATCAGTTGGTATTTTAGTGCAGGTGATTTCTTAAAGCAATGTGCTTTAAGCAGACACCTGCTTTTAACACAAAATACTTCATGTAATTTAGTGGCCGTTATAGACAGGTTTTACTGTATTCATGATGTCATTATTTCTTACATGAATTTCCATGGAGTAAAGGGTTAAGAGCCCTTTTGTCTGGGCTTACATTATTTACCTGTCCCTTTTTCTGGGCTTACATTATTTACCTGTCCCTTTTTCAGAGACACTTAGAATAAAATTGGTTAAACTGTACTCGCTAACTCCCTCAGTCGTACATTTTAATTATATCAAATCATGTATCATGCATTCTGCGTGCCAATTAAACGGAAGTGTTGTTTTTTAATACATGTTAAACGCCGTTTAAGCATGATTTAATTGCTTTTTCTTCCGCAGTTTCAACCCCATTTTATTGCGCAAATGAGCATCTTAATATCAACGGGGAACAGAATTAGCCCTTAGTCTGCAGAGTGCTACTTGACTCGCCTTCGCAATCAGTTTGGATCCAGATGAGACGCCGAGTAACTCGGTGTCTCACCAGGATCCAAGCTTTTTGTCCTATGGACTTTCATTTCTAAACAGGGAAAGCGAATCGGAATAAAGTTTAAAAAAGTAAAGCATTCAGGAGTTTATGTTGACTTCTATGTTTCAGCAACATACGGTTTAGAAGATAAATATGTGACCTGGCATGCTTGAAATCGTGCTTATTTTGTTGCACTTTTCAGATTGGATCGTAATCATTTATGCGTATATTTCAAATACATGTACATACAGTCAAACCTTCATACAATAACCACTCAAAGATGTCTAGTTCTAGAGCTGTCAGATATGTAGTAGCTAAACGCAAGAGGGTTTTTTTTGCAGAAAGCTCTGCTTTACCCTTTTACTGCATTAACCATTTACTTTATGAATATTCATGAAAGAAACAATGCCTTCATAAATATTGATTAGATTCATTTATACTATTATGGTATTTAGATCAAGACATTTTACCATAACTCACTTATAGTCAGATCTATATCATTTATTAAGCGAACAGAGCAGACCCTGATCAGACGGCTCCTACAGGGGCTTTCTGTATTACTTTCATATTGAATTAAACTGAATTAAGCAACCATCTGCGTTTCATCCTTCCCTTCATATAAACGTGTGTGTTTTCACGCATTTGCAAACAGAGTAGACCCAGATCAGACGGCTCCTATAGGAGCCGTCTGATCATGGTCTGTTCTGTTTGCTCATCGGCAGATCTGTTTCTTTACTTTCTAAAATGGCTACAGTGTTCTACCTTCCATATTTCATTATAACTATTTTGTCTATGAACTTTCAGTAGATATTGAAATTTGAAATAAACTTAGAACAGGAAAAGGGCTAAAGGCATTCGTGTTTATTCATGACCACGGTAGAGAGAGTCTCCTATGTACGACTCCAGGTATTGTATATTGATAAGATACGTATGAGAAGTAAGTCTAGATTGTGTTTGCAGTGTTTCACGATATATGCATTAGTCTTCATTGATGACTTAATCCCAGTTTTTTGTTTTGCATTTTCTTTGATATTGAACTTATGAGAACTCTTCTTAGTTCGTTTTGAATGAAAACAAGCGCTTTGTAAGGTGTACGCCAACACTGATAACAATACACAAGTCAATTGTAAATATATGTACATGTACATGTAAACGAACTATTAATACATGTAGTTATTATTCCACAAAGTATTGGTCACATTTTGCTTAGCCCTTTATTCCATACGCGCCTTTTTAAGCATTTGCAAACATAGTAGACAAGATCAGACGGCTCTTAGTAGAGCCGTCTTATCAGGGTTTGATTTGTTTTTTAGAGGATAATATAGATCTAATTCTTTAGTTTCTGCCAATGTCAAAACGTATCTTGTTCTTATGCTATAATGAATATTAACCCATTCCCTCATATTGACGACTTTTGACGACTTTGTAAAAGTCACTTTGTGAAACCATTGTGATAAATAGAGCATTTATGCTCTATTTATCACAATGGTTTCATAATGTGGCTTTTACAGATGCGTAGAAAGGCGTATTTATGGAGGAAAGGGTGCTGATAAGACGGCGAGCTACCCTGTGACTCATTTGGAACCAAGCCACCAGCAATGGATGCTCTATTTATCACAATGGTTTCAAACTACAAAATTCTAAAAGTTTCCCTTTCTCTAGTTAATGCTCCTTTTCGGCAGATTTATTCAAAGAGGTTGTATCTAAAATAGCATATGGGTAATGGGTCAGGCTAATTAATATTGATGCATACGTTAATTATTTCATAAATATGCATATAGTTATAGGTTAACACACAACGAGTTTATGTCATTTCAACAAATATTCAACAATTGTATTGGTATGCCGTAGGAGAAGAGGATCTTTATATTGCTTTCAATCAATCCTTTTTGTGTACATGGTTACAACTGAATTGTGAAATCTATGAAATAAAATCCAGTAAAATCCCTCTAAATCGACCACCAAAGAGAGGTATAATTCTTGGTCTTAAAGGTAGGTGGTAGCTTAATGCAGACCGAAAGTTATGCAGAAAGCTCTACATTACTTTCGCCCTACGTTAAGCAAACATATGCCTTCAATAACACCCATTTACAGGTATAGTAATAATGTGGCTGTTTTCGACATGTTTTATTGTACGTATGTTTAAAGTATTTAACCCATTCGATCATACCTTAGATCCAACCTTTTTGAATAAATCTACCGAAAAGGAGCATCAACTAGAGAAAAAGGAAAATTTTAGAATTTTGTAGTTTGAAACCATTGTGATAAATAGAGCATTTGCTCCTATAGGAGCACATGCTCTGTTTATCACAATAGTTTCACAAAGTGACTTTTACAGAGTCGTCAAAAGTCGTCAATATGCGGGAATGGGTTAAAGTTTACTTAAACTAAAAGTATCAGATCCTACACGGTACATGTTCTCACGAAGTAGCGTATTTTACACACTTGTTATTTACAATAGGTCTGTATGGCGAATGTCCCGTCTTCAGCAACTGTAGCGTCTGGGAACCATGCAAGAACAAGGGCGAGTGCATCATCAACGACGATCTATCATACACTTGCAACTGCACGAAGGGTTGGGGCGGCCAGAACTGCACGGGCGTCGACCGCTGTACCAACTCGCCGTGCAAGAACAACGGCCAGTGTCGATACACGGGAGATGGAAAGTTCGCCTGCGACTGCCCGCCAACATATTACGGTAAATATTGTCAGCATTTTAATATCTGCACGAGCAGCCCGTGCGATAATTCTGCATTGTGCCTATCAAAAGAAGATGGGAATTATACATGCATCTGTCCGGATACTTACATAGGAAGGCATTGTGCGACGCGCGATTTGTGCACGCCGAGCCCATGCGTGCACGGCGATTGCACTAATATCGATAACACGAGTTTCTCGTGCGCGTGTCATCTAGGTTATTTTGGAGAGCACTGCGACAAAGAAGATGTTTGCATACTTCAGCGTCCGTGTATGCAAGGTAGGTGTCATCCGACAGATATGTCGTCTGGGGTTAAGGAATCATATAGATGTGATTGTGAAATTGGTTACATAGGAGATAAGTGCGACCGTCTGGACATGTGCGAAATGTCAAAGTCAGAGGGGAGAATACTTTGCGAGAATAACGGTACGTGCTCGTATGTGGAGGTCAGCTCATACAGGTGTTTATGTAAACCGGGGTTTTGGGGTGGGGAATGTCAACATTATGACAAATGCTCGGAGCGGCCTTGCTTGGGTGGGGTTTGCAGGAATACATCGAGCGAGGATTATATCTGTGATTGCTATGCTGGTTATTTCGGTAGCCACTGTGAAAACTACGATCCATGTTCTGATCAGCCTTGTCTTACGAACCGAAGTGCCTGTTTCAACGTTAGTAATGATGAATATTACTGCGACTGTCCAGACGAGAGATTTGGTAAAAATTGTGAGAATGTAGACGGTTGCAAACTATACATATGTGAAAATAATGCCACATGTAGTAATATCAGTGACACTGGTGACGTTGATTGCGCATGTCAGCCGGGATATGACGGGAAATATTGCAAAGACTTCAACCCATGTTTACTTTCACCTTGCGAAAACAATGGCACGTGCGTAAATACTTCTTCCGTAGATTACATGTGTTTCTGTGAAAAAGGTTACCATGGCGACAACTGTCAGCATTTTGATCCGTGTGGAAAGAGCACGTGTCTTAATAACGGAAGTTGCGTCATAGGCGCAATCGACGTAACTAGCTACTGGTGCAAGTGTCCAGTCTATTTTTATGGTCCACACTGTGAGCACGTGCAGTTCTGTCAACTTGAGCATGACTGTCAGAACTCCGCCACGTGCACGATTCTCGATGGTCAGGTGATCCATGACGTCACGATTAGACTGGGTCATGACGTAATACAGGGAAACGTCAGTAACACGTACAAATGCGTTTGTCGTTCAGGCTATACTGGTAAGTGTTGGACACTTTCACATGTTCGCTGTTGTGGATTGTCGGATTTGCACGGGCATACATTTTTGTCGAGCACCTGCACGCCTTAGAGTAGATCAGAGGAGCTTTATTGCACGGGCTGAGAGCTGGCAATGAGTTTGAATGTTTGTACGTTTATCTCTTTTTTATCTGTTGTTTTTTCTCTTTAATTCCAGTTTTTAAGTTGATTTCTACCTAAGCACGTTTTCTAAATTGAGAGACTAGAATTTCCTTAAACATGTTTGTTTTCCCCCTCAAAACCTACCATCTGCTATTAAATTCGAATTAATCCGGTCTTCCATTTTTGTTTAAAGGGAAAATTGTTTTATATTATTGCTTTACAATTTCCCTGGTAAATAAGCATATACATTTGAAAAATAAACTCGGCTTTGTATTGTCGTAGAATACCCATTTTACTGAAGTCCCGGTGACTTACATGGAATTTATCCAGTCACCAGGCTTCTCTAGTGACATAATAAAGGGGGTGCAAATAAACTTAGGTTTATTTGGTTACTTCCGGTAGTGGAAGGTTTATTAGGTTAGTAGATAGGCGTAATGATTCTATAACCATGGAACTATTTTAGTTTTCTGTAAATATTCATAAACATGTTGATGGAATAGATCTAACAGATCTATTTGGTCACCAGAAGAATTATTCAAATGGGAAAAAATAAAAATAATTGGCTACAGCTGGATTCGAACCCGCGCCTGATCCTACAAAAACTAATTCTAATCTCTCTACAGACGTCGTCCTTACCGATTACGCCACTGAGGCCACATACAAAATGACGTTGATTTATCACTTTTATTAATTTAATCCGCCGCTGGCAAACCCCGTTTTTGATAAAATCAAACCTGGAAGCAAAGATTTACAGATAAATAGTAAATGTTTTCTTTTCACTCTCATGATTATTTGATTGATAAACTCTTACAGGGGCGGTGATAGTCATAAACCTAAATATAGCCTGTTCAGTTCCATCGATTTCTGAGTGACGTTAGGTAGAATCTAAAAATAGAAACCGAGACTACGTAACTCAAATTTGACCAAAGAATATAGATCATGTCTGTTTGAAATAACTTCTCGACCCTCGATTCAAATCATCTTATTTTTCAATTTCAACCACGTTTCCCTTCTAGTAATACAAGCATCGAAACTATATTCCTCTGCGGTGGCTCATTAGATCTATTTACGTCTAAATGGAAGTGAAAAGGGAGGGATCCGTTGATCGAAAAACTGCATTTTCAATGTAAATTATTTCAAGAGTGTTATGAGTCTATAAAAAAGACATTTAACTATATTGACTGGATAAATCGAATAATAGGTTAGTGCCGTAGATGGGACGCCTTTATCCGACTCGGAGAGAAAACAGTTGAGGCTCGGCAAGCCTCGCCTCAACGTTTTCTCCCCTCGTCGGATAAAGCGTCCCATCTACGGCACTAACCTATTATTCTCTATATACACTACAACCACCTTACAGAGTATCGCCTGTTCCCAACAAAGCACATGTATGCTATTGTATGTTATTGGTGAAATCTCTTTACCCTCTATAGCCCACTAACCGTGACTGTAGCCGCATTTGCAAACAACTTGGTTTCAGACGATACGCCGAGTGACTCGGTGTCTCATCAGGATCCAAACTGTTTGACATTAATTTGAGCAGACGTTAATTTTTTTTCACAGCGGGATAAAAGTTAATCAGGACTAAGATACGAAACATCATATAATTTGATAAAACACTCTCATTTGAAGACTGTTGGTTAACATGAAAATGCAGTTAGGTTACGTTTCATGTCTGAAATGCTTCACCAATGTAACAAAAGTGCAGTTTGTAATACAGTAAACCCCCTCTGAACCGGAATTATAGTAGAGAAGAATTTATATACTTTTAGGAGTACTAGAGGAGCTTTCTGCATGGCTTTCACCCTGCATTAGCTGCCGCCTGTCTCCAAGACTAAATTGGACGACCAGTTTAGATTGGTTTTACTGTACATGCAATTATTAAATCAATGTATACCCATTTATCAGTATCACATGACACTGCTAACATCAAAATTAATATAACGAGTTCGTCATTTTTATACCATACACGTGTAATATAACACGCAAATGACGTAAGCAAGATGGTCTGGTTGACAGCTGTCGTTGAAATATAAAGAAGAAAAAGCACCAGTTTTTCTTGGGGTGGGGTGGGTTGGGATGGGTGCCATGCCTTTTTGTGATAAGAATATAAATTTATGTTCATTTACTATTGATATTGCCAAACTCGCTGGTTAAAATAAATATGTCACGTGCCAAGCAAGACTCGTGTCATATTATTTTTATATTGGTATATATCAATACTTAATGAACACTTGTGTAATATCCTCTAAATATTGATTCGGTGTTTACTTAATTCTGGAACTGCACTAATGTAAATGTGTTCTTCTATTTTCATTTCATTTTTGAGCAGCAAGATTAAATATTTTGTATAAATTTCTCTGTTAACCCATTCGCGCATATTGACGACTTTTGACGCCTCTGTAAAAGTCACTTTAAGAAACCATTGTGATAAATAGAGCATTTACTCCACAGGAGCAAATGCTCTATTTATCACAATGGTTTCAAAACTACACAATTCTGAAAATCTCCTTTTCTCTAGTTAATGCTCCTTTTCATAAGATTTAATCACAGAGATTGGATCTAAAAAATAGCCTATGCGGGAATGGGTTAATTCACATTTTCTTAACCCATGTATCCCGATATTATTTAAGGAAACCCGTCCAGAGTTTATTCTGGAACCCCTCCATTTTTTCATACTGAGGGGTTAGGTCCAACCAAACTATTTGCTGGTATAAGCCACTAACATCGATGGGTTCACCAAACAGTGCAGACCCAGATCAGAGGGCTCCTTCAGGAGCTCTCTGATCTGGGTCTACACTGTTTGCCTATGACCCTTAAAGGGACACTGGTCAAAAATGGGTTAAACGTTTGCACGGTCTTGTTGAATGGACGCACTTGTTGTTTTGAATGTTTAATGTGTGAGGTGTGGTTTGAAAGGTTGAAGGATACAGGCATGCCTTTATTTTTATTGATAATGTGTGTGTTTTAGACCATTAAATATTCCATTACTGTTTGAGGGATTAGGGATCTATAAAATATTGTTTCTGTTGTTTCTAAATTCAACCAAAGAGCTACATATCCTAGTAACCTCTTATGAACGACATAACGACATTATGAATATAACTTAGTAGTTTCATTTTGACACATAAACACAGGAATGTTTGGCCATGGTAGAAACTGTGGAATCTGTTCTATATCATTATACAGTAAAACCCCTCTAATGCGACCACCAAAAAGGGGCATAATTCACAGTGGCAAAGGCGGGTGGTAGCTTAATGCAGGATGAAAATTATGCAGAAAGCTCCTATAAGAGCTTTCTGCACAACTTTCTTCCTGCATTAAGCAACCACCTGCTTATGAAGACTTGTTCATTAAGTGGTCGCATTAGAGTGGCGTTACTGTATAAGCAAACTGATCAGACCCAGATCGAACAGTTACTGTTAGTTGTCAGATATGGGTATATTCTGTTCGCAAAGGCTTTGATACGTGTATCCATGGAGTGAACAGTTACTGCTAACATGATACAGTAAAACCGAGATATTAACCCTTTCCCTGTTCAATATTCACGTAAGAAAATTTGACAACGTGAATATTTATTAGCTGTATTGTTATAATGTAAAAGTTTCAAGAATGTATTTTGCTGTGACAAAACTCTAGAATCAGATCTATATTATTTCAAAAGCAAACAGAGCAGGCCCTGCTCAGACGGCTCCTATAGGAGCTGTTTGATATAGGTATACTCTGTTTGCAAATGCGTGAACATGCGTTTACATGGAGGAAAGGATTAAAGAGAAGCACAATACTAGGTGTTTAAGCTTAATGCAGGGCAAAATAATCTAAAATTCTCCAAATCAGCTTTCTGTATTACTTTTGTCCTGCTTTAAGCAACCACCTGTTTTTCAAGAATAACATTTGTCTTCAATTGGTGGTCGCTTAAAACTCGTTCTACTGTATTTCATCTGCTGTAACTTTACGTTATTGTAATGACTTAAAGAGGAAGCCACTTCACTGAACGCGTATTTTCGATAATATCGAAAAATGCCCATGTGATACAAAATAAATGGATTTCATCAATACTTATAATTTTTGTACTACAACAAAGTATTATCGGCCGTTTCCGATAAAAATTTCCGCGTTTTGTCGATGATCACTCGATCCCTCCATAGTTTACGTAACAGCTTGTCTCAGAGGTGGTCGGAGAGACGCGACTAGAGCGAACAGATACAAAATTAAATCCCAGTTTTGTCATTTTCAACGTTTATTGGATAGATTTTCTTGTGATATACTTCTTTTCAGGATATAAGCAAATGAGTTTTGTATAGTTTAGGTATTTTTGAAACGCGTCGAATGTAGGGACTTCCCCTTTAAAATTTGTGTAAAATTATGTGCGTAAAAAAGTGCATGCACACTATTCAAATAAAGTGTTATTTTCTAGGTGGTTTTTGTTTTGTTAATACGTCGAGCTTATGAATTTATTGCTTAAAGCTCATTGATTCTAGGATATGTTGTTTTGTATATCAAAGCAATTTGGCGCTCGGTTGAAGGTAGATTCGAGCAGCTTGTAGCAAATAGCTTTAATGCTGCATTTCACGTGCCTGTGCCATGGCCCTGATTGAGCACATACTAATGTTGTACCCACTATAGTGTTACTTTTCCAACCTTTAATTATATAAGGTAAAACTCGTCAACAACTGAAATTTAGAATCCATCCATGAGAGGTTTCCTGAAAAGAAATATGTACTTCGTGTCAGTGATTGATTTAGCACATAGTGCAGACCCAAATGGGACCACAAGTGTGGGTCTACACTGTTGTCTACATCCTACTTATTGGATCAAGGAACTGAGGAAGTGGTGTTAGGCTTACACAGGAATACTCTTTCAGTTAATCCTTAAATCAAGGTCTGCTCTGTTTGCTTATATGTTTAGATGTCCGATTTTATGCTGTTTATCATGACAATAAGTGTTATGTTTATTTTAGGTATTCTGTTAATTAAGGACGGAATTTATCAGGTAAAGGTATGAAATAAGCCACCGTTTTTTCACAAAATGGATCAGAAACTTCAAGACGATACTAAGGACTTATCACAACATAGGGCTTGGTGGAGAAATGACAATTTTAATATCTTAGTACATTTATGCACATATATGTTAACTCTTTTTATGCTGAAAAAAGTAATGTCAGCTAAAATCCTTATCAGTTACAATATTTACATTCACATTTTAGTTTAACCTCATATAAACGTTTTTATGCATTTGCAAACAGAGTAGACCCAGATCAGACGGTTCCTATAGGAGCCGTCTGATCAGGGTCTGCTCTGTTGGCTAACAGTGTTTGATAGTTCTGTTTCTTTGTTTTCTGAAATGGGGACACTGTTCCATCTGCATATTTTATTATAACTATTTTGTCCATGAATATTCAGTCGGTATTCAAAACTGGACTAAATATAGAACAGGGAAAGGATTAAGGTTCTAAGAATATAATGAACGAGTGTCAAATAGCTTGGGCCATGACGTAACTCGGCGCTTCATCTGGATCCAAGCTGTTTACAAATGCCAACCAAGATATACTTAGCTTAAGAAGGGTTAAATGGTTTGGGCTCTGCAAACAGGGCTGACATAGACACGCGGCAGTAGATTTTGGTTTTGCTATGTTGCTTACCATTGTTACATCTGCGCTCCGGAGCTTTTAGCAAGGAATCGCTTCGCATTAATTCGATATCTTTGATTTGTTGTAGTCACTCCAAGTAAATCGCATATTATTTGTATACAGAATTAGAAAAGAAACGAGCACTGGATGTGTTGATTGCAGAGTTTTTTAATATAGAATTGAATTCACCAAATCTTTTTTTCAGATATGAGACAACACTATTCTACGAAATGTTCGATTGGTTAAAATGTTCTGGTCATGAAACTTCTAAGGTTGAGTCTGGGTTCATTCTGTAGCATCTGATTGGTCAGAAAATGTGAGATGCTCGAGAATAAACTCAGATTCAAGTAAAACGCTTTATATCACCGAGGAGTGGTGAATTCAAGGCTTGGACAATTAGTGATTTTTGGTAGTATTTTGTATACTGCATTGATTTATTGTTTCTATGCATGGATTTGATCTTGAATTCCCCATTGCTAATGATTATAATTTACATAAACGAGATTAGTATACCCTTATTAGCCTAAGTATTCGGACAGACACACTGAGGCAAAGAGTGCAGACCCAGATCATACAATCCCTGAAGGAGCCGTTTCATCAAGGTCTTCACTTCATTCTTTGCTTAAATGTCAGCCTAATTTGAATTATAAAAATTATACCGAATTGTATTTTTTGTAATTTTTCAAATAGGTTCAGATGGGAGAACAGATGCTCGAATACTGAAGCGTAATTATTATAATCTACAGAGAGTAGAACCTGTCCTAAGCGGTCATTCATTTATTAAACATAGGAGTTATAAAAACAGCAGGTGGTTGTTTAATGCTGGGCCAACGTTATGCAGAGAGCTCCTATAGTTGCTTTCAGCATTACGTATGACCTGCATTAAGCTACCACATGCCTCACAGGCCTATATTTAGACCTCTTTTTGTTGACCGCTAAGACGTTATCTTCATAATTAGCGAAAATTTGCATAAATATTCACGACCTTAAAGGTTATGTACATATTAACCTTTATTATATATAGTTGGATATAATTCATTATGTGGAATAGTTTCGTTACTGTAACGGAATGTAAAGAGAATTATTAATGACTTTTCAATCATTTTGCTATTTCATTTATCTTATGATTGATCATGCATGCGAAAAGGTTGTCATGGGAATATTTAAGTTACAGTGGTTTTATCTTTATCAATCTTAACCAATTACCTGTTATCAATTTCGAAATATAATTGTAATTATAATTGTGCAAGCGTCCTGTCCTTTTTAATTACACATACATGTACGTTTGTATAACTAAAACGAGAGCCAATTATAGAGCAATTATTGTTTATTTAATCGTTGGAATGCGGGACAAGCATGCATTGTCATTTGGAGACAGTGTAGAGCCAGATTTGAGTATTCCTAGAGGATTCGTCTGATCAAGTTCTTCACTGTTTGTCATTCAAAATCCCCTTGCAAATTTAATACTGAGTGGACCCTGTAGTTTATTACTGATAGGCTATTTCACTCTGACAATTCAACAGTGAAAGATTTAAATATATACTTATACTTGGAAGCGAACCATTTAGATGAAATATAACTGTCAGAATGCAACACAAGTGGTACATGTAGCGTAATAGCTTAATGCAGAATAAAAGCAAGCAATACAGAAAACTACCAAATGAGTTTTCTGTATTAACTCCTTTGTTCCAGCTTTGTACGACTTTGCAAACAGAGTAGAATAAGACAGTGCCTGTTGGAGCTGTCTGATCAACGTCTGCTCTGTTTGCTTGTGTGTTACAGGTATGGGGTTCTGCTGTTTGTCATGATAATACGGATTATGTTTACAGTAAAACCTCTCTATAACGGCCACTAAATTACATCAAGTATTTTGTGTTAAAGGCACGTGGCTGCTGCTTAAAGCAAGGTGAAAGTAAAACAGAACGCTCTTATTGGAGCGTTCTGTTTTTCTTTCACATTGCTTTAAGCAGCCACCTGCCCTACATACCAACTAATTAACACAATTTAGTGGCCGTTATAGAGAGGTTTCGCTGTATATCTTAAATATTGGTTTATGTTAGGCTTAATTATGGACGGTATTCCCCAGGTAATGTATGAAAGAAGCCATTGTTTATTAACCAAATGGATTTTTAATAGTAGTTCTGATGTGACATAGATTTATTTATTCTGTTGGCTTCTTCTTGTTGTTAATTGTATTTTTCTCAATACTGTAGGTGAGCGTTGTGAAAAACTGTCCCCGTGTGTCTACAAACCTTGCGGTCAAGGTCACTGTGTTCAGCAAGGTGATGGTCACATATGCCACTGCCCGGATGGAACAGAGCGTGTGAATTGTGATGACGGTAAATATGGCGTCTCTTTTGACAGATTGCCGTTTGGCGTTTTAAACATTCACTCCTAAATAGTTAATTTGAATAGACAGTCACCATAAATACCATTAAGTCTAGCTAATACAAGCACATGATTTATTAACATAGTTTTTTTGTAAAAGCAGATGGTTGCTTAACGCAGAGCAAAAGGCATGCACTAGGCTACCACTTGTTTTGAAATCCAGAATTATACTCTTCTTGTGCGTGGTCGTATTAGAGAGACTTTACTGAATCTGAATAGATATACATTAATGACAAACACTGTTTCGTTGATATCTTTCCCTGTTGAATACTAATAAAATAAATAATGACATCGTGAATATGTATTACCCGAGTGTTCATAACGGCATAATTTTATGTACACAATGTGTTTTGGTATTGGTAGAAATGATAAAGTCGGATATATTGTAAATTCATAAGCAAACAGAGCGGGCCCTAATCAAACGGCTCCTGCAGGAGCCGTCTGATCTGGGTCCACTCTGTTTGCTAATGTGTGAACAGGTGTTTATATGAAGGAAAGTGTTAACAATGACTTCGCTGTGACAAAAATGATGTCTGCTGAAGCAGGTTTTGACTACCTCCGATTCAGTCAAGTATTAGAGAAACTATTGAACGAAATTCAAAAAGCTTGGGCCCTGATGAGACACCGAGTTACTCGGCGTCTCATCTGAACCAAGCTGTTTGCAAATGTCAAGTCAGGTCGCGAGTAGGAGGATGAGGATTGAATACTAGCCAAATCCTATCTATAATCATGTTTGGTACCCCTTAGAAGTAGCATCTGGAAGAAAATACTGTAGGTTTAAGACAATTCATATAGCAAACCTTAAAATTAATCAAACATTTAACCCACTTCCTCCAAGACTATTTATAGATACAACCTCTTGGAACAAATCTACCGAAAAGGAGCATTTACTAGAGAAAAGGAAACTTTTAGAATTGTGTAGTTTTGAAACCATTGTGATAAATAGAGCATTTGCTCCCATGGATCCGCGAATGAATATTCATGAGATAAATTATTAATGCCGTAACAGTAAAACCCCATTTAAACCGGGGGTTTAATTAAAAATAAATATCGGTCTTGGAGACAGCGGTGGGAACTTAATGCAGGGTGAAAGTCATGCAGAAAGCTTCTAGAAGAGCTTTCTGCACGACTTTCACCCTTCATTAAGCAGCCAACTGCCTAAAAATATCTGGGGGTCTATTTGAATTCCGGTTTAACCCTTTACCTGATAGAAGCGGCTTTTAGCGTGTTTGATTTATTCCTCCGCTGAAGAAAATAGTTCAAATTCATACAGTCATGAACATATTGCATAATAAATATTTTTTATATCCTAGTAGGTGGTAGCTTAAAGCAGGCTGAAAGTAAAGCAGAATGCGCCTTAAGGCGCATTCTGCTTTACGTTCAACCTGCTTTAAGTGGTCATATGTCTTCAAAACTAGAAACAGGCTATTGGGTAAAGGGTTAAAGGGGTTTTACGGTACAGACAGCAATTGCATACGCTAATATAAGCATTGTTTTACCAATCAGCACGTGTAAATCAGACTCATACAAAGACACTTAAGAGTACGTCAGACTTTGCATATTGACCGTTTGCCTGATAGCATAGCGATGCCTTCGACACGTTTGCAAACAAAGTAGACCTGTAGGAGCCGTCCGATGAACGTCTTCTCTGTTTGATTGTGTCAAAGCAAAACTAACTGTGGCCATATACCATTATAAAAATCAGCTAATAAACACTAATGGTGTAATTATTTCAGAGGGGAAATAGTTAACGTGCGATGCAAGCATTCTTCCTTTCGGGCAATATTGCTTTAACCCTTTACTCCATGAATATTCATTTAAGAAGTAATTACATCATGACTATTCTGGTGGAAGTTGAACTGTGTGGTAGTAGACATTATAGAAAGTTTGTATTTTTCAAATTCTCACACAAAATATAAAGGTTAGCTTTATATTTTGTGTGAGAAATTGAAAAGGTATAAACTTTCTATAAATGAAAATCATGAATATTGATCAGATTAATAGCACATGGAAACATGAATGGTACGCCATGTCACAAACTGTAGAATCATATCTATTATTATAGCATTAGCAAAGAGAGCAGACCCTGATCAGACGGCTCCTACGGGAGTCAGGGGCCGTACGATCTGGGTCTACTCTGTTTGCAAAGGCGTAGAAAGGCGTATCTATGGAGTAAATGGTTAAACTGTAATACAACGAATACAGTTCGTGAAATGTCTGCAAATGTGCCCTATACAGTTAGAAAATCTGTGTTGGAGATAATTTCCAAATAACACCTCACTCACTGCGAACAGGCATTCACCATTATTGAATTACTCTGAAATGTTATCGTCTAGACTTCACAGTGCATTGATGGTTTATGGTTTTGTGAGTGCATTTCCTCTGCAACATCTGGTCGTACAAAACACTAGTACAACCCCTTTAATCATTAAACATGGGCGTCTTTAAAAACATTATTATTAAACTACACGTGGTTGCTTAATGCAGAACAAAAGTAATGAAGAGAGCTCATATGGGAGCTTTGAGCATAACGTTCGTCCTGCATTAATCAAACACCTGCCTGTAAGACCCAGATTTAGGCCCCTTTTGGTAGTCGCTTTAACCCTTTCCTCCATAAATACGCCTTTCTACGCCTCAGTAAAAGTCACTTTATGAAACCATTATGATAAATTGAGCATTTGCTAATTATCAAATTGGTTTCAAAACTACATAATTCTAAAATGTCCCTTTTTTCTAGTAAATGCTCCTTTTCGGTAGATTTATTCAAAGCGTTTGGGTCTAAAAATAGCCTATGAGTGAATGGGTTAAATAAATCCTATTGTACATTTATGTACGATCTAGCGCAGAGTCCTGTCCAGCTGCTTCATAAAGCTGCCGCTCCTTTTAATCATTCAATACACAGCATGATAAAAACCTGTCACGCATATGTATATACAGTAAACCCCATCTAAACCTGAATTTTAGCAAAGAAGACCCACTGCTATTCAAAAGCTAATAAACCTGTTCACTAAAATGCTTTTATGCCAGATTCTGTGTATTATTTCGCATGGAAAAATTGAAAAGTGCATATTGCCATGAACAATAGTGTGGTATATCATAAACACGTTTTGGTTAATAACGAGCCAAAATATGAACTATTTCAACTTTATGTTCAGCTTATTGTGACGAGGACAACACATTCTATGACAAAACGGGCAGATATGTGTGGCCGAGGACAAAGTCAGGTGACGTTGCCAAGATCATGTGTCATCATGGTCCCAGGAACGCTTTCAGCCGTGGGGTTCACCAATACGCCTCCAGGGAGTGTGCAGTGACGTACACCGGCGCCACCTACTGGAAGCCACCTCACACACACGATTGCAAAGAGGTAAGCCTGATTCACCATAATACAGCATACCATGACGTTATTACTACCATAATTTCCCCAAGTATTCCGACATACAAACACGCAAATAGTGCAGGCTTAGATCGTTGATCAGGGTTTTCACTATTTGCTATTATTTCAGTCTAATTTAAAGTTACAATAATTGAATTATGCGACTTTACAAATGAGTGGAGAAGGGAAATTGTGTAATCGCCCGTTCTTATTTAACAATAGAATTCATTCGGTTTAGCAATGAATTTGGTACATGATTTCGAAAGACACTCCTTGGAGACCCTGATAAGAGGGTTTCTTCAGTTTGCAAATTCCGCCTCGTTTACAACATTCACAGAGTTAGGAAGATATATAATTTCATTTTTAAACCTATCCAAGTTGGCATTCCTTTGAAAGAATGTGGTTGGCATGTTATCAGAAATAGTTGGTGAATAATATTTATGTGAATTCAGTAGCATTGTCTGTGATAACTAATACATTGTATATGATAACATTTCGTGAATCTTTCTGCCATGCCATTAGTATCAAGGACCAAGATGGAAATAAGGAAAGTGTTTGTTTTTCCTTTTTCTTGTTATCCTTAGTTTTAATTAGTGCGCATTTCATGACGTTCTGTTTGATGCTTCTTGTTGTTATTGCCATGTTATATACACTATTTCCCGAAATAAATCTATATTTTCAGATGCAAGAGGATGAGGTGAGTCGAAGTCTGCGAGATCTTGCCTCCAGAACTCGTGACGCCTCAGGACTTCGACCTGAACAGATCGCCAACATCACAGGCACACTGGAAGAGTTCTTCTTCTTCTCCTTCCAGAATCTCGAGGTGAGACAGTCCTTATACAGTCTGATTGGCATGCTTTTAACGTTTTATTTAATGGATATTCATCTATGACGAAATGACATCATGAATATTCATAGCTGATTTCTGCAATAACACATGAACAATGGAAGTTTTAAAATATGCTTAAACTGTAGAACAGATCTATATCATATCAAAAGAAAACCTTGATCAGATGACACCTACAGGAACCGTTCGATCTGGGTCTATTCGGTTTACATAGGCGTGGAAAGCATATGGATGAGTTAAAGCAGATGGAAACTGTATGTAGGGCAAACGAATTACAGGGAGTTTCCATTAGAGATGTCTGTATTACTTCTGTTCTATATTAACTCATTCCCTCCTAGACTAATTTTAGACCCAACATCTTTGAATAAATCTACCGAAAAGAAGCATTAATTATAGAAAAGGAGAATTTTAGAATTGTGTAGTTTTAAAACCATTGTGATAAATAAAGCATTTGCTCCTATGGAGCAAATGCTCTATTTATCCCAATGGTTTCAAAAAGTGACTTTTACAGAGGCGCCAAAATGCGTCACTAGGGGGGTGCTAAGCAGGTACCTGCTTTTAAAGAATCATTGTGTCATTGGTAAGTGAAGGCATTAACTAAGAAGACTCTGTTGTATAGATAGTGTCCATTAGTCTTCCCATGAATGTTATAAGATTTAGAAAAAAGTACATCATGAATTGTTACAGGTTCTTGCTTATACTGTTAATACAATTAAGATATCAAATGAATTTTCAATATACATGTAATAGATGGATACATGACAATGATAGCATGTACCCGGACATCTTGGTAAGGCCAACAAAAGAAACATTGTCACAAAAACCGTTACTAAAATACAATATAAACTGTGCAATAGCAGGCATGTAGGTATACTAATCCCTTCCATCATACAAACGTATTGTTACGCCCCTCAGACAGGGTAGACCCAGATCAGGGTATGCTCCTCTGTTTGTTTATAAATGGTATTATATAAATCTGGGCCCATGCTTATAAAACTTTTAGTTGAGTCTGAGTTCGTTCTCAAGTTTTTGATTGGTCAGATTTGAGCCATTGGCTCAAATCTGACCAATCAAAAGCTTGAGAACTCAAATCTGACCAATCAAAAGCTTGAGAACGAACCCAGACTCACCTAAAAAGCTTTATAAGCATGGACCCAGATTCTACAGTTTCATATCATAAGTGTGGTGTTGATTCCCCATACCCTGTGTTCATGTTTCTAGATAGAAGTTTCACATTTTACTATTTTACATGGATCTTCTTCTAATGACACAGATGTGCAGGGAACAATTATATTTGTTCATATAAGGTCATGACCTGGTTGCAAAAAGTCTTTTTGGCTTAGGCCTGATCGATCAGGCAACGTTTTCATTACCACGTGTCATACTTGGATTCCATACGACGATTCACAGAGACCATCTTGAAATAACTATGGACATAAACCGTATCTGCACTAAGTGAGAAAAGGCACATGTCCCGGTTATTAGCAAACATCCACAAATACGATGCATTTGATCACTTTCTACACGATATATTACGTTTGGTAATGAAATACAACATAAACTAAGGAAGGTTATACAGGGAATACATTTTTAAAGCTGCGACTGCGATCTGGGTCTGCACTGTTTGTTCTGGAGTACCTTTTCTATAATATCAACTTACATGCTTTGAATACAAGCTTAGCATATATTAATTCTCAGAATTCTGAATGTTAGTCCCGCTAGAATTTAACCCATTCGGTGCCAAATAAATTCCATCTGTTAACCCTTTCCGCCATTTTAAATACGCCTTTCTACGCCTCTGTAAAAGTTACTTAATGAAACCATTGTGATAAATATAGCATTTGCTCCTATAGGAGTAAATGCTCTATTTATCACAATGGTTTCAAACTACAAAATTCTAAAATTTTCCTTTTCTCTAGTTAATGCTCCTTTTTGGTAGATTTATTCAAAGTGGTTGGCTCTAAAAATAACCTATGAGGGAATGGGTTACAATTATCACCTGCTTTAGGTTTCAGTCTTGCGTTTTCATCGATTTTATTACAAACATATACAGTAAAACCTCTCTATAACGGTCACTAAATTACATCAAGTATTTTGTGTTAAAGGCAGGTGGCTGCTTAAAGCAAGGTGAAAGTAAAACAGAACGCACCTATAGGAACGTTCTGATTTACTTTAACATTGCTTTAAGCAGCCACCTGCCTTAAATAACAACTAATTAACACAATTTAGTGGCCGGTATAGAGATTATAGAGAAAATTTATTGTAATCAGTGTCAAACAGTGTATATCCTGATGAAACCCCGCGGGACTGTTTGCAAAGGTTATCATTGATTCGCCTATGGCGACAAAAGAGTTAAAACTCGGCATCCAACATTGGATGGTCTGGTGGTTGACAAACATTACCTAAGTGACGAACAGTTTGGATCCTTATGATAGGCCGAGTTACTGTTGATAGACTACTGTCGATTCATGCAAGCCTTTACGAAACTATATAACGAGTGTCAATCAGTTTGGATCCTGATGAGAAGCCGAGTAACTCGGCCTCTCGTCTAGATCGAAACTGTTTGCAAATGCAGGCCTGTCCGCAGATTGTATTAGGTTTAAACTGAGCACGCGTCGTCAACATCATTGACAGAAACCTTTATGATCACGTTTTACGAGTTTACATTTCCTATAACAAGTGTTTATTGAACGGAACACGAGTTTCACATCAGCGGAACACGCTAGACCAACAGTGTGGCGGAATTTATCTGAGATACGGTGAATGGATTCATTCAGAACTTATTTCGACGTTCCGTTCTAAAGAAAACATGCCATAATTGCTGTTGGTACATTGGATGAGTCCATGCTTAAAGAGTTAAACTTTTACTCCATAAATACCCCTTTCTACGTCTTTGCAAACAGAGTAGACCCAGATTTGACGGCTCCTATAGGAACCGTCTGATCAGGTCTGTTCTGTTTGCCTATGAATATGATATTGGTATGATTCTACAGTTCCTACTAATGCCAATAATCTCGGTATCCATGTGCCATTTTAATAATATTAATTTAATAATAAATATTCATGATGGCATTATTCGTTACATGAACGTCCATGGAGTAAAGGGATAACCATATTCCTGATAGACACTCGTTCCTTTTGGCGCATTTGTAAACAGAGTAGACCCAGATCTGGCAGCTCCTGTAAAATTCATCTGATCAGAGTCTGCCTTGTTGCTTATGGAATTATATAGATCTGATTCTACAGCTTCTGTGTTGAACAAATATCCACATGTTCGTATGCAATTATGAAAATCCATCTAATTAATATTCATTATTTCAGTATTTCTTGTATAATAAATCATGGGGTAAAAGAGTTAATACTAACATTTCATCGGATGTAGACTGATCTTAGAAGTTGTAAAACCCTCAGAAGAGTGATATGATCTGGACATATATTGGCTTTCTTTGTTTTAGCTGTTAGAACCTTGTTTTGTTTATCGCATGCCCAGTCAGACATATCGATAAGTTATACAATTATCAGAGGCTTAGCACAAAACGATAAACCATGTCCTTTACGTTAGTAAGACATTGCAAAATGCCATCTATTTAATGTTTAAATGCATGGTATACTGGTATATGAAACAGTTTGAATTCTAATCTCATCTGGATTCGAAACATCTAATTGCAGTCAGCATTTCGTCATTACCCATCCCTGAGATAGATTTCTGATCCCTGAAAATGTCATCAGCAGAAAGTAAATGACAGGATTTATATATATTCCCGATTTGTACTTATAACTTCTAGGTCGGAAATAACATGTGTCATATGTTAAGCATTTGTTTCTCACACACAAATAATTATTTCTGTCAGAACTTCCGTATAATACATATATGTATAGTAGAACAGGTCTTAAGTGGCCATTTAAACAGGTCAAACTATTCGTATTTAAGGCAGATGGTATCTTAATACAGGTCAAATACTTTTCAAATGCAAATATTGTTTGGGAGACAAACGGTAAGACACGTGTAGTTGTTAAATGTCTACAGTAGAACCTTTTCTAAGTGGTCATCAAGAAGAGGTTTTACTTTGTATGACAGGTGGTAACATAATGCAGGTCAAACAGTGTGCAGCAAGCTCCTAAAGGTGTTTGGTACTAAAGGAGCTTTCTGCATAACTTTTGTTCGGCATTAAGCACCCACCTGCTTTTTTAACCCTCCTATGTTCAATCAATAAATGGTCGCTTAGAACAGTCTCTACTGTATACACGTGCTATGTTTGGTAAAACACAAACAAAAATATTTGTTTAATGTAAATGATGCTGTACAAAGAAACAATAACAAACTTCATAGTTGTCAAAAGTAATTCATTATCCAGCTTTTCACGAATGGACTCGCATTTGCGAACAGCTTTGATCCAGATTAGACACCGAGTAACTCGACGTAACTAAGGTTCCAAGCTTTTTGAAACCCGGTCAATAGTTTCTCAAAATCTTGTTCGAATCGGAAGTAGTCACAATTGCACCAGGTCCAAATATGAGCATATTGATTCCATAGCCGGGGGTAAAGGTTAACCGAGTCCCTCCTACTGGCGCCTTTTGATGCCTCTGTAAAATTCACTTCTGAAACCATTATGATAAATAGAGCATTTGCTCCACAGGAGCAAATGCTCTTTTTATCACAATGCTTTCAAAACTATATAATAGAACTGTTGTTTTTCTCTTCGTTGTAAATTTCCCCTATTCAATAGATTTATTCAATGAGATTGGGTCTAAAAAGCAGTCTAGGAGGGAATGTTTTACAACAGACAATACCATAGCAGTAATCAATACCATCAGAAGCAAACTTTCAAAAACGACACTTCGTCGGAATCCGGCGGCAAAGAAACACCAATAGCGTTATATAATGATGATGTATAGTAGCGCACACGTGCTAAGTTTTGTTATTGACGCAGACCACGTGGAGCCAATTATCAGAAGCTGCTACTTTGTAAGTCCCTTTTTCGTAAACGAAGAAATACATTGTGATAAAGCATGGTTCTGGTTTCCAGTATGCCCTATGCTCGCAAAGCTACCTAGGGCGTTGCCTGGCTTCAGATGGAACTCTTAATTAACCATTACCCAGCTGTAACAAAATGATGTCTGCTCAAACTCGGACATGGACCCAAGCTTATAAAACGTCTGAGCAAGGTCAGAATCTGATCAATCAGATGATTGAGAATGATCTCAGACTCAAGCAAAAACTTTTGTAACCTCGGGGCCTGGCCCCGGGGTTATACATTTAATGCTTGAGTCTGAGATCACTCTCAAGCATCTGATTGGTCACTATCGCATTGACCTTGTTCATTGACTGGGTCTGCTAAGTTTGCAAAGGCAGACGTGTTAAAGGACGGGTCTTAGAAGTAAATGGTTAAATGTTTGAAATGTATTGAGCATTCCCTATTTATTTGAAGATAATAAACATATAACGACCGCTTTCTGCACAACCTTTGTCGAACAGTAAGCTACAAACTGCCTTTACCTCATGAACATTATATTCAGTTAATGTCTATGTGAACATTAATTGGCTGTAGTTTGACCTTTAGCCTGCTGAGCAAATTATTTTTACCGAATTTTTCATCTACTACATTTTCAAAATTCAATTTGTGTACCAAAATGCAATCAGGGTATCAAACAGTTTGGATCCTGATGAGACGCCGAGTTACTCGGCGTCTCAATTGGATCGAAACTGTTTGCATAGGTATTCACTCATCCGCCCGTAGCAGACAGGTCCTACAGTAGCCGTATGCTCAAAGGCGTCAAGAGGTCTTAATGGGACAAGGGGTTAAAGAGTCAGAAAAAGACATAGTTGTGGTCCTTGTAGAGAGGTCTTAAGTTGCACATGAAAGGGAAAGCTGCTAATTAACTACCACTGGTCACCTGATCTTCATTTCAATACATTCAACAGCAGCCCCGATGTTAACCATTTACCCCTTTTAACACCAGCACTGGATCCGTCTGTTAAGGATCTGCTTTATTTCCTTATGGTATAATACAGACCTTTTTCTACAGTTTCTATAATGGCCAAAATTATTGTGATCATAATGCAATTGAAAAAGCTGCTTACTTAATAGAGGATCTTATATGAGTGCTCATTACAAATTGTTTTTATGAAACGAGTTTACTATAATAATATGGCACGGGCTTTAGCGAGTGCAATACATAAATGTATTCATTATACATGTAGTAAATTCGTTTCGTGAAAACAATTTGTAATGGACACGAATGTAAGATTATTTTTATCACATAACCCTTTAAAAGTGCCAACGAGAGTGAAACAGATTATATCCGACGGCTGTTTCGGCCATTGTACAGCGAAGTACAACCGGATTCAAGCGGCTCATTTGCATAACAAATGCACTAGTTCATTTCCGCGATTTACGGCATTCTGTTTCGGCACTCATACGCGGCATATTAAGTGATAATATTCATTATATCATGAATTCGTCCATGATTATTTATAGGGTAAACGGTTAAGGCAGATGATAACCATTCCTACCTTGCTTTATGTTTTGGAGATGTTAATTGAGACGAAATATTGGTTTGCATTAAGCTCGTATACAGCAATCGCTTCGGTAAATAAAAAAAACCTTAGGTGTAATTGGTGCATTGCTAAATTTAGATGGAACTACGCCCAGTTGGGACAACCTCCTAACAGCCCATATTCCAACCCAATTACTACGTTATCTTGACTCAATCAAGGCGGGGTTCAGGCTGACCCACTACCCTAATGGCAGCATTATAGACCGGGAAACAAAAACCACGAAACGGCGGGGTAATTTCTGACAGTTTCATAAAAACAGCAATGTTATCAGATTGCAGATAGAGATCAGAACATATGCTATACAGTGAAATCGCGATGAGTCGACATACCATGGGAGATCGCCGATATGTCGAGTCAGCCCGCATGTCGACTCAACGCATTGGAAATCCATCGTGACTGCAGACGATTTCGATGGTAAGACATGTTCCTGTGTTCTGTGTATTGAAATGATTTTCGGCGTTTATAATACTTACTTTTTCGTGAGATGTACTGTCTGGCAATTAAATGACAAAATAACCGTTTGCTCATTTTATTCCTTACATATTCTACATGAGACCAAAATATAAACAAAAACTAACACAAACCTATATAAAAAATTAAATCAGTGCATACGAACAAACATGACAAATATCAACAGCATTACACATAACGTTCATACATAAGTGCGTCATATAGGTCTAAACAGTATGCATAATGCTCAACACTGCATATGATTCATTTTAACAAAATGGATCCAGAATAAATAAGTATTTACTGATGTTTTCGATATATAGTCAAGAAACATGTGTTTAGCATTGGTGGAAACTGCTGTTTTTATACGAAATAGTCATGTCAATCAAAATTTATTGAACAGTGTCAACACCGGCATATGTGTGAATAATTGCAGTCATTAACACAGTTTGCTTGTGTTTTGGCGTGATCACCGATAGAGGTGCGAAAATCTTCTGTCGGCTGATCAGTTTTTGATGTCGAGTCAGCGTGTTGTCAATTATAGTAATTACAATTATCGGGGCTGTGCACCTATGTCGAGTCAGCGTGTTTAATGAGTCACCGTGTTTCGAGTCAGTGTGGATAGTTTACATAGGGATTAGAAGGCAAGTTCTCGGGACCATTAAAGATTGTCGAGTCAGGTCGTAATGTCGAGTCGACGCATGTCGACTCATTGTAATTTTACTGTATATAATTATGGGTACCGTTCTACAAATGAAGTTATTTGTACACGGAAACAGTATAGAACTGTCGATTAACTAGGCCAGATGACAGGAATCAGACTATTGGGCTCTCGGTACATAGCTTCTGTTGAACAGTTTCTGGCTTCTATGGAACCACTGTTTGAATTGTACGGACTAGACGTTCGGTGCAAAACTTATTTAACCTGAGACATGGTTCAGTGGAATAGACATTGCAGCTGTGTTGGTCTCTGGCGTTATCTCACATTTAATTGACATTAACAAACAAATAGTTCTCCTGGAATTACTTAAGTATGATATTAAATCATTTTTATGAACATTTCGTCAGCCTTGGATAAGAACCTTAAATTTGAATATACACTAAAGCCCAACTTAAGCGAACACCAAAAAAGAGGTGTAAGTCTAGATCATAACGACAGAAGAAAGCTTAACGATACATGTATACGAAAGTAATGCCGTTGCGCAAGCTCCTACAGGAACATTTGTTCTGCATTTAGCATCCGCATGTTTGTAAAGAGGTTTTTATTAAGTGGTCGCCGAGTTTTCAAAATCAAAACAGGTCTGGCTTATGGTGAATACTTAGGGATGTTTCTAAAGAAACGTGAAAAACAGTGCACACCCTGATGAGAGGACTCTTCTAGGAGTCCTCTCATCTCGGTCTACACTGTTTGCAAAGGACATTAATGACTCGTGTCCCGTACAGTAAGGGTTAAGCTTCAAAATACTGTTTGAAATAATATAAACATGCGTGTCGTGTCGTTTCTATGACCGGTACACCTCAACGTGCTGAACCTGCTCACTGTTTTTGCAGTATTCATTTTGTACTGTACAGAACAACAGATAGAGGTGCACACTCAAATACTAAAATCGTCATTTCTCCACTAGACCCTTTGCTATCACCGCTCTTTAAATTCGTCTCCTCGAGACGATTCTAAAGAGCGGTTTTAATTTAAGGTTTGTAGGAGAAAAACAGTGGTTATTCTTGAACATGTTTTAATTCACGCGTTTTATCTGGACATCTGGTACAAATCATCAATTCTGTTATAGATGTCATGTCGTAATTAATGTTGTATTGAAAAATACATTATAATACTATGTCAAGCGTTTTCTCTGTGTTGGCATATAAAACCATTTGTTCAAAAGCCTTACTTAAAACAAACTGCACCAGTTCAAGCAATAAAGGTGTAAACTTAATGTTACACATTGCTATGATAAACATTCAGATGAAACAGATCAATCCTTTACCTAATGAATATTCATACACGAATTAGTGACGTCAGGAGTAGTCATTAACTATATTTTATTATGGCAAAGGAACAGGGAAAACTTGACCATTTCAGAATATGTGAGTTCTGTGGAGTGAGATCTACCTTATTCCATAAGCAAACAGGGCAGACCCTGATCAAACGACTCCTTCAGGGGCATTCTGGTTTGGGTCTACTTGGTTTTCGATGGTGTCAAAATGCGTATCTGTTATTATAAGTCCCCATGTGTACCACATTTTAGAACAAATACAAATGTCAAACAAGAACTCCGAAGTCGGATAATAACGCTCGCCTGTCAGCATGAGACAGTTTGACAGAGACACATGTATAATAATGTACAAGTGTGTGAAGTTAGATGTAGATATCTCCTATGCCACTGAGTTATGGCAGATGTTAACCTTTTAACTTATTAATATTCATGTAGGAAGTAATGATATCATGAATATCTATAAGCTTCATTTCATGCTGATATATGAGACAAAGGATTTTAGCCGTTGCTGAAACTGTAGATTTAGATATATAAAATAGTTATTCTTAGAATTAGATATATAAAATAGTTATTCTTAAATTATAATTACGTAGCAAACTCAAAAGTCTGGGTCTGCTCTGTTTACAAAGGCATCAGAAGGCGTCGCTATGAGGTAAAATGCTTACACGACGATCACCATGACTATCAACTTGACTAGAATAAAGATATGTGTCATGAGATTCGCTGAAAAAAACCTGTCCCTGCTGCATATTCATTTAAGACATAATGCCAACTTGAAAAATAATTAGATTAGCATATGCAAACAGGGCATTTTGGCTCAAACAGAAACTATAGAATCATATCTATATTATACAATAAGCGAACAGGGCAGACTCTGATCTGGTTCTATCCTACTTGCAAATATGTGAAAATGTCTTTATATGAAGGAAAGTGTTTATTCCCATTCAACTGTCGTCCTTTGAAGCTTGTGAATCTCTTGGAACACGTTCATATACCTGTCTTGTCTTGTCCGTCTGGCAACCTCTGACTATGAGCTGATGAGTCTTTTCTAAATGTACCAGAATGCCAAATATTTCCTACACAGGTTGTGGCTTTTAAAGTACATTGTCTTATAGATTTGACAAGTCCTTCCTTTAAGCCTGTGGGGTCGAATTACACCCGGTCGCCTCGTATTTGTTTATGTTTCCGGTAGCCAAAATGTGAACAGCGTCCCTGCAAATTACCCACTCGCTCTTGAATCAACCACAAGAGCGTTTTAAGTAACGAAATGAACGAAAATGAATGTTTCCAGGAGCACGTAGATGACGTTATCTAGCCGATGATAAACAAAAGCAAGTGTTAACACTGGCAGGCAGCGACGTGATATATTGTTTAGCTAATGATGTATATTGCGATACGCCTCTGCTGTTCCCTTTGAGACTTCTGTGTGGCAAAACTGAGGGCCTGGAACTGGGCATGGCAAAACTATATAAACATGTTAAATATGCATCAACCCTTTTTCTGATAGACACGAGTGTTTACACATACGCAAACAGTATACCTAATTCAGACAGCTCATACAGGAGCTGTTTGATCAGGAACTGCTTTATTGACTTATAAAATGATATAGATGTGATCCTGCAGTTTATGATATGGTCAACGCTTTTCTGTTTCATAAAATTTCATCTAATTAATTTCCATAATATCATGATTTATTCATAAGTTAAATAGTTCTCTGACGAATGCATCAATGCATTGATTTTGTTTCGATGGTAGTTTACCAGTTATTAATTTTAAGGTTTACCATTTCCTCCATAAATAAGCCTTTCTACGCATATATCTATATAATAGTCATTTCTTGAAACCATTGTGATAAATAGAGCATTTGCTCCATAGGAGCAAATGCTCTACAGGGTGTCCCAAAAAGAACGGAACCCTGGATCAAATCTGTATTTTAACCAATGTAATCGGACATTTTAAAATGTAAATATTTGCTTTGGTAGATATTTCATTTGTGCATATTTCTGCCAAGTTTCTCTTAAAAATATGCATTGGTTTTAAAGACATGAGTATTTTAATGAATGCACCTAAAATCTGTTTTTACATGATATGCGTACATTGCATAGTCCATGCCTATATCAAGTTAAAAATAGAGTTTTGGATGCTTTCGTTTAAATGCTGATATCTTAAAAACCATTGAATATGTTTAGACAAAATTTAGACAATATATAGCAAAATGTTGTCGTCTCTACTAAGCTACATGTATATACATTTAATTTAAGTTAGCAATATTGACAGAAATGGGATAACTTGTATGTCTTAATCCCGAGTTCCGTTTTTTTTTTTTTGGAACACCCTGTATTTATCACAATGGTTTCAATACTACACAATTCTTACATTTTCCTTTTCTCTAGTAAATGCTTCAATTTGGTCAATGTTACTAAAAAGTCTTAACGGTCATTTAAACCTCTCTACTACTTTCTAAATTTCCACCTGTTGTTTCTTTCTCAGTGTTCATTAATACATTGCATTTCCCTATTCAAATTGCCTATAGTGTACATTCATATTGCTTTGACACTATCCTATGTTTTAAACTCATGATATACACTTACATTTCTACATAGAACAAAGCACGCTTTTATTGTTAAAACGGAAGAGTTTACAGAAAGTTCGGTACATTTTGTGACCGTTTGAATCAGTTGTACAAAGTATATAAATTGGCTATTCTGACTAAAATGGTTTGAAAAATATGCATTGAATGAGTAAACCCCTCTTTGATGAATATTCGTGTGAAAAATATATGACATAATGAATATTTATTAGCTGAAATTATATACTGGCAACAGAAACTGAAGAATCATATCTATAGTACTCTATTAGCAAACAGAGGATAATCTTATCAGACGGCTCCTACAGGAATCGTCTGATCTAGGTCTGCTCTGTTTTCAAAGGTGTAAAAAGGCGTAAATATAGAGAGGAAATGATTAAACCATGGTAAATAAAGGCATCATGATGTTCCCATTGACTGTTGGTCGGGCCCGTATTCCATCCTTCAAATTACGAGAAAATTAGAGTTAACGTTGTATATCCGAACACCATCTTAGCTATCAGATAACGTAACATTACACGGCTACTCGTGTAATATGAGTTATTATTTAAGCCCCAACAATTCCATTCACCTGCCAGGCCAGACTGGGAAACCATAAATTAGTGTTGACTGGGGAAAATTAGATAAAAGTTGTGGTCGGGAAACGTTTAGTGTTTCATCTAAAAACATCAACCTGATTAGAGTGAAGTCAGTTGTTGCCGACTGTGAAATGTCATTTAAAATTGTAAAAACAAGTAATTTAGACTAATTACATACTGATACAGCATGCACCATCTAACATGTGAGCATATGGAAGATAATTACGCTGACCTGTTCAATATTCATGTAAGAAATAATGACATCATGAATATCTATTTCTTGAAAATTTATAATGTTTTACCTTCGGCAGAAACTGTAGAATCAGATCTATAGTATGTCAAACGCAAACAGAACATTCCCTGATCACACGACTCCTACAGGAGCCATCTGATCTAAGTACACCCTGTTTGCAAATGCATTAAATGGCGTTTATATGAGGGGAAAGGGTTATTCCTTATGCTGCAACCCAACTTGCATTTGCAAACAGCTGGGTCCAGATGAGACGCCAAGTAGTCCAAACTATTTGGCATTATATATTCCTTCCATAGACGCCTTTTGACACCTCTGTAATTATTTTTATTTTAAACCATTGTGATACATGTAAATAGAGCATTTGCTTCTATGGAGCAAATTCTCTATTTATCGCAGTGGTTTAAAAACTACACAATTCTGAAAACATTCATTTTCGCTAGTAGATGCTCCTTTTCGGTCGATTTATTCAAAAAGGTTATGTCTAAAAAATAGTTTAGGAGTGAATGGGTCAATAAATCGGACGTAGTCAACATTGCACCAGATCCAAATTTAGCAGGCATTATATGTTCACAGTGAAGTAAATGTTAAGAAATATTAGTTTTAAAACTATAAGGAATAAGCCTAGTACATTTCACATACATGTACATAAAATCATGTCAAACTGTAAGTGTGACCAAATTGTGTCATGGTTACAGCTTATAAATTATTTCGGAATCGTTTTATTTTTATGTTTGTGTGAAATTTTAACATACAGTGAAATGTTTCTATAGTAACAACTCAATGGAACGCATCATATTGTCGGTCTTTCAGACTGGTGGCGGTGCTTTCTGCACGACTTTCACCCTGCATTAAGCTGCCACCTGTCTCCAAGACCGATATCTATACTAAGTATAACGTCCGGTTTAGAGGAGTTTCACTGTTCTTCCGAATCGTTCAAGAATTTGAGAAAGTTTTTCGGCTTCCTTTCACTTCAACATTTATTTAAAATCGTTTAAGTTAGAAGAGTATCTCATCACAGTATCTCATCACAAACACTCTGGACTTTTTCTCTCTTCATACAATAAAACCTATCTGAACCGGACGTTCAATGTAGGATACATTTCGGCCTTAGAGACAGATGACAGCTTAATGCAGGGTTAAAGTCATGCAGAAAGCTCCTCTAGCTCCTCTTTTATCCTGAATTAAGCAGTCACCTGTCTAAATGTATCTTACTGATTCTCTTCTAACATTCCGGTTTAGAGGGGTTTACTGTATACAACATTCTGTTTGGGAGGAGTATTTGGACTATGTCCATTACCTCATATACGCTTACATAACATTCATTTGGTCCAAGATGTTTTCGTCAGTGACCGTCATTAAAGAGAGATAACTCACACAAGGTCAATGATTTGCTGGCACACATTGATCTCCTCTCCTGGCAGTTAGACATGGACAGACAACCATATTCTCTGAAAGAAAACAACACCATGCATGTGTCAATACTCCTGTCTGGTATTTACATAGTTTCCTCCTGTAAAGCTCAAATCAAGTAGCAGCGATAACTTACATGTATATCATGCTTAACTCATTTCGAGGGCTTGGTGCAAAACTATTCTAACTCCTTCACTAAAGTGAAGGAGTTAGAATAGTTTTCCACCAAGCCCTCGATTTGTAATAACGATTGTGTTATGTCAAATTTATTATTGCAATTTCATCATACCATCCTCATCCGACCCTTTACGTCATGGAAATAATTGCATCACTAATACTTGTCTTCGAAATTATTATAATTGTATATAAATATACTATGCTGGATATGGAAGGAACTGTAGAATTAGATCTATATTAAGCAAACAGAGCAGACCCTGCTTAGATGGCTCGTAAATGAGCTGTCTAATGTGGGTCTACTCTGTTTGACAGGCATTCAAATGCATCACTATCAGGAAAAGGGTTAATACTGAATATGTGTACGTGACTTAGTAAGTAATAGTTTAACCCTAGCACCGTTCAATATTCATGTAAGAAATAATTACATCATGGTTATTTTTTAGCTGGGATTTTTACAATGTAAACTTTTCAAGGGGAATTTTTGCTTTGACAAAAACTGTAAATTCAGATCTATATCATGCCATAAGCAAACAGAGCAGACCCTGAGGAGCCATCTGATCTGGGTCTACTCTGTTTGCAAATGCGTGAAAATGCGTTTATATGAAGGAAATTGTTAATCTGTAGCGCACAAGTAGTACATGTACATATACATTATATTTTATGTTCCCTGATTTTAGATCGCCAAAGAGATGACTCGAGTGGTTGGTAACCTTCTTCATGCCAACGAGACTGTCATCATAGAGAGTAACTTTAAGAACCATTCAAGTGAAAGGTACATTGTTATGCTTATGAGTTTGCGCCTGAACAGTTAAACCCCTTCTAAACCGGAATTCTAGTAGAGAAGAATTTAGATACTTTGGGGCAGATGGCTGCTTAATGCAGGGTGGATTTTATGCAGAAAGCTCCTAGACTTTTACCCTGCATTAAGCTGCCACCTGTCTCCAAGACCGGTACTTATACGAAATTGAAATTCCGGTTTAGAGGGGTTTAGCTGTATCAATATTATTTGACTAGACTTGACTGATTGCAACACTTTGGTTGCAAAATGTATCGTTTGCTTCACATTTCAGATTTAATTATTGTTTCAGAAACCCAAATCACAGCATCAAACATTTGAATCCAGACAAGAAGCCAAATTACTCGGTGACACATTTGGATCCAAACTGTTTTACGTAAAGGTCATCATAGATTCGCTATTTCCAGCGAAAACGTTAACTTTTGAATAATTATCGCCTGCAAGCATTGCATTTGGCTTCAATTTTCTAAGTACATGCATATATTTTTTCAGTCTTATTAATTTATTAACGGTATCGTCAGATTTTTAAAAATTTGGATCTTTGAGATATTTCAATATTTAGTAATTTCTACTATTTAACATATTACTTGATGAATAAGCATGCAAGACACCGATAATTATGAATATTGCTGTTTGTCTTTCTTGTATTAAACATTATATAAAAGTGTCATGACAAGCAGTAAAGAATCATTTATGTAGTACATAAGTAAACATAGCAGACCAGATTGTTAAGCATTACTTTATGCGAGGTTGGCACATGTTGGATGTCTGTAGTTAACCCTTTACGCCATGAATATTCATGAAATAAATGATAACGTCATGAATATTGATTAGAATATTTGTTAAAATGGCTTAATAATACATTCAGTTTTAGCCAAAAGAGAACTGTAGAATCAGATCTATATTGTTTCATAAGTAAACAGAGCAGATCCTGATATGGGTCTACTCTGTTTGCAAAGGCATAGAAAAGTATATTTAAGGAATAAATTGTCAAACCTCACCAAAGAGAGCTAAAAAAAAGTCGAATTGGTGGGTTTTTCACTTTGGATTTTCCTACTAAACCTTTTTTTAACCTTAACATTTCATAATTATTCATGTCAGAAATAATGATCTAATCAATATCTATCAGCTTCTGCAAACCTGCTTGCTGTAATGACATATGAACGCAGAAAGTTTGCCCATGGCAGAGACTGAAGAAACCGTTTGGCAAGGGCAGAAACGGTTTCGTCATGGCAGAAACTGTAGAACCAGACCTATATTATTCCATAAGCAAAATATAGGTTAAACCTGGTCCGGGTCTACTCTGTTTGCAAATGCGTGAAGGGTTAGGAGAAGACGGAAGTAATAATTTTGTTTCCGTTTATTGAAGCACCTACTTTTAAAGACTCCATATGTATTAAGTAGGCAGTAAGTGTCAACGCATCCCTTTCACTGCCATATAAATTTCGCCTTAGATTATCCTTTTGTTTATTTCCGGTTTCAAAGTGGACGTTCTTTTCGTTTTATAAAGTCAGTATGAAACAGTTTGGATCCTAATGAGAGACCCAGTTACTCGGCCTCTCATCTGGATCAAATCTGTTTGCATAGGTTATCAAGGATTTTGCTACGGCAGCGCAAGTGTTAAAGAAATTTTAACCCTTTCCTCCATAAATACGCCTTTCTACTCCTCTGTAGTAACCACTTCTCGAAACTATTGTGGTAAATCGTGCATTTGCTCCTATAGGAGCAAATGCTCTATTTATCACAATGGTTTCAAACTAGCCTATACAAAATTCTAAAAGTTTCCTTTTCTCTAGTTAATGCTCCTTTTCGGTAGAGGTTGGATCTAAAAATAGCCTATGAGGTAATTGGTTAATAATGGCATGAACAATAAATAGCTAGTTAATAAATATTCATACATTCGTTATTTGTTACTACATGTTTGTGAGATAAAGGGTTACTGTTAATATCGTTCTAGATTGCTGTGGCTTCTAGAGGAATTTACTTCAAAACTTGATGCAACCAAAGACGTTGTCATAGAAACGGAAAATATCAACCTGAAGGTAGTAAAAGACGTCCCACCAACAGAACCTCTGAGTTATCTACCCATGATGGAAGATGACAGTAGCATGAAATCTGAGGTATAAATATCTCTTACTTCAACGGACCATACAAATTACTTCGAGACAACGGAAGTTCGAGTCATCTGATTTCCTATCTGAACAATTTCTCAAGTTTACAACTTAATGCAGATCTAAAGTATATAGGAGCCGCCTGATCTGGGTCTACTCTTTGCTAAAGCGCGAAAATACATCTTTATGGAGTTCCTGTATTAAGCTGCCATTAAAAGATGTCTAATTATAGGTCTGTAAGGCAGGTGGTAGCTTCAAAACGCCAGAAGTGATGCAGAAAACTCCTATAGGAACTTCTGTATTGCTTTTGACTTGCAATAAGCAACCGCCTGCTTTTAAAATCTCCTATGTCAAATAAATGAATGGTCACTAAGGACTGGTTCTACTGTAAATTATTGAAAAACATTAGCATACATATGGCAGGCCATGGAATGAGTACTGATCAATTAAGTGCAGAAAGACCTGAACGTTGTAATCATTTTTAGCTTACGTTTGATTCACCTTTTACCCTTTAAGTCCGCCTTTTGGGCACATTTGCAAATAGAGTATATCCATATCAGACGGCCCATGCAGGAGCCGTCTGGATAGAGTCTAATCTGTTTGCTTATAACATATCTTAGATCTGGTTCTAAACTATTTAGCATAACTATAAATTCACTTGTTTTATATCATAATGGGTGTTGTCTGCCATTAATATTCTTGGAGTAAAATATTTATACCTATCGTCATTCTAGCTTTTGCATTGCAAATTTTAACAGTTCGTGCGTCCTGTATCCTATTAACTCGATGCACAGTAGAGAAATGAAAGAATAATAATTTTGAGAACTATTGCAGTTGACATTTAAGAGGACAAAACGCAAATTGTTTTCTTTCCGGGTTTTTTTCTCAGAGCGGGGTGTCTCTAACTTTACCTACGGAAACCCTAATGCCAAACGAGACCAATGACAAGCCGAGGATCGAGCTCATGACCTTCCGGTCCTCCTCGCTATTTATCCCGGCCTACAATGCGCCGCCCCAAGAGGTTGTAATGAAACAATGGGTTGTGACGGCGGTTGTCCATGGCCGGAAGTACCAAAATCTAACGTATCCCGTGGACATAATGATTAATAATATAGAGGTAAGGATTCGAGTTGGATATCTAGTGCTAGTATCAAATGTAGGGAAACATCCACCCTTCTCATGCTGAATACTCAACTCTGAATCCATCCACTATGAGTCTTTATCAGATGAAACATTCTTAGCCCTTTACTCCATCATCATGTGTAGATTGTTTGATACAATAGCACATGGACGCAAGATGGTTTTATCATGGCAGAAACTGTAGAAACATGTCTATAGTATCATGTATACCATAAGCATACACAGCAAACCTGTAGAAGCCGCCTGATCTAGGTTAACTCTGTTTGCAAAGGCGTAGAATGGCGTATTTGTGGAGGAAATGGTTAAGATGGGACAAATACACACATTGGATTATTATGACAAATAGTGCAGACCCGTATGAGACAGCTCATCTACGTGATGACTCATATAGATCTTCACTATTTGCAAATGCTTGATCCATAAGGTGGATCAAATACCTATGTCTGAAGAACAAGTCGTGTTCCTATATAGTCATGTTCAAATTTTAAACGTTGTTATAATCATAAAATTTTAATAATATAGATATAAATATTTACTTTACCTTTGTGGACTTAAAACTGAAGAGTGGCCAAAGAGATTGCTGCAATGGTGACACTCTGTGATAACCTTTGCAAATAGTTTGGATCCAGATAAGACGCCGAGTAATTCGGCGTCTTATCAGGATCCAAACTGTTTGAAAACAACTTTACGTATTAGAGATGAAACTTTATAATCCAGTCTTAAGCTTATAGTAAACAACAATGTTTGCAGATGAAAATTAATTGGCATCAAGAGAGTAAATGACATCGTTTCTTTTACAGGAAGGAGCTAACCACACGTGTGTGTACTGGGATGTAGACAGTAAGTAATCAGCGGTTTCAAATACACAATGAAACATGTACACCAGATATCAACAGTCATTACAGTTTTACAAACAGAGTAGATCCTAATCAAACAGTTCATGTAGGAGTTGTCAAATCAGAGTCTGCTCTGTTTGAATATGATTTGATATTTTACATAACAGAGCCACGGATAAACGTACGTGCAGTGCTCCCTCTCTACAACGACACCCTTTGGGATACGAATATTGTATGTGTTGTACAGAGGGAGTTGTTATAGGGAGGGAAAATAAAACATAATTAGCTTGTTTGCAGATCCCCAGATAAGGTGTATTTCGAGAACTAAAACCGTCATGCCTCAATCAAATCCTATGTTGTGACCACTCTTTAGAATCGTCACAAAGTGACGATTCTAAAGAGTGGTCACAACATAGGGTTTGATGGAGGCATAAAGAAAATACGATGTAAAAAAGTTGTTTCTGGAGCCTTGTTTTTTCGGAAACAGTCACATGCGTTGTTGTAAGGAGGGAATCGTTATTGAGAGGGTCGTTGTAGGGAGGGAGCACTGTACTCAAATATTAACCCTTTCACCGCCGATGTCCCATAAATGCACCACGACAAATAGTGCAGTCCCAGATCAGACGCCGCCTTGAAACGTCTGATCAGGAACTTCACTTTTTGTCTCAAACTCTTCTTCTATATCTGCGCTTTATTCCTTTGAAATTTGCATTTATTTATCTCATTTCCTTATTTTACCAAATGACCAAAAATTGCATTGCAGACGACAGTTAGAAATTTGGCGCCGAAAGGGTTAAAACAACTCTTTAGAAACGTCTCTTCGAGACGATCCTAAAGAGTGTTCAAAAATGCTCTATTTATGACAATGGTTTCAAAACTACACAAGTCTAGAAGTCTGCTTTTTTCTAGTAAATGCTGATTTCAGTAGATTTATTCAAAAAGGTTGTGTCTGAAAATAGCCTTATTAAGGTAATGAGTTAATAGGATTGCCTTCGGAAAGCCAAGATTCTTAGATTGACAAATACGGGTGCGCTAATGCCAACTCAGGATGAGGGGAAAACTGGGAGCGATATGATACCGTGGAGCACGGCCAAGGAGCTCCGACTTGGAGATTTACTGCGGGAATATGCTTTATGGTCACGGCAAACAAAACAAAAAAAGACATAATTCCAACATACAATTTTCATTCCAATATGTTTTAATTCTGCTTCAAATTAATTTGCCTATAAGAAGCGGGGTTAAGACCATTGTATGAAGACTTCTCAGATCAACTCATTTGTGAATCTATAACAACGGTTTACATCGCTATTTTGTAGTGTCTTGTACGAGAACAAAATATTATTACAATATCGCAAAGAAGTACGGAACCAATTGGAACACATCGGGAAACCAACTGGGACATCAACGAGTAGTTACGACAAATACCGAAAAAAACCAACTTCGGGTGAATAACAACGGCGACATCGATACTTTAATATCAAACTTTCGCAATGCAGTAGAATGTGTCCTAAGAGGCAATTCATTTATTGAACAGCAGATGGTTGTTTAACAATCCAGGACAAAAGTAATGTAGAAAGTTCCTATAGGAGCTTTCAGCATTACTTTTGATTTACATTGAGTTACCATCTGCCTTACACACCCATCATTAGACATCTTTTTATGGCCGCTTAAAACAGGTTCTATTGTATTTGAAGAGATCGTTCGTAAAGTAATTCCACACCCTACCACTTTTCGTTAAACAAACAGCCAGTTGATTCCACTTTACAGACTATCTCGAGAACGCATTATTTATAGACACATTGCTTTGATCGAGATTATTCCAGTATTCTAGAAGTGTTAACTCACATGTGGTATACATGTTTTACAGGTGCTAACTGGTCCACAGACGGCGTGAAGACGGTGGAGAGGAATCTCACTCATACACGTTGTGAGTCGTTCCATTTGACCAGCTTCGCCATAGTACTGGTAAGCTTCTCTTGAGCAGTAGAATCTATAGTTTTTTCCCAAACAAACTCCCCTCTTTAATAAACGTCCCTTTACTTAGTGAGGGTCTAAAGATGAATAACACAACTATTATTCCATATAATAATCATTAAATAAAGAAAACATTTTTAAGTAATTACTTATGTACAAAATGCAGGAAGCTCCTTTTTAAAAAGGTTACACCACGGGGCTTTACTGGAGATAATACAGTAAACGAAGCAACCACTTAGTTAATCAACATTGAATCATTTCATTCTTTTCCTGATAGAGACGCCTTTTAAAGCCTTTGCAATAGGAGGATTTGCAATAGTTTGCTTATAGATTTTCTTAGATCTCTTTCTATACTGTAAGTTATAGAACATATTAGATCTGATTCTATACATTTTTGTAACTATGTATTCACCAAATTAACCGTGTACCTCTTAGATACGCCTTTTAACGCATTTGCAAGAATCATACTTTTATGCCCCCGTTGACGATAGTTTTGCACATGACCGTCCGTCCGTCTGTCTGTCTGTCTGTGTGTCACGCTTGTCTGTCTGTGTGTCATGCTTGTACGTGCGGTTGGTTGTCAAAGTTTTTTCACTGTCAAGCACCACCACGGGTCATCGCTGTGTCTTACAGACACAATTGTTTTAGTTATATTCATAAAAGTACAACAATGAGTCATGCAGGAAACACCACATACAGAACAAACAGCCGCCCGAACAGCATCACAAGGAAACAGCAAACGTACATAACTATAAAAACATCAAGAAGACGCACAAAGACAAAACAAACATACAATAGGGGGAAGATGGAAGTACCGCCTTGGAACGTAGTCACGTCGCTTATAGTGCCAGTTTGGTTAAATTAGACCCATAATAGTTGAGTGTAGATCCAGGTGCCGGTTGCACAAAACAAGCTCAAATAATGACTCAACTGATTCTGTTATTTCAAAAGCTGTATTATGACGGATCTTATGAAGTATCTTCCTTAGATAATCTCTCAAAAGCAATGGGTCACATTAATTGATTTCCGCTGATTTTATCGTTGATCTCTTGCACTGCAATAGCATGTTTTACTTAAGATTTATCGTACAAGAATGATCAAATTATTATGACATTTGTTTCTTCGACTCTAACTCTATTGAATTATTTAATGTTTATAAATTAACCACAACATCTCATTGAGAAACGACATACTTCTCATTTGGTATACCTTTGTGTTTATATGTCAAGGGAGATAATTTACGGCTGAACAATATATCTCATTGCTTGTCATTATTGCATTTAATGGTTTTTACTTCAAACATCAGTTTGTGTCTTGCTAAATAAATGTTTTGGTAGGGATTTTGTTAAAAAATACACAATAATGAAAATCAGTTTGGGTATTTGCACAGGTACATTTCTTGTTTTCAAACTCTTTTTTCTCTAAAAATGGGTAATCAACAAATAGTTGGATGTGGACCCATAACACTAGGTTTAATAAAGTGAATTGGAAGGTAACGATATTGTACATGACTTTACTGAGCTTAAGTTTACAAATGTTCGTGAAACTGGGAGCCAGTTCCCTTGTAAGGTTAATATCGAAATATTGTTTAGTGAATTTATTGAACATAAATTTATTTAGATACAGGAACAAAACCATTAAATTGCATTGACCGATTCCTATCTGTCTTTTTCAGGACCCATCTCCAGATCACATGATACCAGAAAAGCATGAACACATTTTGACCTACATCTCATACATCGGATGTGGCATCTCAATTCTTGGACTGACCTTAACTCTTATAACATATTCACTATTCCGGTAAGTCAAAGACTCAACAGTTTCTTAGATTACAGTAAAACTGCTCTAAACTGCAATTCTAGTTGAGAAGAATTCAGATACTTTTGGGCAGTAGGCTGCTTAATGCAGGGTGAAACTCATGCAGAAAACTCCTGGAGGAGCTTTCTGTGTGACTAGCATCCTTCATTAAGCTGCCACCTGTCTCCAAGACCGATATTTATACTAAATTGACGGTTTAGAGAGGTTTACTACTGTACTTATTTAAAAATATCTCAAATGAAGTTGCTTTGCTCTCACTTATATAAGACTGGTAGAATGTGCAACAGAAAAGTGCAACGAACTCAATGCTAATACCTCATATAATATAGACCTGTTTTTGATGGTCGCATTAGAGGGGAGTTTGCTGTAATTGATTAAAGCTTCTCTCATTCTGAAAGTCTAAAATATTCTGTGACCTGATTTTGTCAAGTTATTGTACCGCGCTTTTGCACGATTGAAATCTGTCTTTCTGCTAAACTTTGCAAGTTTTCTGCTGATATCATTAACCTTTAGCCTGCTATGGGCGGAGAGTGATTGCCTATGCACACAGTTTGGATCCAAACTGTTTGACACCCTGATTGCATTTTGGTAGACACATTGATTATAACTTGAATTTTGAAAATGTTGTAGGTGAAAATTACGTAAAAATAACTTGCTCAGCAGGCTAAAGGTTAACTATTAACTCTTATCTGATTATTATTCATGTTAGCATTATGACGTCATAAATATTTATTACCGACATTTGTATAATGGCCAGGTAAGCAATGTAGAGTCAGATTTAAATATGATTTCATAAGCAACAGAGCATATCCTGCTCAGACGGTTCATACAAGTGATTCTATTAAGTGCAATTTGAAACATAGATCTTTGAATAGAATAGAAACACCGACCGTGGAAAAGAAGTGCATGAAAAAACCACCACACGCACATGCCTTTTAATAGAAGTATAGACACGTGGATAGGACTATATGCATTTAAATACAAGTACAGTGTACATGTTTCTGACGTTTGAATAGAAGCATAAACCTTTAGGATTTTTTTATAGAAGTATAGACATTTTAAAAAACATCAACCTTTAGTTTTGATGTTATTAGTTTTGAAAATTGAACTGCTTAAACCGGTGCTAGGGGCGTGAGTAGTGTTACTACTCATGTACAGACTCATGTACAGTCTGCAAGTTTCTCTTTTTGCATTTCTTTTTGCATTTCTACTTTTGCTTTCGAGGGATCACCCTTTTTTGAATATATTTAAATAGAAATGCACATGTGCATGCCTTTGAATAGACGTATAGGCATTTGAATAGAAGTATAAAGCTGGATAGGACTGTTGCCTTTGAATACAAGGACACGTCTCGCAATAAGAAGTACAGGCACGTACATGACATTCAGATCTTTGAATAGAATTATATGCATTTGAATTAAAGTATAGGCCTTAAGATAGAAGTATAGACATTTGAATAGAAAATACAACCTTTAAATAGAAGTAAACATTACACGCCTTTGAATAGAACTATAGGCATTTGAATAGAAGTATAGACTTTGATAAGACTATTGTCTTTAAAGCCTTTAAATACAAGTACATGTCTCTCAATAGAATTAAGGCTTTTTCCTAAACGGCAATTCATTTATTGAGCATAGGAATCTTAAAAAGCAGGTGGTTGCTTAATGCAGGGCAAAGTAATTAAGAAAGCTACAATATGAGCTTTTCCGCATTGTTTTGACTTGCATCTAGCTACCACCTGTCCTAGAGACCCATAATTAAACCTCCTTTTGATGACCGTTTAAGGCATGTTCTACATGTACAGGTATTTTATTTTTAGCTATGTATAAGGTACAGTAAAACCTCTCTATAACCGCCACTAAATTGTGACAATTAGAGGGTATTTAAGGCAGGCGCCTGCTTAAAGCAAGGTGAAAGTAAAACAGAACGCTCCTATAGGAGCGTTCTGTTTTACTTTCACATTGCTTTAAGCAGCCACCAGCCTTTTACAAAAAATACTTGGTGTTATTTAGTGGTTGTTATAGAGAGGTTTTACTGTATCTATTATTTACTGTCAGGAAACGTACGTACAATAAAACCCCTCTAAACAGGACATTGATTAAAGAAGAATGTAGATCTGCTAGTCGGGTTTGTGCTAAGTGCAGAGTGAACGTCGTGCAGAATGTTCCTGTGACGTTCACCCTGGATTAAGCTGCCACTTGTCTTAAAGATCTGCATTGATACTAATTTGAACGCTCGGTTTAGAGGAATTTTGCTGTACAGTAAAACCTCTCTAATGCGACCACCTAAAAGAGGTATAATTCTGGGTGGTAGAGGCAGATGGTAGCTTAATGCAGGACAAAAGTAACGACACCCATGTTTATTCATTAAGTGGTCGCATTAGAGGGGTTTTACTGTAATTGATTTCCAATGGATATTGTCATGGTAACCTTCTTTTACTATTGAATGGACGCTGAAAGATACGTTTACATTACTGTGAAGGGTAACATTTCTAAACGTAATGAAAATGAAAAGGAGGCAAATAAATCATGTAAAACTAACAGATTTCTTTTTCCTGAAAGACCGAGTTCGAATTCTATGTCTAGGTAAGTACGCATGGTGCTTTAGCCCTTTTCCCGTCGAAGAAAAACTCAGATATGGAACAAATTTGATTTACTTGATTTACTCAAGCCTTTTAGAAACTACAGTAAAACCTCTCTATAACAGCCACTAAGTTACGTCAAATATTTCGTGTTAAAGGCATGTGACTGCTTAAAGCAAGGTGAAAGTAAAACAGAACGCTCCTATAGGAGCGTTCTCTTTTACTTTCACATTGCTTTAAGCTTTAAGCAGCCACCTGCCCTAAATACCAACCAATTAACACAATTTAGTGGCCGTTATAGAGAGGTTTTACTGTACTGACCAAGTGTCAAATAGCTTGGATCCTAACGAGGCGTCGAGTTACTCGGTATCTTGTCTGGATCCAAACTGTTTGCATACGCCTGTCAGGTCGCACTCAGAAGGATAAGGGTTAGAAAAGCACTAGTCACGTGACTTGCAAATAATTATGTACACATAACTGCCTTGCCAAAATAAGTTGATCCCATTTACTATACAGTAGTTTCTGAAGCGACATTCCATTGAATAAAACTTGCTGTCAGTAACTCTGTCGCTGCCAAACATTGTCGTCTGCTACGACTTTCATTTGTTTATTTTTCTTCATCTTTGTATAAAAACAGTCACAATACCAAACCATTTTGATCCTGGTAAGACGCCGAGCTACTCGGCGTCTCATCTGGATCCAAACTATTTGCATAGGTAATCACAGATGGGACATTGGCAGCGAAAGAGTTAATGCAAAACGGAACCAACGATAAAAGTTCATGTGGGATATTTCAGCTCATGTGGGACATTTCAGCATTGCTTTCGTCCTGAAAAAATATCGGCTGTATTAAACCCAGAATTTGTAGTGTCGCTTTAGAGACACACAACCGACTTGTCACAATCAGTTTTTTTACCATAATTAACACCTTTTCATTTGTTTACAATGTCGATGTTCTTGTATGTTAGCTAAACCCGTTTCGTTCATATTTGTAGCCTATAGACATTTGATTTTGTTTCTGTTTGATAAAGATTTTCACAAAATATATAGCTCACAGTAAAATGATGTTTGAATGTACAGTGGAACGTCCGTAAAGCGCCGACCTAATCAGAGCAACAAATAAATGTGCGTACTCAGATACTAAAACCGCCATTTCTCCACCAAACCCTATGCTGTGACCCCTCTTTAGAATCGTCTCTTCGAGACGATTCTAAAGAGGGGTCATAGCATAGGGTTTGGTGGAGAAATAAAGGAGTTATTCTTGAATATGCTTTAATTTACGCATCTTATCTGGACCTCTGACTTAACAGTCTTATCATCTGTCTTAATTAATAGCTAAATACAAGGTGAACGCAATCCAATTGTTTCTGTATTGCTTCCACTTTGCATTAAACAATAACGCCACCAAGTGGACATTTTAATACTGTACCCAATAGAGGCTCATTTTCACGCATGCGCAAACAGAGTAGACCTAGATCAGACATTTCATGTTGGACCTGCCTGATCAGGGTTGGCTCAGTTTAAGTATTAAATAACATAACAGATCCTACAATAGCCAAACATGCATGTGTCCATAATTAATATTCACAAAAAGTCAGTATTAAATGAATGAATACTCATAAGAAATACGTTTACAGTAGAACCCCTCTTATGTGACCACTTAATAAACATGTCATTATAAGCGGATGGTTGCTTAATGCGGGACAAAAGGAGCTTTCTGCATTACTTTTGTCCTGCATTAAGCTACCACCTGCATCTTGCACCGAGAATAATACCTCTTTCAGGTGGTCGCATTAGCGGGGTTTTACTGTAGCTACCATTTTATCCCTTATCTGGTATCCCTTATTAGTCCCCCACCGGTTACCGGTTGGGGGACTATAGGTTTGCTCGATTCCGTCTGTCTGTCTGTCTGTCTGTCTGTCCGTCTGTCCGTCTGTCCGTCCGTCTGTCCGTCTGTCACGCTTCTTGTCCGGGCCATATCTCCTACAAAGTTAGGCCAAATTCATTATAACTTCACACATTGAAGAAGCATGATGAGGGCTAGTGTCATGCACAAGGGTCATAACTCTAGCATCAATATATTTGGAGTTATTCCCCTTTTACATATTTTTTGTCCGGACAATAACTCTTTATCTACTGGTTCAATTGATTTGAAACTTCACATATGGAACAATCATGATAAGGGGTAGTGTCATACACAAGGGCCATAACTCTAGCATCAATATTTTTGGAGTTATTCCCCTTTTTCATATTTTCTTGTCAGTCCGTCTGTCACACTTCGTGTCCGGGCAATATCTCCTACAAAGTTAGGCCAAATTCATTATAACTTCACACATTGAAGAAGCATGATGAGTGCTAGTGTCATGCACAAGGGTCATAACTCTAGCATCAATATTTTTGGAGTTATTCCCCTTTTACATATTTTTTTGTCCGGACAATAACTCTTTATCTACTGGTTCAATTGATTTGAAACTTCACATATGGAACAATCATGATAAGGGGTAGTGTCATACACAAGGGCCATAACTCTAGCATCAATATTTTTGGAGTTATTCCCCTTTTTCACATTTTCTTGTCAGTCCGTCTGTCACACTTCGTGTCCGGGCAATATCTCCTACAAAGTTAGGCCAAATTCATTATAACTTCATACATTGAAGAAGCATGATCAGGAGTAGTGTCATGCACGAGGGCCATAATTATAGCATCAATATTTTTGGAGTTATTCCCCTTTTTCATATTTTTTTGTCCGGACAATAACTCTTTCTCTACTGGTTCAATTGATTTGAAACTTCACATATGGAACACGCATGATGAGGGGTAGTGTCATGCACAAGGGCAATAACTCTAGCATCAATATTTTTGGAGTTACTCCCCTTTTTCATATTTTCTTGTCGGGACAATAACTTTTTATTTACTGATTCAATGTATGAAAGTAGGTACTAATACCATTCAGGTGGTCATGTATATACCATGGTCAACCACACCATGGGTGGGTGGGGTGGGGAGAGTGGAGGTTTTTTTCAGTCCGGTGGGGGACTTATGTCTTGCATAGCAATACAACATGCCCTTGTTTTCATTGTCACATCCACACATAAAGGTGTGTATTAAAATACAATGTACCAGGTTTGTCATTTCTCCACCAAACTATTTACTGTGACCACACTTTAGAATATGCTCTTTGAGACGATTCTAAAGATCAATCACAACATTATGGTGTGGTAGGCAAGTGCAAAAAGTGATTTAAAAAGGTTTTTATTTCAATTCCTATGTCACTGATTCTATTGTAATTATAGATATGGCTAAAGTACAGTTTGTATTGAAGAAATGCGTTTTAGACTCTAGATATTGCAATGCGTTATGTGTGGTTGGTGAGACAGTTGCAGTCGTTCTTCCCAATCCATCGACAACTATTTCCAATACCGTCAACAGCGTAACCCATTTAAGTCTAATGTCGGTTGAATTGGCATTTCTGCGAAACTCCCGCTTTTCCGGTATGATAATATTTATCTTGAAGATAATTTCTGAAGCAAATCATGCAGACCCTTTTCAGGGTGTGTCGACACTGTTTGCCGATTTTACCCATTTCCTCACAGGATGTTGTTAGACCCAAGCTCTTTGAATAAATCTACTGAAAAAGAACATTTACTACAAAAAGGGAAACATTTAGAATTATGTAGCTTTGAAACCATTGTGATAAATAGAGCATGTGGTCCTATCAAATCTACTGAAAAGAACATTTACTACAAAAAAGGGAACATTTAGAATTATGTAACTTTGAAACCAGTGTCATAAATAGAGCTGTGTTCCTATGGAGCAAATGCCTTATTTATCATGGTTTCAGAAGTGACTTTTACAGAGTCGTCAGTATGAGGAAATGGGTTAAAGGAACACGCGGGATACAACTAGAGTTCTAGTTAGCCCTTCAACCTTACGCTGTTATCTTTATCATAATGGTCTGACTAAGGACCATTAAACCAGTGAGTTATGTACCTTTGAAAAAAGAGTTTACCATTCTCTGCTAACAATTTCAAATGTATGAAATATTGGAAATTAGATGTGTGTTGTAATAACTGACTGGATTGTGATAGATTTCCTCCACGATGCTCTGCATTAGTTGCATGTGGGTTTTTTTCTCTTTTTTACCCCTGTACATCACTTGTTGTACTAACAGAATACCGTTACGGTACCCCTTGCCTAAATCGTTTGATGTAATGTTTTGCGTACAGTGCCCAGCTGATGATAATGATGCACTTTCATGACATTTTTAGTTTTTAACACCAAATGCATCGCATGTCTCAAACGTTTAACATTAATCTACTTGAAGCTTTGAATTGTTACTGCATTACTAAATTTTCGTAATATTTTGTAGAATATTTGATATACATGTACCAACATTAAAATGCTAAAATGGTCTCCACCAAACCCTATGACGGCGAAGAGATCATTTTAAAGAGTCGTCAAGGATTGGGTTTGGTAGAGAAATAAAAGAGTTATTCTTTAAAACGTTTTAATTTACGCATCTCGTTTAGGCCTCTTCATCCAGAATTCACTTTAATGGAACGTGTAGGCCTAGTATAAATCTAACATTGGTTCATTGATGCTGTAAAAGGAATTCCAACTAACACAAAACGTTGCCAATTAAATCAACGCAATGTGCTTGTAGCGCATTCTTTTCGATTTTTGTACATGGTCGGTGTGTATTGTTTTACTCTTTATCGACCATAGTTACATTTTATTAACCCTTTGCTTCATGAATACTCATGTAAGAAATAATGAAATCGAGAATATGTATTAGATGAACAAAGGAAACATTAGCCATGACAGAAACTGTATACAGTAAAACCTCTCTATACCGGCCACCAAATTGTGTTAATTAGTTGGTACTTAGGGCAGATGGCAGCTTAAAGCTTTAAGAAGAACGTAAAACAGAACGCTCCTATAGGAGCGTTCTGCTTTACGTTCACCTTGCTTTAAGCAGCCACCTGCCTTTAACACAAATACTTGATGTAATGTATTGGCCGTTATAGAGAGGCTGTACTGAATCAAATCTACATTATGTCATAAACAAGCGGAGCAGACTCTAATTAGACAGTTCTGAAATGAGCCGCCTGGTGTGGTTCCACGCTGTTTTTAAAGGCGGTAAAATGCGTATCTATGAAATAAAGGGTTAAATAATTGAAAAGTTTAGAATCAGATATATTTTATTCCTTTAGCAAACAGAACAGACCCTGATCAGACGGCTCCAAGGGTCTGACATGTGTCTACTCTGTTTGAAAATGCCTTAATTTGCAAAATGGTAAAGAAACAATTATTTGGCATAAATGTGTTTGTTTCACCCTTTCCTCCATGAATATGCATGTAAAAATAATGATATCATGAATATTAATTACAGTGATTGTTAAAATAGCACATCGACACAGTAAATATTTTAACATGGCAGAAACTGTAGAATCGTATCTATATTGTATCATAAGCAAAACGAGTAGACCCTGATCAGACGGTTCCTATAGGATCCATCTGATATGGGTCTACTCTGTTTGCAAAGGCATAGAAAGGCGTATTTATGGAGTAAAGGGTTAAGAAAGTGAACTTTAAAGAGGACATACTGAGACATTGGTTTTCTTTCCTTATATTTCCGCAATATTATATCTGCATATCAGGGTCTATATGAGATAGAAAATTCTGTATCACAAAGATGTAATTATTGCATATTGCATCCATATTATGGAACGAAGTTTCTGATTGGTTTGTGAACTGATCATGTGTTGCCAGGAAAAATTTCCAATAAAGAAAGTATTTTTTTCAGATGCTTGAATCGAGAAAAGTCTGGCAAGATCCTGATGAATCTATGTCTGTCTATGTTGCTCATGAATATCATATTCATCGCCGGTTCTGAGGTAACTGTCAGTTTATCGGGGATACAGAGTTGCAAGGCGGTCGCCATCTTGCTTCACTACTTCCTGCTGAGCACGCTCACGTGGATGCTTGTCGAGGCGATCAACATGTATCAGGCGCTTATTACAGTCTTCACGAAATATTCTGGCTTCTTCATGCTGAAACGATGTATATTTGCCTGGGGTACGTTAGTTTTCAGCTTTTCGTATTTGCTTATGTTCTGATTTTAAGACGTATAAGTGCAAACTCGTAGATAATAGCATCTGGGAAAAATTAGGATGATGTTCTGTATTTCTTCGCCATACCCAGTCTTTCTGGTATTAATGAAAATAAATATTTACCGTTCTTGTGCCATTGACGTATAAATCTGCATTGGTAAATAGTGAAAACTCATATGAGACAGCTCCTAAAGCTTGTGGATCTGCACTGTTTGTCGTTATACTTCAGTGTCTACAACTGATCCAATTTTAGATTGCTTTAGCTGGTTCAAATACATAGTGGATGGATTCAGATTTAAATATTCAGCATGAGAAGGATTAATTTAGATGAATCAGAACGTTTCTTATCTCTAGCTTTTGATGATAAATTAGATATTCTGTGAACAATTCTATAATTTCTAAGCTTATTTAAATAAACACCAGTGATGAATATAGACAATGGTAGTCAGGCAGAAAAGCGCACAGCCACTCCAGAAGCACTGTGTTACAACAAATGAAATGCAGGCACACTAAACTTATTAGTTTTACCTTGTGATTAAAGACCCATTGTGCACTTTGCTTTGGGCATGAATCTTTTTACAAGAGAAAGTGCCTGCAGTGCTCTGAATAAATGAATTGTTGTTTTTTTTACTTTCAGGCCTTCCAGCAATCATTGTTATCATCACCGTATCCATTAATGACGACAACTATAAGTCAGCTACAGAATTGTAAGTAGATCTGACGTCGCCATCTCAGTTAACCCTTAACTTATGAACATTTAGTAAAAACCATGATTGAATCAGTATTAATAAATGTTTTTTATAAGTCCATTATGAACAAGAGAATACTTTACCATTGCAGAAATTGGATAATCGTATTTATTTTATTTCATATTAAGCAAACAAAGCAGACCATGATCTGTTGGCAATAAATGTGTGGATATACTTTTCTATGAGGTAAAGCGTTAATAAAGTAGGTAATTGAGATGAGATGGGATGATAAACACCGGTTTTGATTCATAATAATAGGAGCGGGAAACACGTTTTATGAAGAAAACAATATCAGTCTTAAATTTTAAATACATGTAGATATGTCCATAGTCCTATTACCTTTAGAACCATGGTCGCTCGTAACATAAAGTTTAAATAAAAAAGTGTAACTGCATTCATTTAGTAACTCTAGATCGTAATTTAAGTTTAAATAAACTGAAACACGGGCCAGGGACCAATTCTTCTCATGGGCTCATGCTAAGTGGATCTTTGTTGGTATTTTCAACAGCCTGGATTCAGATGAAACACCGAGTAACTCGGCGTCCTATCAGGATCCATGCTGGCGCCAAATTTCTAAATGTCGTCTGCAATCCAAGTGTGTTAAATCATTCGGTAAAATAAGGAAATGAGATAAATAAATGCAAATTTCAAAGGTTTAGAAATAGAGATTGAGACAAAAAGTGAAGTCCCTGATCAGACGCGGCCTTGAAAAGGTGGCGTCTGGTCTTGGACTGCACTATTTGTCGTGGTGCACTTATGCGACATTGGCGGTGAAAGGGTGAAGTCAATAGTACCTCAAAAGTTTAATCGTATCGGTTCAGTGAACAGTTCAGCAAATCAGAGATCGGGCAGACATTATTTTTTCAGGGATTTCTAGTTTCTTCTTCGTTTGAGTCGTACTGAGCCACTGACCTTTTCGTGGCTCTATATACAGTTGAACTTCAATATCTCGAACTTCAAGGGATAATACTAACTACTTCGAGTCATCCGATTTCTAATCTGGACAATTTCTCAAGATCACATCTTAATGCAGATCGAAAGTAATACTGAACACTCCTACAGGAGCTTCCAACATTACTTTAGACCTGCATTAAGCAGTCACATTAGTTTCTGGATCTACATAGTGATACCTTTCAGATTAATGTTGGAAGGACCGAACTTTTACTTTCAGTTATCCCCAAGTTCGCGTTATCTGAATTCGAGATATCGAAGTTCAACTTTATTACTTTTCTACAGTTACTCTGTCTGCAGCCCAATCATTGAGTACACTAGCGATAGGTGGATACAGTTTGTTCACTTAAATGTTTTCGTTATACATGCACTTTACCACTGTATTTGCCGTCGCAGTTGTTGTAGATTAGTCTGAGAGGGGATACGTTTATTTACACTGTTTGTCTTTTAGGGTGGGGATCGAATAAGTGTGAGGTTGGGCGCCCATAAACTGGTTTAACCCCCCCAGTGACTTTTGTCACTGACCGTTCCAAGGCGGTACTTCCATCTTCCCCCTATTGTATGTTTGTTTTGTCTTTGTGCGTCTCTTGATGTTTTATAGTTGTGTACATTCGCTGTTTCCTTGTGTTGCTGTTCGGGCCACTGTTTGTTCTGTATGTAGTGTTTCCTACATGACTCGTTTTTGTACTTTTATAAACCATTCGGGAGTAATTTGTATATTTTCAGCAGATTTGCAAGTTTGTTTGAACGGAAATGGAGAAAAAAACTGACTTGAAATTGCGATGTTTGTACTGTACATTTATGTCTTTCATTCCAGCTGTTTTCTTTCCCATGGAAACCAACTTGCGTTCTACATCGCCTTGCTGGGACCAGCCTGTTTGATTCTCCTCATCAATATAGTGGTATTCGTCATGGTCTCCAGAGTAATCCTTAAACCGAGGTTCAAAGGACAAGTGTCGTCATCGGACTCCATAAACCCCGCCCAAATCCGAGGCGCTTTCACTGTGATGACGCTACTCGGTGTCACGTGGGTCTTTGGACCATTTGCCATTAATGAAGCAAAAATAGTTGTGAACTATGTCTTCACAATACTTAATTCCTTACAAGGATTTTTAATTTTCGTATTCCGCTGCTGTTTTAATCCCGAAGTAAGAATGGCGTGGATTCTATTGGTGAAAACGGGTAAATTCAAGCGACGCAAGGGTCCTATTAAGGGATACGGAACGGATACGTCATCCTCTAAAGGGGACAGCAAGCTGAACGGTAGTTATTCCGATACCGTGAAATCAAACGTGTATAACAGTATCGGGAAGCCTAGAAATGTATTGAACAATGACAGAAATCTTGATACCAAAAATCACAATAACCAATCGAAAGCATCCAAAAATCTCCATAAGTATTTTGATGACTTTCAGCGCTATAACGGCAGTGACAATAACACCGGCCGTCGTTATAGCCACGGTGGCGGGAATGGTCGTTGCAGTAATGGCGATTACGCTGGATATGATAGGAACGGATATGCTCGGAATGGTGATGCGAGACGGGGATCGGCTAATGCAATTGCCACTATATACACGGGTAAACATAACGGAGTACGGCGACTGTCGTTATCAAATGGGGACGAATTTACAAGACTATGAATTTCGTCCTTACAAATTAGAGAGATAAATTAAAGCGTGAACCAAAGAAGATAATGAAATTCGTTTGTCTTGACGAGGAGAGAAGTTCGTGTTTTGAACCAACCAGGAGGTTGATTTATTTTAACACTTTGCTGTTATTAAATGTACATGTATATGCTGAATATTTAAACCCACGTTTAAGATGTATGTTAACATTACAATAATATGTAGGGATCATACCAAAATAGTACATGTAATGTATATTTATTCCCGTGGTTTGGTCAGTGCTAAATATAGATAAGGAAGGGTATTATATAACTGATACACAGCTGAGTGAAAGCAAGAAAATTATGTGAACCAGTCTTGAATTTTGTGTAGAAATTCTGATTATAATGGGTTTTATTTTTCCAGTCCGCCACAACTGTTTAACCCTTCGCTTGCTATTCACGTCAATATACCTGCCTGTAAAGAGTGAAGACCCAGATGAGACAGCTCCTGCAGGAACTGTCTCATCAGGGTCTGCACTATTTACAAGTTTATTGTGCAACCAATGCACTCTGGACAGAGCAGTGATTGCACAGCGATATACTTGTACACAGTGAAGATATATGTAATTATACAACAGGGAATGGGTAAAGAAGGAGAAATGTGTTTTAAAATTCAGCAAGAGAAGGGTTAAAGTTTACAGTAGATGCTCCTTAAAGCCACCACTCGAAAGAAAGAAGTATGATACCTGTCATTAACCCCTTTCTCCGCCTTTGCAAACAGAGTATACACAGACCAGGGTCTTCTCTGTTTGCTTATGATGTAATATAGATATGATTCTACAGTTTCTGCCGTGTCCATGTGCTATTATAACAACTTATCTAATTAATAGCCAGGGTATAATTACCTCTAACATGACTATTCATGGTGTAAAGGTTTATGACAGATGTTAGATTTGAGAAGGATGAAAACAATGAAAAAAGCATTCAACCGTTTACTCTATGACTATTCAGGCACGAACAAATTGCACCATGGAACTTAATTAACTGAATATTCCTAATGGCATTATCAGGGCACAAACTGTAAAATCATATCTATATTATAACGTAAGTAAACAGGGCAGACATTGATCAGACGGCTCACATAGGAACCGTCTGATCTGGGTATATTCTGTTTACAAAGGCGTAAAAAGACGCATCTATGGAGTAAAGGCTTAAAGAGGTGTCCTGTATTACCTCAGGTCTCTTTTTTCATTCACCAAGCTGTCGCTGAATTGCATCTTGGAGATGATTATAAGGAGTAGTACTTAACAATTTGGAAACATGGAAGAGTGGTCACAACAGCATGGAATACGATTCTAAAGAGTGGTCACAACATGGGGCTTATACACAGAGCAACAGCTAATGATGCGCATTTAAATACTAAAATTATTTCTTCGAAATACTCCTTTGTTTGGACTACTCTTTAGAATCGTCCCTTCAAAGTGATTTCTTCAAAGAGTGACCACGACTTAAAGGGTTTGTGGAGAAATAAAAGAGGTGTTCATGAATACAGTGTAATTAACACCTCGTATAAGTGACCAATAATACCATCTAATAGATGAATATGTGTTCATATAATCGACAATGGTTTTGTGTACTCCATACCAATTAAATGGACAGACATGATTTGTTTGCGGCTTCTTAAAGTTGCAAGATTACGAGATACATGTATACTGGATTTACCAAATTCGATTTGACCAAAAAACTGAATTTGGTGTAAGATATAAAGACTTGTGTTGACAATTCTTCAATTCGTAAGTCATATACCTCTTATATGTTGATATCTTCATGTGAATAGATAGTATAGATTTAGCTATATGTGTGTATTGTCCAAGTTTCTCATTTTAGAATTGTAGCTGGCGACATGTTTCGCTGGCGGCTGCTATGTAGCAGTTGTTTATGTCCAATTATATCTTATTACTGATTAATTGATGTGTATATACAAAGGTGGAAAATCAACAGCAGATCCCCTTTGAAAGAAAACCACATAAAGGTATTTTAAACAAAAAGTTGATATTTCGTTTAGAATACTTGGCGTTAACCCTGTCTTTTTTGTAGATGTCATCTTCAGAATAACTGTTTATTTGAAATGTGTTGCACAAAGGGAAATGACATTTTAAAAAAGTAATATTTTTTAAATAATTTGTACCTAGCATATTTACGGACAAGGTAGTGCAAATAGTTTGACAATAAAATCAGTTGAAAACAATTGTTAGGACTAGCTCAAATTGAGGGGTATCCCAGGGCTAACAACGACTCGTTGTCCCACAGACATGGCACAAGAAGTAAACGCACACATGTCAGTTACATGTAGTAATAAAATAACAGTGTTAGATAAATAAGATAATGATATTGAAAAACAGTAATGGTTTGTGACTGGCAATATTGGTAAATAGTATTCATATGTGTCGGCTATTCATAATAATGATATGTATATACAGTATTATTGTCTTGTAATTCAGTGTTTTTGCGTCTGTTGTATTTTATTGTTTGAAGCAGTATTGTTGAATTAAATACAGTAAAACTTCATTACAATGACCACTCAAAAAGTCAAATTCTTGGGGATTTAACCGTTTTCTCCATAACTACACGATTCTATGCCTTTACAAATAGAGCAGACCCAGATAAAACGGCTCATGTTTGAGCCGTCTTATCAGGATCTACCCTGTTTGCCTATGAAATAATAAAGACAATTATGATTCTATAGTTTCTGCGGTGGCCAAACTTCCCTGTGTTAATATGTCTTTATAAAAAACAAATCTAATTAATATCCATGACATCAACGTTACATGAATATTCATGGAGTAAAGGGTTACGACAGTTAAAACTCTATCTGGACGAACGTTCAACTGGGAGGTCTCATAGCAGCAGATCTCTGTAGAGCTCCCGTTCTGCGTTAACTCCCTCCTAGACTGTCGGTATTTTAGACCCTACCTTTTTAATTAAATCTACCGAAAAGGAGCATTAACTATCAAAAAGAGAAGAATTATAGAATTGTGTAGTTTCGAAACCATTGTGATAAATGGGGTATTTGCTCCTATGGGACAAATGCTCATCACAATGATTTAAAAAAATACTTTTACAGCGAAATCAAAAGGCGTCATTAGGAGAGAATTAGGGTTAAGCTGCCATCTGTTTTCAAAGAATATTGTTTATTCTTGAAGTGGTCGCTATAGAGGTGTTTTGATGCAGTTTTGAATGAAATTTAAGCGCTTAATTAAGGTTCATATTTTGAACTTTAACCTGTGAAACAACGACATTTGAGTCGTGATACGAAAATGTGTACATTCGATGCAATATCGCAAGGTGGTGCACGATATGGGTATATAATATCTACTTTCATCAACACATGTGTTGACACCAACCCTCTACTCCATAAATACGCCTTTCTATACGCCTTTTCAAACGGAGTAGATCAACATCAGATGGCTCCTATAGGAGCCGTCTGAAAATGGTTTGCTCTGTTTGCTTATGAAATAGTATACATGTAGATCTGATTCTACAGTTTCTCACATAGCCCATAAATTCGTGTGTCCGTGTGTCATTATAAAATTGATAAAATATAATTAATATAACAAAAATATAGTTTATGCTTATTCTACCACAGTTCATTTATTTTTAATTTCTTTTTCCAAAAACACGATCACAGTAGTACTTTGGACCATATAATGGGATGCAGAGTTACTCGGTCCATCTGGGTCTAAACTGGTTACATTTGTTTCTGGGTTTTTTCTAATGATTTGTCCGCGGTAGTTTTAACCTTTACAATGCTGAAGTTTTAAATGAACTATTCCAAAATTCAAATAGAATAAGCTTACGGTGAATATTTAGGATTTTTGTAACATGACAAACAGTGCAGACCCTGATTAGAGGGATGTAGAAGCCCTCTCAGCTGGATCTACATTGTTTGCAAAGGACAATAGTGACTCGTGCCCTGCACTGTAAAGGTTAAGGTTGAGTATCTGACCCGACAAAATAAGCGTAGTCTGAGGCATGAAGCGACTTGATTATTTTTGGCGGATGATAATAAGTCTAAGATCAGATAATAGTTCTGTAAATTCTGTTTATAACGATCTCTTAAGTAAAGTCTAATTCTAGTGTTAAAGGCAGATATTGCCAATTAGTTTTGATCAACATGAGAAACGGGTAATAAACGACGAAATTTATGCATTAAGCTCCTGGCGGAACTTTTTGCATATATTTCGATCAGTAACTTGCTTTTTACGCTTTACTCCATAATTATGTATTTCTACGCCTTTGCAAACAGAGTAGACCCTGATCAGAAAGATCGATCCGCGACAGGGGCTCCTTTAAAAAGCAAACCATCTTGTGTTTAGGGGTTGATTAATATTATTTTTTTTCCAAATTTATCGAACAGACATCCAACATGGTCTTATGAAATAGTACTGATTTGACGTTGGTTTTTATAAACAAATATTAAGATTTATCATTTATGATTTTGTTAAAATTTTCGCTTGAAGAAAATATTGTTTGCACCATTCCTCAGTATCGATGCTTTATGTCACTTTACTTTGCAGAAACACAATACGGTATCAAACAAATTAGACATGCGTGCATATACTTTCATGTTAATCAAATCTGTTTGACAAAATTAACCCATTCCCTCATAGGCTATTTTTAGATCCAACAATTTTGAAAATAAATCTACCGAAAAGGAGCATTAACTAGAGAAAAGGAAACATTACGAATTTTGTAGTTTTGAAACCATTGTGATAATTAGAGCATTTGCTCTATATGCTCTATTTATCACAATGGTTTCAACGGGTGATTTTTACAGAGGCGTAGAAAGGTGTATTTATGGAGGAAAGGGTTAATGGTCATCTCTCTGAGTAAAGAAGTCTCATTGCATCGCAAACACTGTACACTAGAACCTGTCTTTTAAAGCGGCCTTTCATTTGTTGAACATAGGTGTCTTACAAAAGCAAGTGGTTGCTTAATGCAGGACAAAAGTAATGCAGAAAGCTCCTAGGAGCTACCTGCCTTACAGATCCATGATTAGACCTTTTTATGGGAGCACAAGACAGGTTCCGCTGTACACACAAATTGACATCACATTTATGGAGAGATATGGAGAGTTAATGCAGGCTGACAGTCCTGCAGAAAACCCCAAAAGGAGCTCTTTGCATGACTGTCACCCTGCATTAGGCTGCCTCCTGCTGGAAAATATCTCAGTTCTTCTTTACTAAACATATTTATAGAGTGCGGATTCACTGTACAGTAACTCCTATCTATAGCGAGTACATAGACGGAAGTATAACACTTATTGATTGAGACAGGTACATGTAGTAGTCTAACCCCTTTTCCTGTTCTATGTTTATTTCAAATTGCAATACCTACTGCATATTCATGGACAAAATAGTTATAATGAAAAATGGAAGGTGGACTATTGCAGCCATTTAGAAAGTAAAGAAACACATATTTCAACTTTCATATGCAAACAGAGCAGACCCTATAGGAGCCGTCTGGTCTGGGTCTACTCTGTTTGCAAATGCTCGAAATGGCGTTTATATGTAGGAAAGGGTTAATGTAGGATGCCAGTTATGCAGTTATCTTCTACGTGGGTTTTCTGCATTACTTTAGTGCTGCATTAAGCTAACACTTGCTTTAAAGACACCTATGTTTATTCGTTTAGTGGTGGTTACAGAGATGATCTGTTGTATTTTCAGTATTAGTTTTCTATTGTTGTTGTAGGTTGAGTTTTGATTTCCAAATACTGAAATATTTAATAAAGATAGCAACTGTATAATTATTTTTTGTTTCTTTTTGTCACCTTAGCCACACCCATCATTACACTGTTTGAATTAGTGTCGGTATCAACCATTGCATAATTTAACGGTTTTAACCCGTAACACATTCTCTCCTAGACTATTTTAGACCCAACATCTTTATAAATCTACTGAAAAGAAGCATTAACTGTAGACAAGGAAAATTGTGTAGTTTCGAAACCATAGTGATATATAGAGCAGTTGCTCCTATTGAGCAAATGCTCTATTTATTACAATGATTTCAAAAATGACTTTTACAGAGGCGCCAAAATGTACCAGTATTAGTGAATGAGTTAATCTGCTAAATAATTAGATCTGACTCCTCTTTTTCTGATTATCAATTAAACCAAAAGCTGTATCAAAATTTATCATCGAGGAAAATGCCTACCCCTGATGGAACCCTTTGATTTGGGTCTATACTGTTTGCAATGGTCTTATATACCCGGTGCCACACATTATGGGTTGAAAGAACTGATACGAATTATGACCAGTGGAGAAAAAGAAATACTGTAAAAACATCTCGACTGAATACACCTATGGTGATATTGTGAAAAGAAAAATCCTTTTTTAACTATACATATATTTGTTATTTTTAGCTTTATATTTAGATTTGTGTTTTGATCCCGAACCAAATAACTCATATTTTCATTCTGGTCAACTGTTTTTAAAACAAGGTGTACAGTAAAAAACCCTCTAAACCGGAATTCTAGTGACAATAATTTAACTACTTTTAAGCAGGTGGCTGCTTAATGCAGGGTGAAAGTCATACAGAAAGCTCCTAGAGGAGCTTTCTGCATGACTTTCATCCTGCATTAAGCTGCCACCTGTTTCCAAGACCGACATTTATGCTAATCTTAACGTCCGGTTTAGATGGGTTTTACTAAGAGGTTAAAATATGGCCTAGGCGTGCCTTCTGGCCATAATGGCACACCTGGTGCCATAATAGCCCGAGGGCTTTAGCCCGAGGGCTATTGTGACACCAGGTGTGCCATTATGGCCAGAAGGCACACACAGGCCATATTTTGACCTTTTTATTGAATACCTTAAACATTTTACTAGATAGATCTAGATCTATATGCCACCTATTCATTTCTTGAAACACAATCTACAGTAGATGTAACATGCCAACAAACCACAGATCTATAATTTTACAAAAATAAGGAAGGAATAGTCATACTTTCATTATTGAATACCGTTACTATAAATAGTAACAAAATAGCCGTAGAAAACTGTCATTACGTAGTCATGTGACCAAAGCCATAATGTCCCGGCGGGCCGATTATCCATAATTGGCCCACGATCTTTTTCACGTGCAATGCGTTGACGTTAGCAACATAGCTCTAGATCTAGATCTATTCAAACATGGCCGGAGAAAGGGGTTTGACGTCGTTGTCAAATCGTATTCTAGATCTGGAAATCTGTAAAGTTTATACAACCGTAAAATTATATTAAAAATCAAGTTCTTTATTTGTATCGATCGGTACTACCTAACTTTGTTTATGTTATTCAAAAATGACAGTTGTGACGTCATAACTTCACGTCATCCATCGGAAGTTCTCAAACAAACATATAAGTTAAAACAGTGTAGTCAAAAGTAAAGTCATCGTTAGTGTTAGTGGTTATTACGTCGGACTACATATTTTTCGACGGGGATTCGAATCCCCATGAAAGTATGACTATTCCTTCCTTATTTTTGCAAAATTATAGATCTCTAGATCTATGTCTGTGGTTTGTTGGGATGTTACATCTCCTGTAGATTGTGTTGAAATGAATAGGTGGCATATAGATCTATCTAGTAAAATGTTTTTATCCTGTCACGTGCCTATTTTCCTGACAGATAACAAGGTGACTGATAAACTTTTTGTTATTAGAATCTATGTCAGTTGGTCACATGACCTGTAGCCGAAACTACTTTTTTACCGAGACGCTTATTTCGTCAATACACAAATTTACGTCTACCGAGTACTGAATAAAAAAGTTTAACAAAGCGAATTTGTTGATTTCAATCGATACCCATTAAACTAATTCTTTCACTTCATTCTCCCAAACTTATATTCTTAGGCCTAGACTAGATCTAGTAGTAGATCTAGATCTAGACTAGATCTAGTTGTTTGTCGCGAAATTACCGTGTTTAGATAAATCCACATCAAGAATCATACATCGTCTAGATATCGTCAAGTGACAGGTTCTTTTTCTTACATAACCAACCGGGCCAACGGTTTTGTTTTGAGCATTTTTAAAGCAATGTGACTTTATGGAATTCCAGTGACGTACGTAATAACGCCTTTATAGTGACGTCATCAACAGTCTAAAGCCAGTAGTGCCGGGTATACGTTGCGGTGCATTTTGTGGTACATTCGGTACAAAATAATAATGATTATATTTTGCTGTCGTGACAAGGATAAATAGAATATTTGGTTCCTAGCTTTGAATGAGAAATGTTATCTGGCTCGGCTTCTGAATATATCAGGTTCGCCTTCGGCTCACCTGATATATTCATCCGCCTTGCCAGATAACATTTCTCATTCAAAGCTAGGAACCAAATATTCTCTATAAGGTATTCAATAAAAAGGTCAAAATATGGCCTGTGTGTGCCTTCTGGCCATAATGGCACACCTAGGCCATATTTAACCTCTTATTAAATTGTTATTCTTTAGCGGCTACAGCGTGTAGTTACAGCATTGGTCGAGATACTGACAGAGACCGGCAAAGAATACAACGCGTATTGCTTTATATATTATTCGGTCTGATTGTCTGTCTGGCTGCATATCTGCATTTCTCTCTCTCTCTCTCTCTCTCTCTCTCTCTCTCTGTAGAAAATTCCATTTGAACGACTGAACAAGTTACATTTCACCAGACACATATATACATACATGTCTCTGATTATACAAACAATCACTAACCAACAGGATTTGCGAGAAGTCCTGTGATCAGGATCTGCACTGATTAAAATCAACATTTTTTATTAAATGGACTCTATAGTCCTGTACTGGCCGAACTGATAGACAGACACCGTTGCGTGTTTTTTTTTATTATGGATAGATCGGATTTTACAGCTTCTGTCATGACCAAAATAGTCCCGTGTTCATAATTCAGCTAATACGTATCCCTGGTGTCATAATTTCTGCTGCCATGGATATTTATCAGGTAAAGCATTTATTATTTTGAAATAGAAGCCATATTCTCGTTCTTCAATAAAACAAAACCAGATCAAACATGTTTGATGCTTAGACAATGACGCCGTGTTTACAATTTGAGGTAATAGTGTAATCTATAGGTAAAGAAGATACTGCTTTCGTTTTTCGTATTACAGAAATATAACCTGGTAATCGATAAAACGTTGTGCAAACAAGCGTGGGGCTAGTAGTGAATCTATTTTTAGTCAAGCGTGCGTCGTTATGAACAGTGCAAGTCACGATTAAAAGTTGATATTTTGAAAAAAGGAAATGCATGTAGGAGGACCTCTTAGCAGACCTAGATAAAGAACCTAGATTTGCACGCTGTCGATAACTTTGTATAATAATATGTCACTATGCGAGCGAATGTCTGTTTATTTTGCAATGCTTGCGGACTTGGGAAAAAATGGGGAAATTCCCTGGTTTTCATCGATAGAGGTAACAAATAAAACATAACAGAGAGAAGGAGGTGTTATTCTGAAATTGTTGGACTGGAAATATAGCAGTTTTACAAACATAGAGAGATAACGAAATACGGACGTTCACTGGGGACAATTAAGAGGTACATGTACGTTGATTTCGCTCTTTGCACACTGTTGTATTGTAGTCTGTACAACTCTTTGCACATTGTTGTAGTGTAGTCTGTACAACTCTTTGTACGCTTAATATAGAGTAGTATTGTAGTCTGCAATTTTAAATTACAGTAAAACCCCTCTAATGCGACCACCAAAAAGGGGCATAACTCACATTGACAAAGGCAGATGGTAGCTTAATGCAAGACGAAAGTTATGCAGAAAGCTCCGATAGGAGCTTTCTGCATAACTTTCGTCCCACATTAAGCAACCACCTGCTTATGAAGACAGCCATGTTTGTTCATTAAGTTATCGCATTAGAGGGGTTTTGCTGTATTTCTCTCCAATAATGAAATCAAAGTAGCAAACACTATAGATCCGAGTCAGTCGGTGTCTCATCTGGATCGAACTTGTTTGCATACGTATTAAACACCTCTGTATCTGCTATGGGAATGATGTCTGCTTAACCATTTCTCTCTCAAAGACGAGTTTGTCACCGTTGCATAAGGGTACAGTAAAACCTCTATATAACGGCCACTAAATTGTGTTAATTAGTTGGTGATTAGGGCAGGTAACTGCTTAAAGCAAGGCGAAAGTAAAACAGAACGCTTCTATAGGAATTTGACACAAACTACTTGATGTAATTTAGTGGCGGCTATAGAGAGGTTTTACTGTATATCCAGATCAGACAGTCCCTGAAGGAGCTCTCTGGTCCAGGTCTGCTCTGTTTGCTTATGGAATAATATAGATCTGATTCTTAAGTTTCTGTACAGCCAACGATTTCCATGTTAATATGTGTATATGTGTAATTATTATGCTTCAACTATGAATATGCATGCAGTAATGAATTCTTAAATTAAAGTTTGTGGAGAAAGAGTTACTTTCATTTACTTCTGAATCGTTCACGAATTTGGGAAACTATTTACCGAGTGTCAAACAGTTTGGATTCCGATAAGACGACGAGTTAAGCGGCATCACATCTGGGTCCATTGTGTTTGCTGGGTAGCACTGAGTAGGCGCAGTTTTAGATACATATTTCGTCGCTATTATGCAAAGATCTCGCCCAATTTAGTCCTTTAGCTTTTGAATGTAAGAAATAATGGCACGGTGGATATTTATCAGCTAATATTTTATATTGGTATATGTATACATAGGCAATTAGTATATATAGTACACTATAAATTATAAAACATTGCAGTGTATTATTGCATGAAACCCAACCGAATAAACGCCATAGAAGACAAATTATACCGATTCGGTGTGTTTTAGTTTCGTAACTGTCGGAAATTGACCGATAATTCTCTGTTGTACTTCCAAAAAATATACGTATCGGCAAAACAGGTTTGTTTTGTATCACAGAGGCATTTTTTTTCGATACAAATTGACAATCTTCATAAGAATATTTGAACGTACTCAATCTCATTTTTGATGATTTTACTGAAAATGTGCAGTTATTGCTATCATTTTAACCGTTTCCTTCATATAAACGCCTTTTCACGCATATTTGTAAACAGAGTACACTCAGATCAGGCTCCTATAGGAGCTGTCTGAACGGGGTTTGTTCTTATGGAATTTTATAGCTGTGTTTCTTTATTTTCTAAAATGGCAACAATGTTCCACCCTCCATATTTCGTTATACATGTAACTATTTTGTTCATGAACATCAGTAGGTATTGCGATTTTTAATAAACATAGAACAAGGAAATGGTTAAAAAGTGTCGTGGTCGTGAAATGTTAATGCACATTTAGAACTGCTACGTGAATAGGCATCAGCTGGTTTATTTATACAGTAAAACCTCGATTATTCGAATTTTCGTTATAGAAGAATTGAGACCCTTTTAGGCAGGTGGCTGCTTAATGCATGGTGAAAGTCATGTCGAAAGCTCCTAGAGGAGCTTTCTGCATGACTTTCACCATGCATTAAGCTGCCACCTGTCTTAAAGAGCGATAATAATACGTATTTTAGTGTTCGGATAATCGAAGTTTTACTGTATTTACTTAAAAAAGGGACAATTGTTGACTGTGACAGAAACTTTAGAATCAGATCTAAATATAATTCAATAAGAACATAGACTAGACCCTATCCAGACAGCTCACAGAACAACTGTTTGATCTGGGTCTGCTATGTTTTCAAAAGTGCTACCAGTCGTCTTTACATAGGGGAATGCGTTAAACGACATTCTAAAGGAGTATTTTGGGCTATAAAGGAAGACGATGGCTTATTGCAGTACAAAAGTAATGCAGACGTTTGCCCACTAATGACACCATGAATATTGATCAGATTCTTTTGTACAATAACACCTGAAGAAAGGAAATTTGGCAATGGCAGAAACCGTAGAATCGTATTTTATTATCTATATAAATTAATAATCAAACACAGTATGCCCTGTCCAGACGGCTACTACAAGTGCTGTCTGATCTGGTTCTACTCTGTTTGCAAAAGCATATATATATATACGGAGTAAATGGTTAAATACAGAGGCCAGGATCTGGTTACTGTTTAACCATTTCGCTGCTTAACGCTTTGTCGTCTGCTACAAATTTTAATTCTTTTGATTTTCTTCATTTTTGTTTCAAAAACATAGTAACAGTAACAAACAGTTTGGATCCTGATGAGACGCCGAGTTACTCGGCGTCTCATCTGGATCCAAACTGTTTGCATAGGTAATCACAGATCCGGCATTGGCAGCGAAAGGGTTAAATACAGGATAGTGGTGTTACTGTTTAATTAGCATTTACTCTATTCAAAATCTGACCCTGTTCGTAATAAAAAACAAATGAACATTTGTAGGAGACATTTCCTACAGCCATTCGGCTCAAGTGTAACTAATCTGGATCGAATCGTAATCCTTTATTAATTATTGGTCCAATATAAAACAATGTATGAAAAGCAAATATGCCCTACTGCGGACCCCCATTGGTTTTTTTTAAAAAGCCATGACCTAAATATCAGTTTTCTCGAGAAACATGTAATTTATAGGTGAACGGGTTTCCCAAAAATGATTCACACTGATGATAAACTTAGCGGAGCGTTATGTGTGTTAAGCAAAAAGTCAGACTTATTTGTCTCTTAACCCTTTCCTTCGCATAAACACTTTTTCCTACAGGATTCGTTTGATCACTAGTGGTCAGGGTCTGCTCTGTTTGCTTACGACATGATATAGATCTGATTCTACAGTATGTCAAGGCAAAAATTTCCCTTGAAAATGTTACATTATAAAAATTCAGCTAATGAATATATATTCATGGTGTCATTATTTTGTAAGGAATATCGAACAGGGATGATAATGCATGGTTTATTTTTGTAAACATGACCTGGTTAAGTCGATAATCAATAACAGGATTAGGAAAGTTACTGTGTGGAGGAATGCAGATCAAGATGTGTGCTTGTGTACAGTAGAACCTGTCTTAAGCAGTCATTCATTTATTGAATACACGAGTCTTAGAAGCAGGTGGTTGCTTAATGCAGGATAAAAGTAATGCAGAAACCTCCTATATGAGCTTTTTGCATTAATTTTCATCTACATTATCTACCATCTGCCTTACAGACCCACAATTAGTCTTCTTTCTATAGTGGCTTAAGATAGGTTCTATTGTATTCAAATGTTTTATCACAGACCTATAGTGGTTCATTCAATTATTTCGCGCGTTATGAATTATCTCTATTTATAACTCTTATTCCGTTAACCACGACCTGATTCGCATTTGCAAACAGTTTGAATCCAGATGAGACGACGAGTTAGGTCGCAGATATATGTGGGACGACGAGTTAGGTCGCGTATATATCTGGGACGACGAGTTAGGTCGCGTATATATCTGGATGAGACGAAGAGTTAGGTCGCGGATATATCTGGATGAGACGAAGAGTTAGGTCGCGGATATATCTGGATGAGACGACGAGTTAGGTCACGGATATATCTGGATGAGACGACGAGTTAGGTCGCAGATATATGTGGGACGACGAGTTAGGTCGCGTATATATCTGGGACGACGAGTTAGGTCGAAGATATATCTTGATGAGACGACGAGTTAGGTCGCGGATATATCTGGATGAGACGAAGAGTTAGGTCGCGGATATATCTGGATGAGACGACGAGTTAGGTCACGGATATATCTGGATGAGACGAAGAGTTAGGTCGCGGATATATTTGGATGAGACGACGAGTTAGGTCGCGGATATATCTGAATGAGACGACTAGTTAGGTCGCGGATATATCTGGGACGTCGAGTTAGGTCACGGGTAGATCTGAATGAGACGACGAGTTAGGTCGCGGATATACAATGTATCTGGATAAGGGTTTAAATTCAAATTTGTGAATATGCTTCAGTTTGCGTTTGTCTTCAATTTCAATACGTGATGGGATTGTAAAATAGTATTGTTCTTCGTGAGACGCTGGTCTGGATCTACCGGTTCGGTTTGCATTCGTAAACTAATAGCTCAAGCTGTATAATTAGTCTTATTATACTGCAAAGTAAAATCCTCGATTTTGATTGGTCAATTAGCCATGTATAAAAGCCGTGTATCCCTCTAAATTCTGATGTATATACGGAGTCATGAGCAACAATGGAATTTCCCCCGTCGAGGTCCTCACTTCATTGCTACAATAAAATAAAAATGGCCGACCAGCATTACTTCGTCGATTCGATCCAAACAACCGCTCTCAAACGAAATAACAAGAGTTTGGGGCGGAACAAAGTTATCCATTGAGAAACATTTTTGTTATAGTTGTTGTATAACAATGCAAATGAATCCGATACGTGGCGAAGGTCTTATTCTGCTCTGATGCTGATAATGTTGTCAAAGTGCTTGTGCAAGTACTGATTAGGCCCTAAACCCCCACTTTTACAAAGACAGTCCACACCCAATTCGATTCAGATTTTATTTTTGCACATGTATGCACAGTAAACGTACCTGTAAATTGCAGTATAGCCGCTCCTTCCAACGCCCATTTTTGAATATTATAAAACCGTCACTTTGACGTCATCCAAATGACGTCGTAATAGCGCCAATCACTCTATAAAGTTTAACTGTTCTCATGCTGGAAAATAGTGTCTGCTTAACCGCTGATATGCTGGGAGTTTTACTAACGTCTGATTCTTTCAATATTTTGAGAAACTAATGCACTTGGAAGACCCCTTTCTATCCACAAAATGAGCTGGCTATTATACATATATTATGAGCCCTTACCTTACAGTATGAGGCCCCTGAGGGGAAGCAAAACGACGCCTAAATTAACAACGCTAATTAACTGCTACAAATATTAAACTTTGCAGTATAATAAAATCGTTATACAGATCATTGGCGGGATATCTGACTTTTCATTCCCTGCTGAGGAAAATACATGTAGCCCTCGCCTGACGGCTCGGGCAACATGAATTTCCTCAGCAGGAAACAAAAAGTCAGATACCCCGCCAATGATCTGTATAACTAATATTATCTTACAACCATTCAATTTCGTGCATCGTCTCATCATCATCTTTAAAACCAGTATTAACCCAATATGAAACAATAAATGAAAAATGAACATGCCCTGCTGCGGACCCCGCTAGTTTGTGTTTTAAAGTATCAGCTTTCTTGAGAATGATGCACGCCGAATACGCATAGCGAAGCGGTATGTGCGTTAGCCCTTTACCTGTACAAATAATGACAGCATGAATATTTTAACTCAAGTTTTAAAATGTTCACTTCTCAAGGGAATTTTTGTTTTGACGGGAACCAGATTTATATCATTTCAAAAGCAAACAGAGCAGACATTTATAAGACGGCTCCTATCGGAGCAGTCTTACCTGGGTCTATTCTGTTTGCAAATGCGTGAAAAGGCATTTATATGAAGGAAATGGCTAAACAACATATCAGGCTTATTTGTCTCTTAACCTTTCCTTCACACATTTGCAAACAAGGTAGACACATATCAGACGACTCCTGTAGGGACCGTCTGATCAGGGCCTCTTCTGTTTGGTTTTGAAATGATATATACAGTACTGTATCTGATTTTACAGTGTTTTGTCATTCCCATGAATATATGCATTGCCATGAAAATATACATTATGGCAATTCAGCTAACAAATATTGATGATGTCATTATTTCTTACATAAATATTATTCTTTTATTCGCTAACCAGGGCCTGGCTTTCTTTTGCAGTCAGTTTGAATCTAGATCAGACGACGAGTAAGGTCATGGATATATCTGGATGGGACGACGAGTTAGGTCGCGGATATATCTAGATAAGAGTTAAAATTCAAATTTGTGAATCTCCTTCAGTTTGCGTTTGTCCCCAATTTCATGTAGATATACATGTAGGTGATGAGAGTGTAAAATAATGTTGCTCTTCGTGAGACGCTGGTCTGGATCCACCAGTTTAGTTTTCATTCTTAAAGGTAACGCAGTTACAGTGTAGTGTTACAATTAATGCCCGATGTTTTAATTCTTAGTTAAAGCTTCACCTCTTGGCATTTTTTTTTTATCTCAAATAGTATTTTGATATGTATATTTTTTTTATTATTTCTATAAAAGGCGGGATAAACTTTGGTCTGAAATATCTTGAGTACAAACAGCGCAGATCCTGACCAGACAGCTCCTATATGAGTTGTCTGATCTGGGTCTACACTGTTTGCAAAAATGGCGAAGAGGAATAAGGTTTAAGTCTTATATTAAGTACTCTTACTCAATCAATTTAATGTTCATTTGAAAGGTTTTCCTATGAAGAAAGCTGCAGGCGGAGCCACCAACAAACGACCCTTACGTGAGCCCACTGCTTTAGGTACACATTCCCTTTTTCTGAGCTTATGCGATGGGCTTTGCCTACAGTTTAGGAACAGGTGATTGATCAGGAAATACACTGTTTGACATTCCCATCGCTGTTTTTAAGTTGTAACAAGAATATCCAAACACGCAATACACTTTGCAGCTAGTCTTGATTAAGAGGTCACTTAGAAACAACAACAAACAAAAAGGAAAATCAGGATGTTGTAGGTATCACATTCAGGATATTAACCCGCCTCATGCTGAAAAATTAAGGTAAACTCCTGTTATCTTAAAATATATACTTATATATTGAAACTAGCGAAACGCCGGGTTGTCGGCGTCTTATCTGGATCCAGTCTATTAGTAAATAATATAACATAACATAACCTTTATTGGCATTAAACATTTTACAATGTTTCTAGCCTGTATAATGCAATAATGATAACATGAACATTTGTACAGAGAAGTCATATACATATGAGCACTGTAACATAATTTACAATTATTCCTGTAAATAATTTTTATCTAAATCGTCATTTGAACAAGCACTGTGCAAAAATTCGTTTCTACCTTATTTGTATACAAAATGCTGATCTTGAATTATTGTCTACATTTTGAAGCAAAGTACTTCGAAAGTCTTAATAATGTCTTCTTATTGGTAGATGCCATTAATGTATCCAATTTGTTTAAAGTTGGCCATCTACAAAGGTAAGTGTTCATGAAACGTTTTCTCAAATCATTATAAAATGGACATACAAGTAAAAAATGATATTCATTTTCAATAGAATTGAAATTACAAAAGCTACATTTTCCCTCTTCTATTGGAACATTTTCATATCAACATCTTTCTATTTTTAAATGCTGAGATGATGTTCTAAATCTAGACAATGCTATGTATCACTCCTTTCTTTTATAATATCTAAGTACATGTAGTTTTCAAAATTGAAATCATGTTTAAATCTGCAGTATGTCTGAAGTCGATTCGAATTATTTATATTTGAATACCAACTTTGTCTGAAGTTATCTACAGTTCGTTTCTTTATCAAATCATAGTTTATAATGAGGATGTCTTGTTCTGTCCAAATATATGAAAGACCGTGCGTTTCTAAAATAGTTTTAATATGATAAGCACAATTAAGTTTGCTGTATGAGTTATCAAGGTCAGCATCATTTCTCAGCATAATATACACCTTTGCTGGACAGCATGAGAATAGTAAACTGCCCTGGGCAACACATGACTATACTTACAAAATTAATAATGCTTGAAAAGGTTCGTGCTTGCGGGGTGGCCCTTTGAATGTTAAATATTGAAATGGAGGTTGTCCGCCGCTGTTTTATGATACAGTCCATTCAGTATGAAAGGGTATATCTGGCCAGAAGCGTATACAGTAAAACCCCGTTAATGCGACCACCTAAAAGAGGTATAATTCTTGGTGTGCTAGATGCAGTTGGTAGCTTAACACATTACCCCCTAGTAACGCATTTTTGCGCCTTTAAAAAATTCACTTTTTGAAACCATTGTGATAAATAGAGCATTTGCTCCATAGGAGCAAATGCTCTATTTATCACAATGGTTTCAAGACTACATAATTCCAAAACTCTCCTTTTCTATAGTTAATGCTCCTTTTCGGTAGATTTATTCAGAGGTTGGGTCTAAAAATAGTCTAGGAGTTAATACAGGACAAAAGTAATGCAGAAAGCTCCTAGCCTAACCAGTGAAGGCCTTCCAATTAATTCCAAGCACTTTCTTGATATGTTACCTGATAGTGATGGCGTTTACACATTTGCAAACTGAGTACACCCAGATCAAAGAGTTCACATCGGAGTTGTTTAATTAGGGTCTGCTCTATTCGGTTACATGTTATAGATCTCATTCAATCAAATAATTCAATAAACATTCATAATGGGTTGATTAACTACGTGGATATTTATCACGCATATGTATAAAAGGACCAATGATCAGGCTCTACTCTGTTTGCAAAGACGTGAAAAAGCATTTATATTAGAAGAGTTAAACTGCAGATGTTGATGAGTGTGCTTACAATGCAATGAGCAAACGTCTTACTTAAAACTCTACTTAATGAATATTGATGTAAAATATAATGACGTCATGGGCACATTTGATTTTTTCATGGCAGAAACTTTAGAATCACATCTATATTATGTATGAAGCTTGTCAATAACTAAGCTAGTCATTAATTCAGTCCATATTTGGGGTTTGTTTTAGCTGAAACGACAAATCTCACTAAACCAGTTACTTAATTTTCTCTTAATTGCTCAGAATGGTCTATCAGAGTAATAGAAATCGTTCAAGTCCTTGGTAAGTTACAGGAGGAAAACATATGAAAAGCGGTTTGTTCTGTCTTAATATTATCAATGGCTTTTTGAGTCCAGATGTTTCCAAACGCATACTTTAATTTCTTTTTCGCCACTGGTCATATGTTCGTACATGTACTAGTTTCATAACACAAAATGAGTATGTAACCTATTCCCTCATATTGACGACTATTGACGACTCTGTAAAAGTCACTTTGTGAAACCATTGTGATAAATAGAGCATTTGCTCATGTAGGAGCAAATGCTCTATTTATCACAATGGTTTCAAGCTACAAAATTCTAAAATTTTCCTTTTCTCTGGTTAAAACTCTTTTTTGGAAGATTTGTTCAAAGACGTTGGATCTAAAAATAGCCTATGAGGGAAAGGGTCAAATGAGCTGATGTTTTATTTTGTGATTTTCTCGGAGGACTTATCGAAAATTACCTGTAGCCCTGGATTTACGATTCCGTATAATATAATCAAAATTGCATGCCAGTGTGCGAGGTATTCATACATGTATTGTCCACCGGTGAACCAGAATGTTACATGTCGGTTTCAACTGTATGTTTCTTTGGTCGACAATATGAATGTCTCGCGCACTGACGTTTAATATCTATAAAATCTCTTCAGTGTGTATTTGTGCAATAGAATGTCTTAGTAGTAACTTGATTAATAAACATGCGTGTCTTTATCCTTTAGCCTGCTATGGGCGGATTAGTGAATACCTGTGCAAACTGTTTGGATCCAGATGAGACGCCGAGTAACTCGGTGTCTTGTCAGGGTCCAAACTGTTTGATTGCATTTTGGTAGACACATTGATTATAGTTTGAATTTTGGAAATGTAGTAGATGAACAATTCTGTAATAATAATTTGCTCACCAGGCTAAAGGTTAATAGTTTAATGTGGAGTTTTCTGTATAAGTTTCTATATCAACCAGTTTCGACCTTTTTAGTCATTATAGAGTGATTCTACAGACCATATACCTCATAAATATGCTGCAGCCGGACTTGCCATGCTCTACTCTAACCTGTTACTCAACATATGTGGCATACTTCTGGCAAATCTAACTTATCAAACAGGGACAGTGTAGACTACGCTGCATAGTGCATTCTATAGAAAACGTTTTCGTATTGAGGGACAACTGTGTGTTTTAAGAAACACTTTAGAACAACTTTCCCATAGGGTGCCTCACAGAAGACTTATCAGAACGAGGCTTTACTGTTGCACAACATTGTAGATGAAAAATAATATATAACATAGTTTGCTAGTTTGGCGAAGAAAGATCAGACTTAATGTGTAATTGAGTGTGTTAATGTAACTTAATGACAACACAACAAAGGAAGTTGCCTCTGATGTGCTTTTGATAGTTAACCTCTAGCAAGGTAAGACATACTTTCAGATTTCTTGGCAACCAGGTCAGACTCACCGAAACACTCAGATCGTATACAAATAGCTTAATTACCTGTAGTAGTATATCTATTAATGTTGAGACTGGCTTGTAGTTAAAGATCTACTCTGCATATATGTTCGCCAATTTTATGCGACGAAATAACCTCAGAATCGAAATTTCTGTGACTTCAAACTAACTTAGTGCTAAAGTACATGGTAAGGAACGGATCGTTTGTACCAAAAAGAAGACATTTTATATTACCTGGGAAACCAACATAAACACGTCTACCTAACACGAGATCTGCCGTAAAAAACAATTATGTGTACCGGACGTACGCAATGAATTAATTGATAAATTATTTCACATTGACATTCTCTTTTAAGCTCGTCTGGGGTTTTTTTAAGAAAATAATGTGACCCTTTTCCTCATAGGCTATTTTAGATACAACCTCTTTAAATAGATCTACCGAAAAGGAGCATTAAGTAGAGAAAAGGAAATTTTTTAGAATTTTGTAGTTTGAAACCATTGTGATAAATAGAGCATTTGCTCCTATAGGAGCAAATGCTCTATTTATCACAATGGTTTCACAAAGTGACTTTTACAGAGTCGTCAAAAGTCGTCAATACGAGGGAATGGGTTAACCCTTTAACCCACCAATATTCATGTTAGAAATAATGCCATCGTGAATATTTAGATGTCTTTTGAAAATGGTAAAGGAACAAAGAACTTGTTTGCTGTAGAATCAAACTTACATAAGTCCATAAGCAAACAGAGCAGACCCTGATCAAAGGGCTCCTACAGCAGCCATCTTATCTGGGTCTATTGTGTTTACAAAGGTGTTAAGTCCTAAGTGAGGTCTCCCCGGCCTGTTGTACAGCCAGTCGTATAGACTAAATACATTTTTATTTTTTACCTGATTACGCAATGCTACACTTGTCATGTTAGAAATGAAAACAACACTAGCTGATGCAATTGATGTTTATTATGGTATCATATCTCACCTACTTAACCATTTCCCTGTTCTATGTTTATTCCAACTTGCAATACCTACTGAATATTCATGGACAAAACAGTTATACATGTAATAAAATGTGGAAGGTGGAACAGTGTAGCCATTTTAGAAATAGTAGGGAAACATATCTTTCCAAATACAATTGGTAAACAGAGCCGTCCCTGATCAGACTGCTCATATAGGAGCCGTCTGATCTGGGTCTACTCTGTTTGCAAATGCGTGAAAACACGTTTATATGAGGGAAAGGGTTATGAAGTGAGTGGCGGGATACGTACTTAGCCCACTTAGATGCCTCTTGACATTTCCGTAGCTGTATTCTTTAACAGTTTTCCTTGTCGTACATGATGTAGACAGGAAGTTCGCTTTGTCTGTATGACTTTAAAAAAAATTAATAATAATTAATAAACGCGCAGTAGAACCTCTCCAAATCGATCGCTTATGATCAAATGTTGGCGTCTACATAGGAAAGACTGCTTAACCCTTTCCTCCATATATACGCCTTTATACGCCTCTGTAAAAGTCACCTATTAAAACCATTGTTATAAATAGAGCATTTGCTCATATAGGAGCAAATGCTCTATCTATCACAATAGTTTCAATACTACCCAATTCTAAACTTTTCCTTTACTCTAGTAAATGCTCCGTTACGGTAGATTGATTCAAAGAGGTTTTGTCTAAAAATAGCCTGTGGAAGAAATGGATAATCACCAACGTCCTAAGCCCACTCTGATTGACATTTGCAAACAGTGTGGATCCAGATGAGACGCCTAATAACTCAGCATACCATCATAATCCTAGCTGTCTGACATGGTAGTGTCTCAAAACAAAAGTATACATAAAGACTGCAACATATCACTTTGAGTACACATATTTTTGTCAGCCGGCTTAGGGTTAATACGATAAGGGAAATATGTGCTTTCTATATCTGTGGAAATTTACTGCAATATTTTCCACCAACTGCTTTGAATTACTTTTATTTGTGTGGTTTTCCAATTAATTCCATCATAGGCTATTGTTAGACCCAACCTCTTGGAATAGCCAATATCAAAAAGGTGGAGCAAATGCTCTATTTATCGCAATGGTTTCAAAAATCACTTTTTAACAGAGGCGTTGAAATGCGTCAAAATGACGAAATGGGTTAACCCATTCCCTCATAGGCTATTTTTAGACCCAACCTCTTTGAATAAATCTACCGAAAAGGAGCATTTACTAGAGAAAAGGAAAATTATAGAATTGTGTAGTTTTGAAACCATTGTGATAAATAGAGCATTTGCTCCTATGGAGCAAATGTTCTATTTATCACAATGGTTTCAAGACACGACTATTACAGTGGCGTAGAAAGGCGTATTTATGGAGGAAAGGCCGGTTAATGTGGTATGGACTGAATGTGAAGTGTTTGACAATGAACCTTTAGCACTCTACTGGTGACTTTGCGGTAATATTTGCAAACAGTTTAGATCCAGATGAGACGCCGAGTAACTCGGCGTCTCACCAGAATCCAAACTGATTGTTACTCTGACACTATTTTCGGAAAAGAAATGGATGAAAATATACTTTTAGAATTGATGCAGACGACAATATGCAGTCAACAATGGCCCAGAGTGCAGAAGGTTAAACTGCTATGTAATGCATTAGCGTCTGTAGACCTAGGGGAACAGAGAAGGGTGTGTGTTGGTATTTCACCCAAATAAAATCCACAAATGAGTAATGGGTACTCTAAAAGCAATGTTTTTACTCGATTTTTTTTCTCCAAAAAGGACAAGGCTCACGAAGGTGGTTATAGTTGTAAAACAAATCGCTTTGAGCAAACCCTAGTGTTATATTTCGTATTATTCTTTATCAGGCATTAGTATAGGGAAAATCACTGTTTCTTCAGTTTTTAAATCAAATTCAGTGATACAAGTTTAATTTACAGTTGCAGCAAATTAAAAGAATGGTAAGAGTAACTAAATTTAATATTTCACCTATTTCGTTTGAACAGTTAACCATCCGATACCCATTAAGTTCGGGTTTAAACCTTTCCCTCATGTAAACGTGTTTTCACGCATCTGCAAACAGAGTAAACCCAGATCAGACGGCTCCTATGGCAGCTGTCTGATCAGGGTCTGCTCTGTTTGGAATTTGATAGATCGGTTTCTTTACTTTCTAAAATGGCTACAATGTTCCACCTTCCATATTTCATTATAACTATTTTGTAGTAATATTCAGTAGGTATTGAAATTTGGAATAAATACAGATCAGGGAAACGGTTAAATCAATGAGTGAAGAAACAATGGGAGTTGTTCACTCAATTCAAATCATTCCTTATTGATCTGTTCCTCTGTACTAGACGTCGTCTGTGTCATAAAATTAACACATGTCTGTATAAGAAGAAAGGCTATGAAATATATAGTATATATGAGGAAAGGTTAAGAAATTATCATGTCTACATCCTAGCACAGTTGGTTCTTCATAAACCCTTGTCATGTTAGGAATAATGTAACTGGTCATGAGATCTGGACAAAGCTCGAGTATGAGCAACTTTCAACCAGCAGGTCTTTGGTTGTATGTCTTTGACTTAAATATGTACCAAAGTAACCACTTAGCACCTTTATTTGCTTCAACAATCTGTATTAAATTTGGATATAATGTAGACTTTATGACCATAAAACTTCTCCTCTTAAACTGGAAGGTTCTCAGCTTTCATATTTTTACACATAGGATTATGTTCAGCTCCTCTACAAAACGTGTATAAATTATGCCCCTGTGGTCAAAATTGGCCTGGCCACAGAGTAGGCCAGTTTTCTATAGAAACATATAGTCAAAAAATTGAAAATCTTCTCCTCTGAAACTGGAAGGTTCTTAGCTTTTATATTTGGCACATAGCATCATGTTCAGGTCCTCTACAAAAGTTATACAAATTATGCCCCTGGTGTCAAAATTGGCCCCGCACCAGGGGTGGCTAGTTTTTTAAGCAGATTATTGTTCCTGTTTTCTGTGATCAGTTTTCAATAGAAACATATAGTGAAAACATTGAAAATCTTCTCCTCTGAAACTGGAAGGTTCTCAGCTTTCATATTTGGCATATAGCATCGTGTTCAGGTCCTCTACAAAAGTTATATAAATTATGCCCCTGGGTTCAAAACTGGCCCCACCGCAGGGGTGGCCAGTTTTCTATAGAAACATATAGTGAAAACTTTGAAATTATTCTCCTCTGAAACTTGAAGGCCATACGATCTGGACAAAGCACGAGTATGAACAACTTTCAACCAGCAGGTCTATGGTTGTACATGTATGCCCTTAACTTAAATATGTATCAAAGTAGCCACTTACCACCTTCATTTTCTTCAACGATCTTTATTAAATTTGGAAATTATGTAGACTTTGTGACGATAAGATCATGGCGTATGTTGATTATAGGTAATATCTGAGATGTAGGTAAAGTGGAATATGCTCTTGGTGTTAACCCTTTACTCCATAAATACGCTTACCTACGTTTCTGCAAACAGAGTAGACCAAGATCAGACGGCTCCTGTAGGAGCCGTCTGATCAGAGTCTGTTCGGTTTGCTTATGAAATAATATAGATAAACTTCTTCAGTTTCTGCCATCGCCAAAAACCCCTATGCCCATTTGCTATTTTAACAATTAATCTAATTATTGAAACAAGTTTTGTTTAACCCTTACTCTATGAATATTCATGTAAGAAACAATGACATCATGAATATTAATTAGATTTATTTTATAATGGCACACAAATATGAATATTTGGCCATGGCAGAAACTGCATAGTCATATTTATATTATTTCATAAGAAAATAGCAGAACCTGATCAGATGGCTCCTACAGGAGCCGTCTGACCTGGTCCTACTCCGTTTGCAAAGGCGTATAAAGGCATATTCATGGAGAAATTGGTTCAAATAAGGTTCTCCACTGTAAGGAAACTACTGTTAATTCTGATCAGTGAAAGACGGTATAGATCCTGATTTAACTGCCTCATAATTATCCGGACGGAAGTTGCTCTTCTTTTGCCTGATTTTATAAATTTCCGAGTACTTTCTTTCACATAATCGCAGTCATTTTGTATCATTCCAGGTGAACCATGTGTAGTTCAAGTTCATGCAGTCGGAATGAATGGAAGTACGCATTGTGTGCCATTTTAGATGCTCGCATCGATCCTGATGTCGTCACCGTGACATACATTAAAGAAAAGAGTCTTGTCGATACCCTTAACAGGACCATTGGCGGTGAAAGCTGGGCGAGCATACAGTCTGTGTATGAGTATAAGCTCATAAATAAGCAGCCAAGTTTCACAGGGCATGTTTACTTGGTTTTCCAAACGAGCAACTTCTGGTGGTCCTTAGAGAAAGATTCCAAGGGGATAACTCTACAGAGGAGCACAAATCAAGAATGTGTGAGGGACAACTGTAAAAATGCTCCCAGAAGCGGAAAGATTCTACAGACAAAGAAGGATATGGGACGAATCACGGTTGGGGAACTCATCAGCTGGTTGTACAACAGGGGAGAACTCACTAAGGGCTACCATTGGTGGAAAAGTAATTGTAAGAAATTTGCTCGAGATGCCTTTGATAAGATGTTGGGAACAGATGGTCAGGACAAATTCACCCCCGTGTAAAGTATTTTTACTTTGAGATAAAGAACCATTTCTAAGTATGTGAATTTTATAATGCTGACATCGTAAAAAGGTGTCTACTACAACAGATTTGCCTCCCTTAATCATATGTATTGAACAAGATTGTATAAATAATTTAAGCACGGGATTATACAGTCTAAATGTACATTGTGCAAACAGGAAGTATTCGGGGAACATATTGTTTTAGACAAGAATGATTTTCTATCCCTTTGTTTTTCCAAAAGTTTAACCACTTTAAACTTGACCTTGTCTTTTAAAATTTACATCTGATCAGGTTCTGCTCTGTTTGCTTTTTGAAATTCTATAGAGAAATGGCAAAAATGTCCCATGTTCATGTGACAATGATGTGCCATTATGAAAATATAATCTAATAAATATTCATGATAGCATTATTCCTTACATAAATGTTTCATGGAGTAAATGGCTAATACTTATATTGGTTAAAGCTTTCCCTGTTGAATATTCATAGACAAAATAATGAAATAGTGAATATTAATTTGCTGATTTTTTTTTATAATTGCATATGTACACTGGTTTTTTTGGCATTGGTACAAACTGTAGAATCAGATAAGTAGAACCTCTCTATAACGGCCACTAAATTGTGTTCATTAGTTGGTATTTTGGGCAGGTGGCTGCTTAAAACAAGGTGAAAGTAAAACAACGTTCCTATAGGAGCGTTATGTTTTACTTTCACCTTACTGTAAGCACCCACCTGCCTTTAACATGAAATAATTGATGTAATTTAATGGTCGTTATAGAGAGGTTTTTCTGTATCTCGTATTTTCATAAGCAAACAGAACAGACCCTGATAAGGCAGTTCCTATAGGATCCAATTGAACTGGGTCTACTCGGTCTGCAAATGCATGGAAAAGCATTTATATGAGGGAAAGGGTTAAATACTGTAGGCACATCAGCTTTCCACTCATCCCTTTCATGTTTCACTTTGTCGTGTCGGGGAATTATCTCCACAAAATATTTCCATTGATCTCAAAACAGTAATTTGACAAGTTGTTTTAATGTTTGTTGAAATTTGGTGGGTTTTTTTACTGTTTTATGTTTGCTTTTATGATTTTATTTTTAGGAAAACAAGATCATGACCTGCACTGCATTACTTTGGTTAAAAATTAAATACCAGTATATTTTCACATACAATGTCCTCCATTTTTATGTGTATTACAGGAAAATTAGAGTCACAAAAATTTGTATAATTATGATATATTGTAATGCGTAGTGAAATCAACATATTTAAAATGATTAAGCCTTTACTCCATAAAAAGGCCTATTTACAACTTTTCAAACTCAGACCAGATGGCTCCTGTATGATTTACTCTGTTTGTTTATGATATTCTACAGATTCTGTCATGGCCACATATTCCCATGTTCTTGTGTCATTATAAAAAAGGATTTAATTAATATTCATGACTTCATTATTTCTTACATGAATGGAGTAAAGGGTTAAGTGTACAGTATCCCATAGTGTGACACAATATTTATCTGTTCCAAGGTTTACTGACTTTCATTTATTCAAGCGTTTAGCCCTTACAATGTTGCGTTTTCAAATGGACTCTTCCAACACTCTTAACAGGTCAAGCTTATGGTGAATATATAGGGATTTTTAAAGAAAATTTATCATGACAAACAGTGGAGACCCTGATAAGAGGGCTCCTAGAGGATCCCTCTCATCTGGATCTACACTGTTTGCATTGGACATTAGTGACTCTTGTCCCGCACAGTAAGGGTTAAAAAACCAAACAGCTTGGATGCAGATACGATGCCAAGTTACTTGGCGTTTCACATGGATCCAAGCTGATATAAATACTGATCAGGTTTGACTTATCAGGACAAGGTTAATATTATATATACAATGTAGTTAGGGCAATTGTTTTTACAATACAAACAGCTATTTCATTAACCCATCAGCCAAAATTGCAATTGCATTGACCCACCGTTTTGATATTCTCAGATGTGTGTAGTATTTCATAAGTGTTACAAACTCATTATTTGTTAGCTCGTCTGTTTTGCAAAGAAACCAAAGATGATGTATTGCCATAGTGTTGTTGTTGTTGTTGTTGTTGCTGTTGTTAGTGTCATAGGCGTTGTGGAAAAATAGTGACACTTGATCATAGTAGAAACATTCAAAGTCGGTACAGCTATATCTATCAAACTTAAGAATGTCATACAACTTTGATGTCTTTGTGACCTTGACCCACCAACCCAACAGGGAGGAATGTGAATTGGATTTCTCACACCAACACTTGTAGTAGAAGTAGATTCCTAGGTAAACTAGAATAATCTAATCCTCTAATTAAACTCTAATATTTTAGTAAATGTAAATGAGCCTTGTATGCGAACATTGCAGATATCTTCCAGGTTCCTGCATTATTAAGTAGTATTTACAAGGCTCACTTGTTCTGTTTGAATGGATACCTTAACCCTTTCCTCCATAAATACGCCTTTCTATGCCTCTGTAAAAGTCAGTTTTTGAAACCATTGTGATAAATATTGATCACAATGGGTTTAGAAGTACAAAATTCTAGAGTTTTCCTTTCCTCTAGTTAATGCTCCTTTTCGGTAGATTTATTCAAAGAGGTAAGATCTAAAAATAGCCTATGAGGGAATGGGTTAAATGCCATTATCAGTAGCTCAGGAGAAATAGATAACAAAATGTTATTTTAGAATTGTAGCTAATGACATGTTTTGTAGACAGTAATTGGTTAGAGTGTAAAGAATTGAATGACTGTTCTAAGATAAACTCTACTGCATATATATTGCTTACCTTATCAAATGTTTGACGAGAAAGGCGACAATGTGACTTTAGCAAACAGTGTAGACCAAGATCAGCTTTTGGGTTGGTACAAAACATTTGAGCAGAGTCTAGTCATAGTCAGTTTTCCACTACCTTTGTAAATACAGTAGAACCCCGCTAATGCGACCACCTAAAAGAAGTGTAATTGTGGGTGCTAGATGCAGGTGGTAGCTTAATGCAGGACAAAAGTAAAACAGAAAGCTCCTTGAGGAGCTTTCTGTATTACTTTTGCCCTGCATTAAGCAACCACCTGTTTATAAAGACGCCAATGTTTATTCATTAAGTGGTCGCATTAGCGGGGTTTTACTGTACTGTATAATCTAATGTGGCGGCTGATCTGGGTCTACACTGTATGGAGGTGTATGTAAGCTCCTTTTCTCAGGAAGAAGGTTATTTTGATAGGACTTGTGTAAAATATGTTGTGATTAGTTGTTGTGTGAAATAAGTTTAGATGGTTAGTAGAAAATGTATTCTGTTGCATTTGTCAGTCAATCATTTTATACTGTATTTTTGTACGTTTTTGTACCGGGCAGTCAATATATTATATACTGCATTTTTGTGCATTTTGTTTTCTGTTTTGGCCAACTCTCTCTCTCTCTCTGTATCCCTCTCTTTCTCTGTCTCTCTCTCTATCTGTCTGTCTGTCTGTCTGTCCGTCCGTCCGTCCGTCCGTCAGTCTGTCAGTCTGTCTGTCTGTCTCTGTCTGTCTGTCTGTATGTCTGTCTGTCTGTTTGTCTGTCTCTCTCTCTCTGTCTCTCTCTCTCTGTTTCTCTCTGTCTCTGTCTCTGTCTGTCTCTCTGTCTCTCTCTCTCTCTCTCTTTGTCTCTGTCTCTCTCTGTCTCTGTCTGTCTCTCTCTCTGTCTCTCTCTGTCTCTCTCTCTGTCTCTCTGTCTCTCTCTCTCTCGACTTCTTCTTCATTTTTCACTTTTGAAAAATCTTCATGAAAAACACACATCATAACAACACTGCTGAGGCCCTAATTTACCCGGCGTTTCTTCTACAGTAAAATCTCAATACTACGAAATTTTAGTAATGAAAAAGTTATGTGTTTGTAGGCAAGTGGATGCTTAATGCATTAAGCTGCCACCTGTGCTAAAGATCAATAATGGTACGTATTTGAATGTTCGTAGTATCGAGTTTTTACTGTAACTCCAAATTGTTTACAGAAGGTTGTCAGAGATTCGCCATTAGCAGCGAGAGATCTCACCATTGACATTCATGAACTCATACATTTTCAAACAGTTCGGATCTAGATCAGTAAGATGCATTCCGTCAGAATATAACTGGTTTTTTATTTTGTAGAAATACAGTAAAATCTCGATTATTCGAACACTAAAATACGAATTATCGATTTTAAGACCGGTGGCATGTCAATTCATGGTGAAAGTCATGCAGAGCTTTCTGCATGACTTTCACCATGCATTAAGCAGTCACCTGCCTAAAAGGGTCAAAATTCTTCTATACAGAAAATTCGAATAATCGAGATTTTACTGTAATATATACCCGAGCTTCTACTTTTAAAAAAATAACGAAAAGGTTTGCAAAAACACCAACAGTCTTAACCCTTTCCTAACCAACATTTTCCCTGTTCTATATTTATTCCAAATTTGAATACCTACTGAGTATTCATGGGGGGGGGGGGGGGGGGGGAAACAGTCATAATAAGATATGGAAGGTAGAACATTGTAGCCATTTTAGAAACGAAAGAAACATATCTACGAATTCCATTAGCAAAACAGAACAGACCCTGATCATACTGCTCCTATATGAGCCGCCTGATATGGGTCTACTATGTTTGCAAATGCGTAAAAGACGTCTATATATGAAGGAAATGGTTAAAAAAGGCTTGGATTTAGAATAGATACATGTTTTGTGCAAACAGATTAGACCACCGTCAGACGGCTCCAGTAGACTTGTCTACCAAGAGTAAAATTTCCCATATGCTATTCTTTAAATCACACTAATAAATATTCATGATGTCTTGATTTTAACGAATATTCATGAGGTAAAGGATTAAACCCCACAAACAGGTCCTACTAGACCAAAACAATATTGCTATTAAAGTATTGTACATTGTACATGTATTGTCATATTTTGTCGTCTGCAAGCTTTGTCGTCTGCTACAATTTTCATTTCTTTATTTTTGTTCATTTTTGTTCCACAGTAACAAACAGCTTGGATCCTGATTAGACGCCGAATTACTCGGCATCTGGATCCAAACTGCTTGCATAGGTATAATTACAGAGGCGACATTGGCAGCGAAAGAGTTAACCCGTTACTCCATAAATACTCCTGTCTACGTCTTTGCAAACAGAGTAGATCCAGATCAGGGTATTTTTTGTTTGCTAAAGATGTGATTTAGGTATGTCAATTATTCTAATTTATTTTATATTCATGGTGTAACTATTGCTTGCATAGATTTAATATTCATTGAGTAAAGGCAGGGTTAAAGTACTATAATATATGCTTATTAGCATTTTCTTTTTGTCCAGTATCCGCAGTTAACCCCAGTCGCGATTTAACCCTTTCCTTCAGATACAAACACCTTTTGGCGCATTTACAAACAGAGTAGATCCAAATCAGACCGCTTCTATAGGACCGTCTGGTCAGGGCCTGCTCTGTTTGCTCATGAAACTATACTAGATCGGACTCTACATATTCTGTCGTCAATGCCAAAAAATCGTGTGTACATTTAATGCAATAAAAAAATCATAAATAAATAATTGCTTTTCTCATGAACAGGTAAAGGGTGAAAGCGCAGTCTTGGATGTCTCATCGCTTTGTTTGAGATCCAATTAATCTGCCAATTTTGACACTCGGCCAACAGCTTCTCCAAAACTTAAAAACAAGTTGCTCTAACCCTTTACTCCATCATTTACGCCTTTCTACATTTTTTGCAAACAGGATCTGCTGTGCGTGCTTGTGATATAGAATAGATCTAGGCCCTATATGATTCTACAGTTTCTGCCATGACCAAGATTTCTGTGTCAATATGCTATTATCACAAATTAATCTCATTAATATTCAATACAGCATTATTTCTTATATGAATATTCATGTAGGAAATGGGTCAGTTAGTATCTCTGGTTGCAGCCAGTGAATCATTAGTAAAACCGACATGCCTAGGTTTCTCGTCTAATTCCGATAAGCACTGATGCACTCGGAACTATACGCCTCAGTTATTTCTATATTCCGAACCCTGGCGGAATACGGCGAGTAGTTACGATTGGCACACTACTATGACACCGTGCTATTTTAAGATTGTTGGTTGTATAACACCTTTCTATTTTTAGCTAATCACGTGTTTTGTATGCCTGCTCGTTCGTTGCGAAACTACATGCTGCACGTGAATTACACACAATCTGGGTAATCTAGTTTCCGAACAACTTTCAAGAACCTGTGGATTTGCTAGTTTGAAACAAACTTACAAGGGTCACGTCCAAAACACGGAAGCAGATACTTATTTACTCAGTTCATGTTATTTCCGCTTAGGCATACCGTTTAATTGCAGGTAAGTGCCATTTCAAATGACTTATAATCTATAGTCTATTTATTTGAAAATTGGTTTCAAGTGGTGTTGACTTAGGTCTGATAGGCCATCCATTTTGAATGAGATCCAGTTAGGACCGTGTCTTTTCGACCGCATATTGTCGGATTTTGTTTACGGTAATTATGATGCATGTATATACATATGAATTATAATATGATATTAGATCTATATTATTATGTAGGCCTAATTTGATAAATTTATGGAAAACACATTTTAAATGTTCGAGGATATAGATCTCATTCATCTCTTTAGGATCAGAGTCATTCATGTCATGGACTTAATGTGAAGTAAAATTTGTGTGTATTTATACTCAAGTCACTATTAATATGCACCATATATAGCTTTGTGATGGATACTCATCTTAGGACATTGCCTGCAAACTGTAGGCTACAGACAATCTTAAACGTGCCAAGGCATATACACACGTGCATATGGTTAAAATGATAGAAAATGCTAAAAATGCATTAAAATGACTTAATGTATGCATCATAATATTCATTAGGATTCTACAACTTGGAACACAATATATGACTGTGAATATTAACCCTTTCCCTCATATAAACATGTTTTAAATCACTCATTTGCAAACAGAGTTGACCCAGATCAGACGGCTCCTCTAGGATCAGGGTCTACTCTGTTTGCTAATAGAATTTGATAGATCTGTTTCTTTAATTTCTAAAATGGCTACAATCACGAAGTAAATACTAACCAATATCATACATACGCTGTTTTTTTCTTAACCATTCACTTCCATAGGAGCCATCGGTTCAGATCTGAGTCTGCTCGTTTTGTAAATGCATGAAAAAGCGTTTGTATGATAAAAAGGAAAGGGTTTAACCCGTTACTCCATGAATATTCATGTAAAAAATAGGGTAGTTATGGATATTAATTAGTTTATTTTTTTACATTGACACATGTACACTGAAATTCTTGGCTATATGGCAGAAACTGTAGAATCATATCTATATTATATAATGAGCAAGCAGAGCAAATCCTGATCAGACAGCTCCTCTAGGAACCATCTGATCTGGATCTACTCTGTTTGCAAAGACATAGAAAGGCGTATTTATGGAGTAAAGGGTTTAATAGTTTGTGCAAACGGCCAAACCATGTGACTCAGTCTTCTGGCTGAAAAATTAAATTATCACAACTTTGTATGTTATTACTTAATTTAAACCCTTTTCCCATTAAGGATGGATTTATGGTGACCTTTGTTAACAGTTTGGCTCCAGATGTCGCTATAACTAACTTAATTATTATCACTGTTTCACAGAGTGCTTTCTGAAATTAAATGGAAGAGAAATAACGTTTTAGAATTAACCCGTTCTCTCCTACTAGTTGGCACCTTTTTCCGCCTCCGCAAAACTCATTTATTGAAACCACTGTGATAAATAGCTAGAGCATTAATTTGCTCCATAGGAGCAAATGCTCTATATATCACAATGTCTTCAAGACTACACAATTCTAAAATGCTTCTTTTCTGTAGTTAGTGCTCCTTTTCGGTAGATTAAGTCAAAGAGTGTGGGTCAAAAAATAGTCTAGGAGGGAAAGAGTTAAAGCACTGACCACAATGAATATTTATATAAATTATGAAAGTGTTGAATGGGCCACTATCAGCATGTGGTGGTTAGGTAAATTAGGCATGAATTAAATTAGCATGGACCTTTAGATTTTAGCTCATTTGAGTATGCTTAAATTGTAAGATATCTTTATTTATAGTCGGTTTACATCAACAAATAAACACTAGCTTTGAAGCTACTGTCCGACATAATCAGATTATCCAGTAACAATACAAACAAACAACCTAAAGATAGAAACCTGTAAAAATAGAAAGTATTTTAAATAAATAGTATATCACATAATTATAGTTTCATTAAACAGCAAAATATAATTTATTATGGAAAAATGCACTGAGCAGTAGTCAATGTCAGTAGTTCTCATAAGACAGTATGATGGTCAAAGGGAAGTAACTCGTACAAGTCCCAAACTTATTTAAATATGAGTTAATTCCCTTGACTTAGCAAAAAACTACAATCAAATAAGATGCTTGTAGACATACCCAAAGTCCAATGTACCTACCCTCTAGCCCTGCCCTCAGACTCCGACTGAGATATCAGATGCTGAGCATAAGGCCAATCGGTTAGTATGAAATTCAAAGGCTAAGTATCATACAACTGTGATAAAAGATCAACCACGCTGGTAAGCATAAAAGACTAATAAAAACTGACAAATAAACCAAACAAGAGAGCCATGATAACCCCAATATTCCTCACCAGACAAACAGAGGAGAGGATTTGTAATTTTTCACAATGTTTCTATAGAATAACTGGCCACCACTGAGGCAGGCCTAATTCTGCCATAGGGCCATGATACATACAACTTTTGAAGAGGAAATTTCACAATATGTTTCTATTTAAAACAATCGACTTGAGGGGGATGACCTCATTGTTAACCCTTTTCTCCATGAATATGCATGTGAGAAACAAAATGTTTTTAAAATTACGTAGACTAATTTTTCTTAAATCAGCCCATTGACACATGATCATAATCATAATAATAATTTGATTACCCATTTCTGTACATCCATAGGTAAGTCTGTACGTAAGCTCCACAAATCTTTTGTGTCCAACTCTTCATGCACCAATAGAATGATTTACCTAAAACGTTCACAGATGAACAATGTAGATGTGGAAATGTATGTGAAGAAGGGAATTTTTGCTCTGACTATTTTTACCAGAGTAATGGAACTCTGAAACTTTATTCACTATATGACAGTGAAAATTGCTTGATTTAAAGACAATTTTGGTAGAGTCACTGGCATCCGACAAATTGCCCTATTGATGCAATTTTAAATTATTTCTTACTCGAACATTCATTTAACCCATTACCTCATAGGCTATTTTTAGATCCAACCTCTTTGAATAAATCTACCAAAAGGATCATTATCTAGAGAAAAGGAAAATTTTCAGAATTTTGTAGTTTGTAACCATTGTGATGAATAGGGCATTTGCTCCTATAGGAGCAAATGCTATATTTATCACAATGGTTTCAAGAAGTGACTTTGACAGAGGCACAGAAAGGCTTATTTATGGAGGAGAGGGTTAAAGATAGTGTTATCCATCTAGTTCTTTACGGAAGTAAAGTCAGCACATTTGTATCTTATCGCTCCCCTGTTCATTTTTTTATGGCAGAAATAATGACATTATGAATATTTATTAACTTAATGTTTATGATATCATATTTTTTGGTATTGATAGAAACTGTTTAGTCAGATCTATTATTATTTCATAAACAAGCAGAGCAGACCCTGATCAGACAGCTCCTACAGTATAGCACACTTTAAATTATTGATAATGATTGAGTCTGTACATTAGATAAACATACCAAGTATAAGTATAAATAGATAAATATCTAAAACATGTTAGCTAGGTGCTTTAACCCACAGGGGGCCATTTCGTGGGTCTACATGGTCTAAAAGGTCAAAAAAATTGATTGGGTCGATTTATATATAAAATAACACTAAATCGACCTAATCAATTTTTTGACTTTTTAGACAATGTAGACCCACGAAATGGCCCCCTGTACTTTAACCAATATCTAAAACATGTTAGATAGGTGCTTTAACCAAAATATATAAAACATGTTAGCTAGGTGCTTTAACCAATATCTAAAACATGTTAGAGAGGTGCTTTAACCATTCCCCTGTTTATTCCAAAGTTCCATACCTACTGAATTCAGAATATTCATGGACAAAATAGTTATAACAAAATATGAAAGGTAGAAAATTGTAGCCATTTTAGAAAGTAAAGAAACATCTTTCAAATTCCATAAGCACACAGAGCAGACCCTGAAAAGATGGCTCTTATAGGAGACTTCTGATCTGGGTCTACTCTGTTTTTAAATGTGTTAAAACACATTTATATGAAGGAAAGGGTTAAAAATCTTCCAGTTTTTTTACGGTAGCTAGTTTTACATTTCAGACCACCATGGACAAGGTAATGTTGATATCCTTCTTTGTGTCATTTGTGACATCAAATGAAAACCCTTTGGTTGTGGAACAACAACAGCCCCTTGTTCATCCATCAAGGATTGATGTAGGTCTGCCACAGAAACTACCAGCATTTTGCAATGGTCTGCAGTGTCCACCATTCAGATTGGTAAATAAAACTGAGGTAAGAAACCAATAAGCAGGGTGACATTATCCATCAATCTGTCTATATGGCATGCTTTTTTGGTCATATTTTTAGCTCACCAGGCATGAATTAATCTCAAAGGCACACTGTTGGGATCACACTTTGTCTGTGATTGTGCATTATCCATTGTTTGTTGTCTGCAATTCTTTAACAAAACCTTCTCCTATAGGAGCGGTCTGATCTAGGTCTACTCTGATTGCAGATATGTGAAAACAGTCGTTTATATGAATTTCTCTTCCAAATCCTTGACTGTCTGAGACATTTAAACCCTTTCCTCCATAAATACGGCTTTCTACGCCTCTGTAATAGTCACTTCTTGAAACCATTGTGATAAATAGAACATTTGCTCCATAGGATCAAATGCGCTATTTATCACAATGGTTTCAAAACTACACAATTCTAAAATTTTCTTTTCCCCTAGTAAATGCTCCTTTTGGGTAGATTTATTCAAAGAGGTAGGATCTAAAAATAGCCTATGGGGGAATGGGTTAATTGTTTACTTTTTGAAAACCAATACAAGTAAGAAATAATAACTGTATGAAAGGTAATTAGCTGGATTTTTATAATGACATTATGAAGAATGGAAAGTTTTACTATTACAGAAACTATAGAATCAGATCTATATAATTCCATAAGCAAACAGAACACACATTGATCAGATGGTTCCTGTAGAAGCCTCTGTAAAAGTCACTTTCTGGAACCAAAACTACACAATTCTGAAATTTTCCTTCTCTAGTTATATCCAGGTTAGAAGACATATATTTCAGGCACAGGGTTAAATTAGAAGAGCCACTATTGGGTTGAGAAATTAGAGATTTAAATACATGAAACCTCACAAATCTTGGAATAATATAATCATTATATCTGATTCTATGGTATCTTTTATCGCAAAATATTCATGTGTTAATATATGCAGTTTTAAAAAGAATCTTATCAATATTCATGATGTCATCATGTCTTACATGAATATTCATGGAGTAAAGGGTTTAGGGATAATATCACCAGTGAGGCATCTCTGGCCTATATGGACACCATTCTGTAGTAGTTAACCCATTCCCGCATATAAACACCTTTTGACGCTTCTCTAAAAGTCACTAGAAACCATTGTGATAAATAGAGCAATGCTCTGTTTATCACAATGGTTTCAACACTACATAATTCTAAAATTTTCCTTTTCAATAGTTAATGCTCATTTTCGGTAGATTTCTTCAAAAAGGTTGGATCTAAAAATAGCCTATGCGGGAATGGGTTAATTGAGTGTTTGGATTAATGAGGTTTTATGCCATTTATCTACAACTACATAATGTTATGTAATAGCTGTGCATTTGATGTGAAATCAGTCCTTGTGATGTTTTTAAATTTTTAGGAGTATGAGTTGAGGGAATATCTCAGTACAAGCTGGATGGCTACAGAGCTTAAAGGTGTGTCCTATAAGAAAGCATCTTACACAATGTTCATGAGACTGTTCCGATACATACAGGGAGCTAATGTGGACGGTAAGTCAGAGAAACCTATTTGATAGTTTTAACTCTTTTATACTCCATGAATATTCAGGCAAGAAATAATGACATCATGGAAATTAATTTACTGATTTTTTATAATGGCACTATGAACAAGTGATTTATCAGTGCGACAGAATCTGTATTATATAAAATGTAAACCGAGCAGGCCCTGACCAGACACCTCCTACATGGGCCATCTGATCTGGGTCTACTTTGATGGCAAAGGCATACAAATGCATATTTTTGGTGTAAAGGGTTGACACTTTTGTAAGTACAAAATCTAATGGGGCAAAGTACTGATGACCTGATGACCAGGGTCTGATGACCTGATGACCAGGGTCTGAAGACCTGATGGTCAGGGTCTGCTCTGTTTGCTTATGGATATGATTCTAAAGTTTCTGCCGAGGCCAAAAATTCCCATGCCCATGTGCTACCATGAAAATTAATCTAATATTCACGACATCATTTTTTTCTTCCATGAATATTCATGGAGTAAAGGGTTAAATCCTCTGAGAAGATACACATGAGCATCAAGACGACATACTCTTTTAACCCTTTCCCTGTTCTACGTTTATTCCAAATTTCAATACCTACTGAATATTCATGAGCAAACTAGTAATAATGAAATACGGAAGGTGGAACATTGTAGCCATTTTAGAAAGTAAAGAAACCGATCTATCAAATTCCAATAGCAAACAGAGCAGACCCTGATCAGACGGCTCCTCTAGGAGCCGTCTGATCTGGGTCTACTCTGTTTGCAAATGCGTGAAAACACGTTTATATGAGGGAAAGGGTTAAAGGAACAGCCTGTAAATATAAGATAAAGTTTAGCATATTGAAAAAATACATATAAGGTAGATCTATATAGATATATTAAAATCTCAAATTTAATATAAATATTTGTTACATACATTTATGATTCTAAAAAGATTCCTATAAAGTTTTAGACCTAAGACAATATTGTTTTAAAATTATTAATGCATGTGTTAAAGTCTCACATTACTAGATCAAGGGAGGCAATGCTGACATAGTTAAATTAAAAAAAACTTAAAAGGTGTCTACAACAGATTTGCCTTCCATAATCATATTTGTATAGGAGGAAAATAAAACCAAGACTAGAGTATTAGGCACGGAATTATACAGTATATTTCTGTAATTTAGAATTATTATCATTACAGTTTGAGAAGATACTTATATTATCATGTGTCAGTAGGGCATATCAATGTAGTCCAGACCCAAGCTGTCTCTGAATTCAGTGTTACCTTTACAGTACTAACTTGGCTCAAATGACATATGCTAATATAAGACAGTTCATGCAGTAACTAAAAGCAAACATCCACATATAAAGCAAAGAATTCTTATGAACAACAATAGGGCCGTGTACATTGTAAAATCATGCTGCTCATGCTAAGAGAGCATTTTTATTTAATGTTTATCTGTCTATTTATTTGCTTATTTATATTTTTAGCTCACCAGAGCACAAAGTGCTCAGGGTGAGCTTTTGTGATCGCCAGATGTCTGTCGTGCGTCGTCCGTCGTCGGGCGTCAACAATTTGAACCTTTAAAAATCTTCTCCTCTGATTCTACAGGGTTCTCAGCTTTCATCTTTGGTACATAGCATCACCTATAGGTCCTCTACAAAAGTTATATAAATTATACCCCTGGGGTCAAAATTGGCCCTGCCCCAGGGGTTTTCAGTTTTCAATAGAAACATATAGTAAAAACTTTGAACATCATCTCCTCTAAAACTAGAAGGTCCTCAGCTTTCATATTTGGCACATAGCTTCAACTTCAGGGCTTCTACAAAAGTTAGATAAATTATGCCCCTAGGATAAAAATTGGTCCCACCCCAGGGATTAACAGTTTTTTGTAGCTGACTACATAAACAGCCCATGGGATCACTAGTTATGCATAGGAAAAACTTTAAAAATATTCTTGTCAGAAACTACATGTCCCAGAGCTTAGATATTTGGTGTATAGATTTACTTAGCATAACTTTATGAGTTTTATAAGTATCATAGTTCTGGGGTTAAAATTGGCCCTGCCCTGTGTGTATATATACTTCTTTACACCAGAAATTACATTCTAATGGTTTCTCCTTAATATCACTCTTAGCTGAGACCAGTCAGAGGGAGTTCTTATATAATCACCCTTAGCCTGATCAGTAGAGTAGAAATTGTGTTTAGACAAATAACACACACTCATTTAAGATTGAGAATACTTTGGATAATTCTCAAAATGCAGAATACTCTTCAAGCTTTTTTCCATACCTATGCCCTGCATTAAGCTACCAGCTATCAATATAGAGCATATCTGTTGTGAATTTCAGATTAACTCTTTGCATGCTGGGTAATTTTGTGATCTGCTAAATTGTTGTCTGCAGCCTATTCACAAGTTATCCTAACTACACACTTTCTTTCTGAGTTTTTAGTCCAGTCTCATTGACAAACAGTTTGGATATCAGATCAGACACCACATTATGTTGGCCCTGATCTGGATCCAAACTGTTTGCATAGGTCATTAGTGGTGGGAGAATCCCACTACACACTTTCTTTCTAAGTTTTTCAGAAGTTCAGTCTCATTGACATTCAGTTTGGATATCAGATCATGCACCACATTATGTTGGCCCTGATCTGGATCCAAACTGTTTGCATAGGTCATTAGTGGTGGGAGAATCCCACTACACACTTTCTAAGTTTTTCAGAAGTTCAGTCTCATTTACAAACAATTTGGATATCAGACCAGGCCCCACATTATGTGGGGCCTGATCTGGATCCAAACTGTTTTGCATAGGTCATTAGTGGTGGGAGAATCCGCCTCTAGCATCCAAAGAATACAAGTTCCAGTGGTCTAATGCTCTATCCATTCTTTCACTACATTCTTTTAGCATCATGTTCAGGTCCTCTACAAAAGTTATTTATAAATTGTGTCCCTGGGGTCAAAATTGGCACCGCCCCTGGGGTGTTAAGTTTTCAATAGAAACATATAGTGAAAACTTTGAAAATCTTCTCCTCTGATTGTCTGGTGAGCGATGTCAGGGCCATTCTGGCCCTCTTGTTAGATAAAGTAACACCAACAGTTTGGATCCTACCTGAGTCCTCTCAGTTTTATAATAGCACAGAAGATTGCACCAAACTGCTATCTTTCTAAGCATGATTTAACAGTGTGTTATTAGCTAATAAACCAAAAATATAGACTGAATAAATGACTAGCTTAGTTATTGAAAAGCTTCATACATAATATAGATGCACATGTGATTCTATAGTTTCTGCCATGAAAAAAAATTCAAATGTGCCTGTGCCATTGTAAAAACTTGGCTAATATTCATGACGTCATTATGCTTTACATGAATATTCATTAATTGTGAGCACTCATCACATCTGCATGTTAACTCTTCCTAATATAAATGTTTTTTCACGTCTTTGCAAACAGAGTAGACCTTGATCAGGGTTATGGTATGCTTATGGTATAATATAGATTTTATTCTGCAGTGTCTGACTTGGTCAAAATGTCCTTTGGTCACATGCTGATATATAAAGATTAATATAATTAATATTCATGATGTCTTTGATTTTTAAGATGGATTTTCAGCAGGGAAAGGATTACTATTGGCTCATGATTCTGAGTTTGAAGACCAGTGAATGACTAGCATATGCACACTGTCTATACATATTTAGTTGTTTACACTCTAGCATCCACATTTTCTCCAGCAAGTTTGCCCATTTATTCCATATATTCATCATTTTATGCCTTTGTAAACTGAGTAGACCCAGATCAGACAGTTCCTGTAAAAGTCATCTGGATAGAGTCTGTTCTGGTGCTTATGGTTTGCCCTCATAGAAAAGTTTACAAATTAATATTCATGATGCCATTGTTTCTTCCATGAATATTCATAGAGTAAAGGGTTAATAATACTTGATATTGCCGTGTATGGTCATAAGATCTCAGCCAAGGCTGATTATGGACAGTATCAGATTTAATAGTTTGTCAAGAGTTATGTTTCCTTGAATTATCAGAAAAAGAATATTTTGTGATGTTTTCACTCTGGAACCTTTAATTATCTCTCCACAGATTTAGTAATGTATGTTTATAAGTCTTGGCCACTCATTTGTCGTCCCAGTAGGTCTAGAGTTATGTGCCTTGGATTTAACATTTCCTTGATGAATATTTATGGAGGAAATCATTATATCATGAATATTTATCATAAGAGGTAATCTGATCAGGGTCTACTCTGTTTGCAAAGATGTAAAATGGCATTTGTATGAAGGAAAGGGTTAAAAACAAATTTTAAATTTTACCATGAATTCACTCTAGCAACTTTTTGTATCAGAGTTATAAATTGTTTGTGTGATTATAAGATTTTGGCTTAGTATGATTTGACAGAATTGAAACAGTAGATCTAGAGCTATTATGTTTCTTAACCCACTGTCTGATAGAGATGCCTTTTATTGCCTTTCCAACCCAGATCAGAAGATTCCTGTAGATCAGGGTCTGCTGTTTTCTTATTAAATAATATACATGTAGGTTAAATACTACAGTTTCTGCAGTGGACACACAATTCCTTGTATGACGCCTTTAAAATGAAAGTAACTTTATTATAATAGGGAAGAAGATACCCATGACATGCCCTGTTATCAATAAGATCATTCCTGGCCAGGGGCCAACTTGTGAGGATGACTTTGTGATGGCCTTCTTCAACGATCCTGCAAAGGGCAAGCCTCCAGGTGCTACAGACAACACTGTATTTGTTAAGACCATGCCAACAATGCAGGTCTATGTCAGGTAAGTAGCTTAATACTAAATTGAATACAGACATTTCAGATGAAGCAGGTCCATAATCATTCAAAAGTCTATATACATGTAGTTTGAACTTCGAAGAGTTAAATTTGATTAGAGTACTCATTTTCGGAATTGAAGTTTTAATTTAATTATAGATTCCACTCAGTATGAAAGACATAAACTCCCATGAGCCCTCTCATCTGGCTCTACACTGTTTGCAAGTGACGATGCATGTGTGTCCTGTGCATTCAAAGAGTTAATAAAATGTTTATATTTACTTTTTTCAGGTCATCTTTACTTTGCTGAGATTATTATTTACATTTCACACTTTATTATGTACCTTTTTAGGTCATTATGTACATTTCTCATGTCATTATTATACCCCCACAAACGAAGTTTTGGTGGTGAGGTGGGGGGGGTGTTATACTGGAGTCCCCATGTCCGTTCGGTTGCCCGTCTGTCCGTTTGTTCATCTGACTTTTTCGGATCATAACTTCCAAAGTATGAAAGCCACTGACTTCAAACTTCATATACAGATAGATCACATTGACCGAAAGTGCAGTTACACAATGTTAGTAACTCTGTATTCAGTATTTCTGGAGTTATTGCCCTTTGTTTTTTTTCTCAAAATCTGGCTTGTCCGGATCATAACTTTCAAAGTATAAAAGCTATTGACTTCAAACTTCATATACAGATAGAACACATTGACCACAATTGCAGTGCACAGGGTCCATAACTCTGTCTTTAGTATTTTTGGAGTTATTGCCCTTTGTTATTTTTGTCAAAATCTAGTTTGTCCAGATCATAACTTCAAACGTATAAAAGTTTTTGACTTCAAACTTTATATACAGATATATTACATTGGCCACCACGGCAGTGCACAAGGTTCGTAACTCTGTATTCAGTATATTTGGAGTTATTGCCCTTTGTTATTTTTCTCAAAATCTGACTTTTCTGGATCATAACTTTCAAAGTATAAAAGTTATTGACTTCAAACTTCATACACAGATAGACCACATTGACCACGAGTGCAGTGCATATGGTCCATGACTCTCTATTCAGTATTTTTGGAGTTATTGCCCTTTGTTATTTTTTCAAAATTTGGCTTGATTTAATAAATAAAACAAATTCAGACCTTTTCTCTGTCATACCTCAACAGAACTTTTTTAAATTTTGCAGTATTGTTGAACACCATCTGAAGTTCTGCACCTGCAATAAAGGTTTTGATTTGTTGCTTCATGCATGAATGAAAGATCTCCCTTTTCATAATTTAACAAATGAAAATTTAGCGGTCAAGAGCTTTATTTCTATAACCCCATCTCTGTGTCAAATGTGCTAGTAAGGGTATTCATCACCTTTAGTGGTAATTCTAGTTTATATTCTCAGGTCATTGTTTACACTAGTCAGGTCTCAGTTTAGATTTATTAGGTCAATTTTTGCATTTCTCTGGTCATTATTTGCACTTGTCATATCATTCTTTGCATCTATTATGCTAACATTTACAGGTAAATTAATTAACTTTCTCCAGTCCTTATGTACAATAGTCAGTTGATTATTTAAATTTCCCTGGTCATTATTATTAAATTTTACACTAGTCAGGTCATTTTTATTTTTCAGGTCATTGTTTACACTAGTCAGGTCTCTATTTACATTTATTAGGTCATTATTTATATTCCTCTGGTCATTATTTATACTTGTCAGATCATTACTTGCATTTGTTAGATCATTATTTACACTAATTAGGTCTTTATTTACATTTCTTAGGTCATTCGGAGGCTTTGCTGAATATGAGGATTACAGAGATGCTGGACTGAAGCTGGCTAAAGCCCTGAACAATGCCGGACTGGCCGGGACCTTTATCACAGATCACTACTATACAGCAGGTTATGACTCACCATACAAACTATTCAAACGTCACAATGAAGTTTGGTTCATCAAAAATAGCAAATAATCCATGAGGCAAAGATGTGTATAATAAAGACTGAAAATACTGTATTTCATTTTGTATAATGCTCTTTTTTTATTATGTGTTATTTTGTCAATATAAAGGAAGTTTCTTTGGCAAACTGTTCAAGTTAGATCTGTCATATCTGGAAATGTTAACCATTTTAATACGTTTCTCCATGAATATTCATATAAGAAATAATAAAATCATGAATAATAATTAGATGGCTGAAACGGAGTACAAGATCTATAATTATTTCATAAGAAAACAGAGTACACTCTGATACGACCGCTCCTACAGGTGCCATCTGGTCTGGGTTTACTCTGTTTGCAAAGGCATGGAAAGGCATATTTATGGGGTAAAGGGAACATGCTGAAACAAATGTTAAGAGTTTAATGAGTATGGAGTAAATTGTTAGGTTTTGGTTTATTATCTGTTATACTCAGGGAATGTCTTTTCATTATTGTAACATATTTTGAACATAGATCTTATTTTATTATTTAACCCATTCCCTCATATTGATGCCTGTTGACGACACTGTAAAAGTCACTTTTTGAAACCATTGTGATAAATAGAGCATTTGCTTCTTTGGAGTAAATGCTCTATTTATCACAATGGTCCCAAAACTACACAATTCTAAATGTTTCCTTTTCTGAAGTAAGTCGTCCTTTTCATTAGATTGATTGAAAGAGGTTGGGTCTAAAAATAGCCTATGGGGGAATGGGTTAACCTGTTACCTCATGAATATTCATGTAATGAATTATGTCATCATGAACAAAACATAAGCGATTATTATAATGGCATATAATCACGGCATTTTTGGCAGTGGCAAAATTGTAGAATCATATCTATACTATTCAATAAGCAAACAGAGCAGACCATGATTAGACAGCTCCTTCAGAAGTATTCTGATGTGGGTATACTCTGTTTGCAATGTAATTTGTTAAATAGCATGTTTTAGTTAAATGATGAAAAGTAGATTGATCTTTGGGCATATGGCAGAGACATGGATTCAATACCATGTCATTTGTCTTTTGTGCAATAAATGTTAACCTCATCTCCTGCTTATTGCAACTTGATTGGCATTTTGTGTAAGGCTTGCATCTTCTGACCAATATCTTTGCTATTTTCCATTGGATTAATTCCATTAAAATGTAAATTGAAAAATACAAATATGTAATATGGATACAATTAGGAGACAGCTTAGTGTCCCATAATGACAGTGTAGAGGCTAGACCATCCAGTGACATCCTGAATTGGTTCCCGTTACTATTGTCTGCACAGTTTTCTTCATGCTTTCCACACACAAAGGCAATCTTATAGAATCTTTCGTAGTTCTGAATATTAGATTCACTCAAAATACTCACAAGGGCAAGTCCTTTCAGACACATGTACAGTAGAACCTGTCTTAAGCAGCCATCGAATAGAGTTCTACTTATGGGTCTGTAAGGCCGATGGTAGCTGAATGCAGGTCAAAAGTAATGCAGAAAGCTCCTATAGGAACTTTCTGCATTACTTTTGCCCTGCATAAAACAACCACCTTCATGTTTATACTCCTATGTACAATAAATTAATGACAACTTAAGACAGGCTCTATTGTCCATATTTGTGGATTATATGTGTTAGTTTTTGTTGTTACTTTGAATGCTGAATTTTCGAATGGTCCATCATTGCTAGAGTCCACTCCATATAAAACAATGAAGTTTGCAAATTAATGACAACTTAAGACAGGCTCTATTGTCCATATTTGTGGATTATATGTGTTAGTTTTTGTTGTTACTTTGAATGCTGAATTTTCGAATGGTCCATCATTGCTAGAGTCCACTCCATATAAAACAATGAAGTTTGCAAGAGGAAATTAAATAACCAACACTGCAAACGCTGATCAGGGGACTACCCTAGGAGCTTCTTGGTCTGGATCTTTGCTATTTGCAGATGCACTTGACAGGTTTCTTGAATTCAAAGGGTTGAATTTGGTCATTACCTTGATAATCAATCTTGAGAATTCTCTTGTAACTGCTCATGTTTAACACTTTCCTTCTTGATTATTCATTTAAGAGATCATGGCTATGAATATTAATTGAATCTTTAAAGTGGCATACATTGTATGTGGAATTGTTGGGGTGGCAGAAACTGTAGAATCATATCAATATTATTCTATAAGTGGACAGAGCAGAACCAGGTCTACTGCTCAATGGGGTTGTCATCATCACATCTTCTTTAACAGTAAATTACCATCGTTAACTGCTTTCGTGTGACATATATTGCTTTATTTATCACAATGGTTTCTATACTACACAGTTATAACATTTTCTTTTCCTCTAGTAAATGCTCCTTTTCGGTAGATTCATTCAATTGAGTCTTAATATAGCCTATTGAGTAAAGGGTTAACCCTTTCATACTAAGTTGGCTCTATAATTGAACACTGATGTACCATTTGAATGTGAAACTTCAGCTTTAAAAGGTCGAATGATTTTGTTGTATATTTCATGATCTGTTAATGTGAATCTCTATAAATATGGCTGATACACAATTATCAGTTCTGTTTTATTGAAGTACTGATATGTTTAGCACTGAAAATTATTTTTATACAGTTAAACCTGTTTCAGGTGACATAGGAGTCTTAAAGAGCAGGTGGCAGCTTAACCCTTTCCTTCATACAAACAGTTTTCCGTCTACTTTTTAGCTCACCAGAGCACAAAGTGCTCAGGGTGAGCTTTTGTGATTGCCTGATGTCTGTCGTCCGTCGGCGTGCGTCGTGGGTCGTGCGTCGTTCGTCGTCAACAATTTGAACCTTTAAACTTCTTCTCCTCTGAATGTACAGGGTTCTCAGCTTTCATCTTTGGCACATAGCATCACCTATAGGTCCTTTACAAAAGTTATATAAATTATGTCCCTAGAGTCAAAATTGGCCCCGCCACAGTCCCAGAGGTGGCCAGTTTTCTCTAGCTGACTGTTGTTTTCTGTACAAGAAGCAGAATGCTGGGCTCACTTATGTTAGGCATGGGGAAAACTTCAAAAATCTTCTTGTCAAAAACTATAAGTCACAGAGCTTAGATATATGGTGTATAGATTTACTTAGTATACCTTATTGACATTGGTTAATATCATAGGTCTGAGGTTAAAATTGGCCCTGCCCTGTTGGTTATACTTTAAAATAGATTTTTTCACTATAAAGGTTCCTCTGAACTAGAAGGACTGTAAACACTCCATCTGTATTATGCAATCACTTGAGAGGGCAAGTTCCTGGTCAAACCTCTATGAAGTTGTCTGCTTCAGAATTAGTGTCTGTTTGTTCACATTGTTTTTAACCCATTCCCTCATAGGCTATTTTCAGATCCTGGCTCTTGGAAAATTTCAGAATTGTGTAGATTTGAAACCATTGTGATAAATAGAGCATTTACTCCTATGGAGCAAATGCTCTATTTATCACAATGGTTTCATAAAGTGACTATTATACCTCTTTGAATAAATCTACTGATAAGGAGCATTAATTAGAGAAAAGGAAAATTTCAAAATTGTGTTGATTTGAAACCATTGTGATAAATAGAGCATTTACTCCTATGGAGCAAATGCTCTATTTATCACAAAGGCTTTTTTCAGATCCTACCTCTTTGAATAAAACTACTGATAAGGAGCATTAATTATAGGAAAGGAACATTTCAGAATTGTGTAGATATGAAACCATTGTAATAAATAGAACATTTACTCCTATGGAGCTTTTGCTCTATTTACCACAATGGTTAGCAAATGCTCTATTTATCACAAAGGCTTTTTTCAGATCCTACCTCTTTGAATAAATCTACTGATAAGGAGCATTAATTAGAGAAAAGGAAACTTTCAGAATTGTGTAGATTTCAAACCATTGTGATAAATAGAGCATTTCCTCCATAGGAGTAAATTAACTCATGTACAAACCACATATAAAGTTACATACCGGTATGCGTCAGATCAGAATTGTTGTCTGCTTATTCAAAGAGGTAAATCTTGGTCTACTCTGTTTGCAAATGCATGAAAACATGTTTATATGAGGGAAAGGGTTAATTAGAGAATAGGACAATTTCAGAATTGTGTAGATTTGAAACCATTGTGATAAATAGTGCATTTACTCCTATGGAGCAAATGCTCTATTTATCACAAAGGCAAATGCTCTATTTATCACTGGTTTCATAAAGTGACTATTATACCTCTTTGAATAAATCTACTGATAAGGAGCATTAATTAGAGAAAAAGAAAATTTCAAAATTGTGTAGATTTGAAACCATTGTGATAAATAGAACATTTACTCCTATGGAGCAAATGCTCTATTTATCACAAAGGCTTTTTTCAGATCCTACCTCTTTGAATAAATCTACTGATAAAGAGCATTAATTATAGAAAAGGAAAATTTCAGAATATTGTGTAGATTTGAAACCATTGTGATAAATAGAGCATTTACTCCTATGGAGCTTTTGCTCTATTTATCACAATGGTTAGCAAATGCTCTATTTATCACGTAGGCTTTTTAGCTCACCAGAGCACAAAGTGCTCAGGGTGAGCATTTGTGATTGCCTGATGTCCGTCGTCCGTCGGCGTGCGTCGTCCATCTTGCGTCGTTCGTCGTCAACAATTTGAACCTTTAAAAATCTTCTTCTCTGAATCTACAGGATTCTCAGCTTTCATCTTTGGCACATAGCATCATCTGTAGGTCCTCTACAAAAGTTATATAAATTATACCCCTGGGGTCAATATTGGCCCTGCCGCAGGGGTTTTCAGTTTTCAATAGAAACATATAGTGAAAACTTGAAACATCATCTCCTCTAAAACTAGAAGGTCCTCAGCTTTCATATTTGGCACATAGCTTCAACTTCAGGGCTTCTACAAAAGTTATATAAATTATGCCCCTAGGGTCAAAATTGGTCCAACCCCAGGGATTGCCAGTTTTTGGTAGCTGACTGCTTAAACAGCCCATGGGATCACTAGTTATGCATAGGAAAAACTTTAAAAATATTCTTGTCAGAAACTACATGTCCCAGAGCTTAGATATTTGGTGTATAGATTTACTTAGCATAACTTTATGGGTTTTTTAAGTATCATAGTTCTTTGGTTAAAATTGGCCCTGCCCTGTGTGTACAGTCTTCTTCACGGCAGAAACGACAGTCTAAAGGTTTCTCCTTAATATATCAGCCTGCAGAGCTCAGACCAGTCAGTGTGAGTTCTTATATAATCACCCTTAGTCTGATCAGTAGAGTAGAAATTGTGTTTAGACAAATAACACACACTCATTTAAGATTGAGAAAACTGTGGATAGTTCTCATTATGCAGAACACTCTTAAACCTTTTTTTCATACCTATGCCCTGCATTAAGCTACCAGATATCAATATAGAGCATATCTGTTGTGAATTTCAGGCTGGGTAATTTTGTCAACTGCTAAATTGTTGTCTGCAGCAAATTCATAAGTTATCCTAACTACACACTTTCTTTCTAAGTTTTTCAGAAGTTCAGTCTCATTGACAAACAGTTTCGATATCAGACCAGTCCCCACATTAGATTGGCCCTGATTTTGATCCAATATGTTTGCATAGGTCATTAGTGGTGGGAGAATCCCACTACACACATTCTTTCTAAGTTTCTCAGAAGTTCAGTCTCATTTACAAACAATTTGGATATCAGATCAGGCCCCACATTATGTGGGGCCTAATCTGGATCCAAACTGTTTGCATAGGTCATTAGTGGCGGGAGAATCTGCCTCTAGCATCCAAAGAATTAATACAAGTTCCAGTGGTCTATGCTCTATCCATTCTTTCACTACATTCTTTCAGCATCATGTTCAGGTCCTCTACAAAAGTTATATAAATTGTGTCCCTGGGGTCAAAATTGGCACCGCCCTTGGGGTGATAAGTTTTCAATAGAAACATATAGTGAAAACTTTGAAAATCTTCTCCTCTGATTGTCTGGTGAGCGATGTCAGGGCCATTCTGGCCCTCTTGTTCAAACATAGTATAACCAGATCAGATAGCTCCTTTAGAAACTGTTTGTTTATGAAATCATAATATATCTGATTCTTCAGTTTCTACTCATACCAAAGCAATATTTCATGTACTCATTATAAAAATTCAGCTAATAAATATTCATAATATCCTTATTTCTTACATGAATATTCAACAGGGAAAGGGTTATAACACGATTAACCCTTTCCCCCCATAAATACACCTTTCTATGCCTCTGTAAAAGTCGCTTTATGAAGCCATTGTGATAAATAGAGCATTTGCTCCTATAGGAGCAAATGCTCTGTTTATCACAATGGTTTCGAACTACAAAATTCTAAAATATTCCTTTTCTCTAGTTAACGCTCCTTTTCGGTAGTTTTATTCAAAGTGGTTGCGTCTAAAAATAGCCTATGGAGGAAAGGGTTAAAGTAATGCTGATTACTACAATGAAGTCTAATGCTGGGTCATAAAAGCAGATAGTAGATTACTGCTTGATTAAAGTTCTGCAGAGAACATTACTTTCATTATGCATTAACCCATTCAGTCATGGGAATCTTTCAGGTACACAAATCATCCCCCTTTTTGTCTGAAAAGCACTATTTCCCATAATATCTTAACAGATATGCAATCAGAATATCAGACAGTTTGGATCCTGATGAGACACCATGTTACTCAGCGTCTCATCTAGATCCAACATGTTTGCAAATGTAATTACAGTGGGTCACAAGGACTGAATGGATTTATCTGCCACTTTCATTTAAAGACATCCATGTTTATTCCTTAAAACCTTTCCTTCATGCAAACACCTTTTCATACATTTGCAAACAGAATAGACCCAGAGCAGTTAAGTGGCTGCTACAGTGCTAAGAGAGGTTTTACTGTACTTTTGATGTTGATGAGTAACAACTTTGCAGACCTGTCAGCTATAGTTTTATGCTGTGCCATCTTTACAGAGGTGTCAAAATGTGTCAATATGGGAGGGGTTGTATAAGCACAATACTGCAAATTTACATAATTTGTTTTCGTTTTACTATTTTGTATGAATGTTTCTATACTATTTTGTATGAATGTTTCTATTAGATGTAATCAAGGAAATATATTTTTCTATTAAAGTGTTTGACCTTTCATTTTCCTTTTTTGCCCATAATGAAATATGACTTCTCTCTTCTGGTCACATGTGTCTGGTCATTATGACAGTCTGCTCTCACCATATGTTTGCTATTTCCTCTCCGGGTAGGTAGCCTGAAAACTATTTTCAAATGAGAGTTGATATAGTTAGAGCAGAACTGGTCACATGAAACAGTACTAAGGTCACATAACACATTCTGATACAGAAAGTCAAGTCCAGAGATGATCTAGCAAGCAGTTGTTTGCATTGTTACATGACTATTACCTTTGTCTTGTTATGTAATCTGTTTCTCCATAGTGGTAAGACTGAAATCCACTAGTTTCGCTGTCACACATCATCATCTTTAAAAATTTCATTTGCTAGATTTTACAGTATGCTTCCACATTTTATATTGAGGTACAGTAAACCCCTCTAAACCGCTTGCTACATTCAGAATAAATATCGGTCTTGGAGACAGGTGGCAGATTAATGCAGGGTTAAGGTCATACAAAACGCTCCCCTAGGAGCTTTCTGCAACCCCTAGGAGCTTTCTGCAAGACTTTCACACTGCATTAAGCAGCCACCTGCCTAAAAGTATCTAAATTCTTATCCACTAAAATTCCGATTTAGAGGGGTTTACTGTATATACAGTGTTACATTTATCTGTCTGTACGTGCGTACATCTGCAGAATACAGTAAAACGAATTAATCAGAATTGTCACAGATGATCAACCTTGATTAACAGATGTGCATACAGGAAAAACTTAAAGCTAGAATTATTTTACCATGTAAGTATGCCCCATTAATTTTAGCTCATGGCACAAAGTGCCAGTGTGAGCTATTGGGATCGCACTATTTCCGTTGCCCGCCGTCAACAATTTAAATGATATATCCTCAACCACTGAAAAGTAATATTTACTATAAAGCAATGCCTCGTATCTATGTTTGTAAAAATTGATTTCATGATTCATCAAAAATAACAGATCTAGCGGAGTATTACAGTCGGATGTCAACTTTCCAAAATTTGTGAAAGGATCGGTTGCCATGGAAACCGTTACAATCTTACAGTTCATTGTTCGGGTATCAATTTAGATACTTAGCTTTCTGAGTATTTTGTCGTCAATTTAAACTACATTTGAAGTTGTTTTCTGATATTGGTAGGATAAAAATTGAGAGGTTTGAGTTATTTCTGTTTGTTTTTGCTATATTTTAATTATTCTCATTAATATTCATGTGTATGCAAATAAGGTAATTCCTAAGTATAGCCTTTAAACCAAAGCACAATGTCTTAGCTTTAATTCGGTACCAGTTTTTATACAGTTAGCACAAAACTTCCATTGATATGAAAGATTTTTGCAGTTAGGTGTCGACTAACAAAACTGTGAACAGAGTGAAATGAATGGTTACTACATGTATGGAAACAATTAAAAATCACTTAAGAGTTAAATTTTCGGTCCTCAAATTTGATATTTTGTTTTCTGAGGATTTTGTCATCAGGTTAAACTGCATTTGAAATTGTTTTCTGATATTTGTAAGATAGAAAGTGAATAGTTTACACTATTTACGTTATTTCTATATTGCTTCTACTATTTTTAATGTTCTCATTAAAATATTCATGAGTATGCAAATAAGGTAATTTAAAAAAAATAAAAGCCCTATGTCCTATCTCCAATTTGGTACCAGTTTTATAGGAACTGGTTGTGATATGGACGATTTTGCAGCAACGGGCAATCATTACGAAAACTAGGGTGTTGGCATGGAAACGGTGAAAATGGTGCTTAAAATTAAAGCTATTGTCCTCAAATTGGATATTTTATTTCCTGGGGATTTCGTCATCATGTTAAACTGCATTTGAAGTTATTTTCTGATATTTGAACGATAAAAAATGAAAGGTTTACGTTATATTCTATACTACTTTTTTTTTACATTTTTTAATGTTCTCATTAATATTCACGAGTATGCAAATAAGATAATTAAAGAAACAAGTAAGAAATAAAAGCACAATGTCTAATCTTCCATTTGGTACCAGTTTTATAGTTTTAGGACAAAAACTGGCTGTAATATGGGCGAATTTGTAGGTATGGGTCATCATTACGAAAACTGGGGGGTTGCCATGGAAACGGTTAAAATACACATAGCCTAAAAGAATTTAAGTTTGAGTACATTCGCGATTATGATTCAGGACACTTTTCTGAACATTTGGGTACCCATGAAAAAAGGTCTAGGGGTGCACGGTAGGCACTATTGACTCCCTGAGTACATGTATATCACAATGGTTTCAATACTACACAATTCTAACATTTTCATTTTCTCTAGAAAATGCTCCTTTTCTGTACATTTATTCAAAGAGGTTGGATCTAAAATAGCCTATTAGGGAATGGGTTAAACGGTACCCCCTCAGCTGCTGAATGGATTTCCAGATTTCATAAAAATGTTATGCTGATGACCCTTTGTCTTATTTTTATAAAATTATGTTGGACCTTCCAGCAGCTTTGTGGTTGGTCAGTGGTTCTACCCGGATGGCATGTGCACGAAACAATGCAATTTGTTCAGTGACCTCTGGGGTCTTCCTCCACCTGTGATAAGACGGGCGTCGTGATATGACTGAAATACGGTTTAAGCGACGTAAAAACCGATAAACCAAACCAAACCATTTTGGGTCTGTTGCATTATATGATTCACATGAGCTAAATAGATTTTGACGAACAATTTCTTCAAATGACATCGCCTCCTCAAATATTGCATGGATTTCTACCATATTTCACACAAACGATTTGTAGGTGACACTCTATCAAAGTTATATAAATCGTTCCGGTCCATTGCATAAATAGGTCAATGGAGCTGAAATAGATTTTGAAATACTCATTTAACAGGGGTGAGAATTTTCCGCGGATCCGCGGAATTCCGCGGATTTCGTTTCACTCAGGACCGTTTTTGAGATCGATGTAAATCCGATGAGAAATTTGGGGGGGGGGGGGGGGGGGGGGAGGGTTCTGGCGAATAATTCAGGAAATTATTATTTGTCGATATATTCTTTCACTACTCCAAGTAAATCCGCGTTAACAACGTTTATATCACGTTAACAGCGAGATTTCGGTTCAGCTAATCAAATAACGAGACTCTTGTCCTACAGCCAATCAAAACGCTCGTATTATGCAGTGTTCGTTCAACATTTTCAAGATGGCGTCTGTAACTGTACTGTCAATTAATCTGAATTAAGACAAAAATGAAAAGCATAGGCAGAGATTACAAAAACAGTGTGGAAAACAAGTTCTACCCAAGATGGATAGAGAAAGAAATTACGTTGACATTTGGTAAAGAAACAAGAAAAGTGATAATTGGCGACAATTTCATGAAACTGAATGTAAACTCCGGACGAGGGAACCTTGTGTAAACCTTGTTCCAAACAAATGAATTACCGAAAACGCGACTGCGTAGCATATAAGAACCTTCTGAAAAGCATTAAACATGTCCAGTTATTGAAACAGCGGATTTCCAGTCACAGGTAAAAACCTGTAATGTCAAGTATTTACCAGAAAGTTGTCTGTCAATAGCTATTCATAGGTAATGTTAAAGGAACTGGTTAAGATGTATCGATTCAGAAAATTTATAATTTGTTTTTGATAAACCAGTTTAATGAATTAGAAGATGGTTTATTGACATAAACAAGAGGGTCATGATGGCCCTGATACCGCTCACCAGACAATCAGGAGAAGATTTTCAAAGTTTTCACTATGTTCTATAGAAAACTGGCCACCCCTGGGGTGGGGCTTTATTTCTTAGCATGTCTTGTACTAAAATTAGCACACAGTTTTGATTCTGATCTGTTGCATACCTGTATGTAACTTCATATGTGGTTTGTACATGAGTTAATTGTAAGATTGATAATTATGCATTAACCCTTTCCTCCATAAAAACGCCTTTCTACGCCTCTGTAATAGTCACTTTATGAAACCATTTTGATAAATAGAGCATTTATATTTATCACAATGGTTTCAAATCTACACAATTCTGAAATTTTCCTTTTCTCTTTTCTCCTTATCAGTAGATTTATTCAAAGAGGTAAGATCTGAAAATAGCCTATGAGGGAATGGGTTAAAACAGTGTGAACAAACAGACACTAATTCTGAAGCAGACAACTTTAGAGAGTTTTGACGAGGAACTTGACCTTTGATTACGTAAGACAGACTGAGTATCTGGGTTCCTTCTGGCTCAGGGGAACCTTTATAGCGTCGGCCTGCGGTACGGAAGGTCGGGGGTCGTTAAAAGTTGGTACTAGTAGTTCCCTTGTCTACGCTCGACAATAAAGGTGTAGTTCTAGGACTGGTCGGCCCGGTGTCAGGATAATGTGACTGGATGGGATGCCCTTGCCATGTACCTGCGGCAGGATTCCAGTGAGGCAGAGCTATAACTTGTCTCATGCGGGTGCCGTCTGCAAATAACTGAAATACTGTTGGTCGGACGTAAAACCCAACTCACTCACTCACTTTATAGTGTAAAAGTCTATTTTAAAGTATAACCAACAGGGCAAGGCCAATTTTAACCTCAGAACTATGATATTTACCAATTTCAACAAGGTATACTAAGTAAATCTATACACCAAATATCTAAGCTCTGTGATATGTAGTTTTTGACAAGAAGATTTTTAAAGTTTTCCCCATGCCTAACCTTAGTGAACCCAGCATTCTGCTACTTGTACAGAAAACAACAGTCAGCTAGAGAAAACTGGCCACCCCTGGGACCGTGGCAGGGCCAATTTTGGCTCCAGGGACATAATGTATATAACTTTTGTAGAGGACCTATAAGTGATGCTATGTGCCAAAGATGAAAGCTGAGAACCCTGTAGATTCAGAGGAGAAGACTTTTAAAGGTTCAAATTGTTAACGACGCACACCACACGACGCACAACAAACGCTGACAGACGACAGACATCAGGCGATCACAAAAGCTCACTCTGAGCACTTTGTGCTCTGATGAGCTAAAAATCTTAACAGGTAAGTGCAATTTAATAGAAATAATCCCTTGTGACTTGTGAGAGCCTCCATATAGCAAGCTGTAAAACCTCTAAATAGCAAGCTGGAGAGCCTCCATGTAGCAACCGGTAGAACCTCTATATAGCAAGCTGTAGAACCCCTATATAGCAAGTTGTAGAGCAGCTATACAGCAAGCTGTGTTAACTTCTATATAGTAAGCTGTAGAACCATTATATAGCAAGCTGTAGAACATCTATAAAGCAGGCTATAGAGCCTCTATACAGCAAGCTGTAGAACCTCCATATAGCAAGATGTAACAAGTTGTCACCTTTCCTTCATATTTTTTGCTCATTTCAAAGGTACGTAACTCCCATAATACATGCACGAACCCCGTTAAAGGGACACACCGGGAATTTTGTTCGCCCATCAATCATCAATAACATTTTTATCTGGCTTGATAACTCAATTATGACTTCAGATCTGTACTCAGCATGCCGAAATACATTAAATATGTGAATTTGAACAAAATCTTAGAAAATAAATTAAAAAACTTTTTTTTCGTCCATTAATCATCAATAACTTTTTTATCTGGTATGATAACTCAATTCTGACTTCAGATCTGCACTCAGCATACCAAAATACATAACATATGCGAATTTGAACAAAATCGGAGACAAAAAATATTTTTTCGGAAAAAAAGGTCGAACTAACTAACCCCTTAGCGTTTTTTTTCGAAAAAACACTTTTTGTCTCCGATTTTGTTCAAATTCATATATGTTATGTATTTTGGTATGCTGAGTGCAGATCTGAAGTCAGAATTGAGTTATCACGCCGGATAAAAAAGTTATTAATGATTTTTGGACGATTTTTTAAAAATAATAATTGTCTCCGATTTTGTTCAAATTCACTTATAGTATGTATTTCGGTATGCTGAGTGCAGATCTGAAGTCAGAATTGGGTTATCACATCAGATAAAAAAGTTATTGATGATTAATGGACGAAAATATTTTCCACTGAAAGATATGTTTTTCGGTGTGTCCCTTTAACTGGACATCAGCATACAGAGTGATTGGGCAAAGAATGAACGAAAATGACAATTTTTTATATAAAAAGAAGGTTTCTGAGCTCGTACGGACACACGAACACCGCAGAACCTTTGTGACACACATAATTAATGACGCAGATAATTAATGAATACCATGCGTTTCTGATTTTTTATAAATTAAATATATACAGCCATATGCGCTAGTAAAAGACGACAATACAAAGAATGTTTGAACACCCCTCATCATCCCGTACACATAGAAGGCTGAAAATTTGCACAAACCTAGCATTATTTCTTACAGGAATATTGGACAGTTAAAGGGTTTACTGAAACAATGGCATCGTAAATATTAGATTTATTGTTATAATAATACATAGATACAGGGATATTGGCCATGGCAGGAAATGTGGAAGCATATCTATACTATATCATAAGCAAACGGAGTAGACCCTGGTCATTTGGCTCCTACAGGATCTGCGTCTACTCTGTTTGCAAAGGCAGAGAAAGGCGTATTTATAAAGAGAAGAGTTAACCCATTCCCTCATATTGATACCTATGTAAAAGTCACTTTTTGAAACCATTTTTTTATGAATATTTATCACAATTTATCACAATTGTATCAACACTACACAATGTTAAAATGTTCATTTTCTTTAGTAAATGCTCCTTTCCGGTAGATTTATTCAAAGAAAATCCTAATGGGATAATACTGAGTTGGCTGTTATTTGCAAACAGTGACGACCAGCTCACATGGTTCATAGAGGAGCACTCTGATCAGGATCTGTATTGTTTGTCATTCAAAACTCCTCTCCCAAAATAAACTTTCATCCTAAATGAACTTTACTTTTAAAAAAGATGGACTATCCGCTTCGAACATTCATTAAGGAACGGGTTAAGCATGTAAATTCGCTGAATTGATATCCCCCGCCAAACTAGTGCTGGCCTCAGTATTGATATCCCCCGCCAAACTAGAGCTGGCCTCTGTATTGATATCCCCCGCCAAACTAGTGCTGGCCTCAGTAGTTAACTGTTTTATTGACCAGAGGGGCGAAAAAGTGTTGTTCTTCCACAAAAAATTCTGGTCTTCCAATACCCCAGATATAGTTTCCATACGTTTGGCTACAAGAAGACAAAAATGTTATATTTTTCGCAAACAAAGAGCCATAATTCTGATGTTCCAGAGTCAATTTGAATAATGTTTTGCAGAGCCGCATGTCCTTATGCTACTTAACATTTGCACAGTTTGAAAGAAAAACTCCGTTTTTGAGAAATGTCTCCGGACACGCAAAAACGTTACTTTTTGGCAACCAAAGGGCTATGAGTTTGGTGTTCCAATGTCAATGTGCAGGCGCACATTCTGTTATAGTACTTAACATTTAAACAACGTTTCTGATATATCATTCCGGGGTGCAAGGACGAACGGACGCATGGACGGTCGAAAACGCCAAAACTAAACATTGCTCAATGCAGAATGAAAGCAATGCACAATATGCTAAAAATCAACAAAACACAGTTTAGGTTTAAAATTTTATTTTTTCTCCAGACAATATCCTTCTCCCCTTTCAGTTTTACAACCATTATCCTGTAACAAACATGGGTCAAACATGAGGGAAAATAGTGTTTTGATCCAATTTATTTACCATATACATGTATGTAACAGCTTATCCAGACCGACAAAGATGGTCAAACAGAGTAGACCCAGATCAAATAACTGCTGAAGGAGCAGTTTGATATGGGTCTTCACTATTTGTATCCCTTTCCTTTAACAAATGCTTTTTCGTTCATTTCAAAACAGAGCAGACCCAGATCAGAGTAGGAGCCATCTGATCAAGGTCTACTCTGTTTGCTTAAGGAAGTATATAGATCTGATTTTACAGGTCCCACCTTAGTCACAAAACCTTTCCATTTTTCATTTTATTGATTTTGTGCAATAGTTTTAAATTTTCTTTTCATAAATAATTCAAACAGTTTGGATCCAGGAATGGCACCAGGTTACTCGGCGTCTCATCTAGATCAAAACTCTTTGCATATGTCATCACAGATTCATCTATGGCAGTGAAAGCTTCACAGAATAATGGTTCAATTGATTTAAATAAACGCGTATATACAGATTCAAACTAGAACACTGACCAGAAAGTCAGTAAGGTCCCCATATAATGCTTTCAGAGAGGCTAATGCGCCAGAGGGGAAACTGCATGGCAAATATTTATGTAGAATTTGTTATTAACGTTAGAAAATGCCCATAATTTGTAAATCTGGCACATTATTATGAACTCGCCCTAGATCTTATGGTTAGTATCCCCAAGAACAATCAAGATTGGTTCTGAAATGGTTAACCCATTAACTCATAGGCTATTTTTAGATACAACATCTTTGAATAAATCTACCGAAAAGGAACATTTACTAGAGAAAAGGATTTTTTTTAGAATTATGTAGTTTGAAACCATTGTGATAAATAGAGCATTTGCTCCTGAAGGAGCAAATGCTCTATTTATCACAATGGTTTCACAAAGTGACTTTTACAGAGTCGTCAATATAAGGGAATGGGTTAAGTGAGAGAGCAGACATCGTTCCTGGATAACCATTTAAGTGCTAATAGCCTAATTCAGATACGTGCTCAGAACTTTTCACCCATTTCCTCAGAAGCTATTTTAGAATCTACTTCTTCAAATAAATCTACCTAAAATGAGCATTTACTAGAGGAAATGACATTTTAGAATTTTGTAGTTTTGGAACCATTGTGATAAATAGAGCATTTGCTCCTATGGAACAAATGCTCTATTTATCACAATGGTTTCAGAAAGTGACCTTTACAATGGCGTCAATACGAATAAATGTGTTAAATGAATGTTTCATTATCCAATTTGACTAATATTGCAGATATTATGTTTAACATGCAGCTTTTTGAAGATCAGATAACTTTTCGCATTAGAGAGTGGCTAAATTTGTCAATTTATGTTGTTAACGAGCCATACTCCAGAAGTGCCCAGGTCGATCTGGCAGATTATTGAGCTTGGCAGAGATATTATTACCACAAACAATTTCACCAATTTCAGAGAGGATGAGATAGAAACGGCCGAACATCGACTGCAGACAAGGCTGATTTGGCCAATTGTTTTATTAGTTTCAAGGGTCATAATCAAGAACTGCCCAGGTCAATCTGGCAGGTTATCGAACATGGCCGAGATATTATTACCACCAACATATTCAACAAGTTAGGTGACAATCAGATAGAGCAGACGTGGCTGATTTCGTTGATTTTGATGTTATTCAAGGGCAATAATCTTGAGATCTTGGGGCGCTTAGGCTGGTTAGTGAACTTTGTCCCGCATTTCAATCTCAGTGTTGTTATATTTTCTCGTACTTCAGTATCATCAGTTTCAGTTCTTTTAGTTATGAAAATTGAAAATCACTGAAGCTGGTGCTAGGGAAGGTGAGTAGTGCTGCATGTTTAATAACTGCTCATTAACAGCCATAAAACCGAGTCTGCAATTTTCTTTTGTCGCATTGCTTATTTCGCTTTCTAAGGATCGCCTACTTTCAGGATCAATTGACTTAGATTTCATACCTACACATACTTTCAACAAACTTGGTGAAGATCTGATGAAAACAATTTGTGTTAGAGAGCGGACATAAAAATGAACACCGTGACGGATGGACGGACAGGGTGATTACTAAAGGGCACCAACATGCCCTAACAACAAGAAACAAAATATTAAAATTCAGCACTCATACATGTTTAACACTTTACTACATAAATATTCATATAAAAATAATGAAGTCATGAATATCAATTACATTTAGATTACGTTTTTACAATGGCAAATGAATAGGGTGTTATTAAACCTTTCCGTGTTCTATGTTTATTCCAAATTTCAATTTCTACTGAATATTCATGGACAAAATAGTTATTTGCAAGGTCTAACAAATTCCATCAGCAAACAGAGCAAAGGCAAAGGCATGAAATTCCATTAATACGAGGGAAAGGGTTAAGCCATTGCATAAATTGCAGTCTCATATTTATACCATTTCATAAGCAAACAGAGCAGATCTTTAGTTCCTGTAGGAGTAGTCAGATCTGGGTCTAAACTGTTTGCAAAGTAATTAAAAAAGTTATTTTTTAATGAAATCATGAATATGCATTAGCTGAAATGGACACAGGATGTTTCTGTTTTGGTAGAAGCTGCAATGTCAGATCTATAATAGTTTCATAAGCAAACATGTAAGAGGGTCTTCTCTGTTTGCTTATGTTATAATAATATACATGTAGATATTGTTCTACAGTTTCTGCCATGGCCAAACGTTCTTGAATCCATGTGTAATCATGTAATTAATCTAATTAATATTCATGATTTCAATATTTCGTACATAACTGCCTAAATCCTTACAAGATGCCTTGTTACTCAGTATCTCATGTGGATACAAACTGTTTACAAAGTTCATCATAAATTTGCCCAAAAGAGGGAAGATATATCATTAACACTATACCCCCTAGTGACGCATTTTTGCGCCTCCATAAATTAAAATTGACATTTTGAAACCATTGTGATAAATAGAGCATTTGCTCCATAGGAGCAAATGCTCTATTAATCACAATGGTTTCAAGACTACACAATTCTAAAACTCTCCTTTTCTATAACTAGAACTGTAAGCCAAAGGCTAACGAATGCCCCCACCTGTCTGCTTGTCAGAACACCATCATCAATCTGAACATATGTACATAGAGAAACATGAAAAGATTGAAAAACAATACATGACCCAACCTAATTTATATAATAACAAGATGGCCCTTAATCGCTCACCTGATTACCATAGACTTAAGATTTTTGCTGGGTAGCCCATGGGTAGGCCCAATATTGACCTTAGGGACAATATTTGAACAATGTTGTTAGTGGATCATGAGCAGTAGTTCGGCAGATCAAGATTTTCAAAGATTTAGTATATTGATTTTATCAAGATTGGGCTAAAAATGTGCCCTCTAGAGTAATTTTTCTAAGACTTGACCTAGTGACCTACTTTTTTCCCCACCCCACCCATGATCATACTCAACTTTGGTATCACCAAGACAAACACTCTGAGCAAGTTTGAGGAAGACTGGGCTAAAAATGTGGCCACTGGAGTGTAAACTAAATTTTTCTAAGATATGACCCAGTGACCTACTTTCTGACCTCACATAACCCACTTTCAAACTTGTCCATGATTTTATTAGGACAACCATTCTGGCCAATTTTTATGAAGATTTGGCTATAAATGTGACCTCTTGAGTGTTCACAAGGTTTTCATATTATTTGACCTAGTGACCTAGTTTTTAATTCCACATAACCCACTTTCACGCTCGTTTGAGATTTTATCAAGGCAATCATTATGACCAGGTTTCATGAAGATTGGAAAAAAATGTGACTGCTAGAGTGTTCACAAGCTTTTTCTACTGTTTGACCTAGTGACCTAGATTTTAACCCCACTTGACCCACTTTCAAACTCGTCTGAGAATTTATCAAGACATTCATTCTGACAAAGTTTCATGAAGATTGGACTAAAATTGTGACCACTAGAGTGTTCACAAGGTTTTTCTACTGTTTGACATAGTGACCTAGTTTTTTACCACACGTAACCCACTTTTCAAACTCCTCCTATATCAAGATAATCATTCTGACCAAGTTTCATGATATTGGGCTAAAATGTGACCTCTAGAGGGTTCACAAGGTTTTCCTACTATTTGACCTTGTGACCTAGTTTTTAACCCAATTTGACGCACTTTCGAACTCGTCCGAGATTTTATCAAGACATTCATTCTGACCAAGTTTCATGAAGATTGGACTACAATTGTGACCACTAGAGTGTTCACAAGCAAATTGTTGACGACGGACGACGGACGACGCACGACGGACGCCGGACGCCGGACATTCAAGTCTCCCAAAAGCTCACCCTGAGCTTTGCTCAGGTGAGCTAAAAATCAGAATTAGAGTTTGAATGTGAACTTTGACTAGAAATTGTGACTGTAATGTGAACTTTGGTGAATTTTGTCTAGAAAGTTAACTGTTACAATACCATGCCAACTTTAAATCAAATTTTGTATCTTTATCTGTGATCACAGAGTTCCATTTGATTTCATTTTTAAAACGTGTGAGTTTTAATTGCTTATGTTTGACAAGAAATTAATCTGGCAATGTTGAATGGATCCAATAATAAACTGAATGTAAATTGTATGGACATGTTCTACAACTGGTTTGTTTGAAACACAGCTCATTGTGTATGACATGCAACTCAAGTATAATTGTAAACAAGAGGACCAGAATGGCCCTGACACCGCTCACCAGACAATCAGAGGAGAAGATTTTCAAAGTTTTCACATATGTTTCTATTGAAAACTTAACACCCCAGGGGCGGTGCCAATTTTGACCCCAGGGACACAATTTATATAACTTTTGTAGAGGACCTGAACATGATGCTGAAAGAATGTAGTGAAAGAATGGATAGAGCATAGACCACTGGAACTTGTATTAATTCTTTGGATGCTAGAGGCGGATTCTCCCACCACTAATGACCTATGCAAACAGTTTGGATCCAGATCAGGGCCCACATAATGTGGGGCCTGATCTGATATCCAAATTGTTTGTAAATGAGACTGAACTTATGAAAAACTTAGAAAGAAAGTGTGTAGTGGGATTCTCCAACCACTAATGACCTATGCAAACAGTTTGGATCCAGATCAGGGCCAATATAATATGGGGCCTGATCTGATATCCAAACTGTTTGTCAATGAGACTGAACTTCTGAAAAACTTAGAAAGAAATTGTGTAGTATGAATAACTTATGAATATGCTGCAGACAACCATTTAGCAGATGACAAAATTACCCAGCATGCAAAGAATTAAGCTGAAATTCACAGCAGATATGCTCTATATTGATATCTGGTAGCTTAATGCAGGACATAGGTATGAAAAAAAGCTTTAAGAGTGTTCTGCATATTAAGAACTGTCCACAGTTTTCTCAATCTTAAATGAGTGTGTGTTATTTGTCTAAACACAATTTCTACTCTACTGATCAGGCTAAGGGTGATTATATAAGAACTCACACTGACTGGTCTCAGTTCTGCAGGCTGATATATAAAGGACAAACCTTTAGACTGTCGTTTCTGTCTGTACACACAGGGCAGGGCCAATTTTAACCCAAGAACTATTATACATATAAAACCCATTAAGTTATGCGAAGTAAATCTATACACCAAATATCTAAGCTCTGGGACATGTAGTTTCTGACAAGAATACATTTAAAGTTTATCCTATGCATAACTAGTGATCCTATGGGCTATTTAAATAGTCAGCTTCAAAAAAATGGGGTGGGACCAATTTTTACCCTAGGGGCATAATTTATATAACTTTTGTAGAAGCCCTGAAGTTGAAGCTATGTGCCAAATATGAAAGCTGAGGACCTTCTAGTTTTAGAGGAGATGATGTTGAAAGTTTTCACTATATGTTTCTATTAAAAACTGGAAACCCCTGGGGCAGGGCCAATTTTGACCCCAGGGGTATAATTTATATAACTTTTGTAGAGGACCAACAGATGATGCTATGTGCCAAAGATGAAAGCTGAGAACCCTGTAGATTCAGAGGAGAAGATTTTTAAAGGTTCAAATTGTTGACGATTGACGACGCACGACGGACGACGCACGCCGACGGACGACGGACATCAGGCAATTACAAAAGCTCACCCTGAGCACTTTGTGCTCTGGTGAGCTAAAAACACATGAATGACAGACCCAAGTGAAATGCAGGAGAAGGCTCCTGAAGTGCTCAGGAACGCTATATTTCATTTTGCTTCGGGGGGCTTTGCCCCCCTGAACCCCCCACATGGGCGCTGCCCATGTCCAGCAAGGGGCCGACCCCTGCTAATTTTCCTCTTTTTTCATCAACGGCCATTCTCACCCCTGATTTAAGTGACATCTCATAAACCGGTGCCCGGATCCTCACCAAGTTTTTCAGGAATGCTATGTTGCTGACCCCCTATATCTGATTTCTATAAGTCGTTCATGTCGATCCGGGGACATGCAACATATTTTAATTGACAATTTCTTTCAACATCTCTTAAATATCTCTGGGTATTTAGATTTTTCATGTAAGGAAGCATTCCAGCTGGCTTGTGGTCGGTCGGTGGTTCTACCCGGGTGTTCTTCTGTGCACGAATCAATGCAACCTTTTCCGTGCACAGAACAACCCCTGGGACCTCTTTACCTGTATGTCGCGATATGACTGAACTACTGCTAAAGCGACGTTCAACCCGATAAAAACCAAAACCGTCTCTTAAACCGCTGAATGGATTCCCACCAACTTTAACAGAAATGATCAGTAGGTGACCCCTGTTAAATTCTATTATCTTCCATGTCTGCTGCATAAGTAGGTCACATAAGCTCAACTAGATTTTGGCGAATAATTACCTCTTAAACCTCTGAATTATTTTCCACCAAATGTCACAGGAATGATCTTTATGTGACCCTCAACTGAAGTTACATAAATGACTACAACCCTCTGCATAAGTAGATCACAATAGCTAATTATATATACATCTTCTTAACCACATAATGGGATTTGACAAAACTTTACACGAATGATGCTCAGATGCTCCTCCATCATATGATATAATCAACTGCCATATATTTATATGATCATCTATCGTACCATAATTTAAATGGCTTTGTCTGTATGAGCTAACATAGATTCTTTAAATGACACCTGCTCTTAAACTGGAAAATGGAAACACATCACACTGATGCTCCTTAAATGTTCTATCAAAGTGAAATACGGCTCAAGTAAAGGGGGAAGTGTGGTTATAATTATACACTGGTAAACAAATTCTCAAAGAAAGAGATCTTTCGAATGCAAAAGTTGCAATGTGAAAAGAGAGCATTGCAGACTCGGTGTTATTGAGTCTGTTCATGAGCAGTTATCAAAAGTTCAACACTACCCACACCCCTAGCACCTGCTTAAGCGGTATTCATTTTTCAAAAGTAGCAGCAATGAAACTGAATGGAGTATACTTAAATTAACCGGTTGGTCGGGCGATCGGTCAATTGAATTCAATGTGTGGGTATTCATCACCATTAGCAATCGTTCTAATTATAGAGGTATTGAGCAAACTGTTTACATACAACATTAAGTCAGCAGATTACTTTCAACAGACAAAACCTAAAATGGAATACATATTGTTATATTTATTTTCATGTAGAAGTTTCAGACATTCAGACAAACATCGTATAAAAAGCAGCAATGAAAAACAAATTTTCTATATATGGCGAAACAATATTATTTAAAAATAACTTAAATATTATAAACTTTATGTATTTTGTTTTCAGATCAAAGGTTTGTCACATTATTTCGAGATCTATGTTTGTTTTATCAAGGATACGCTTTAATCCATCTCATAAGAACAACATTTAAAATATATGTATGAATATGCGGTTAAAGGTAAATAACTTAACACAATACCAGTATATTGTGTCCCACATTTAAATATTGCTCTTCGAAGCAATATTTAAAATAAAAGCAAGAATATGCGGTTAAGGGTAAATAACTCCACACAAAACAAGTATATTGTTTCCCGTATTTAAATAATGTTGTTTTCTAGAGAATATAATTTTCTGCTGTTTACGATATTTAATCAGAGTATCGAGCTTGGATTCAAAGTAAGAACATAGAATAAATATGGGGAGGGGAGTGTTGTTCCCATCATGTCCCGTTTTTGTTGAATGTAACCCTGGACCTTGTTGTTCATAACATTTTTTGACTTGTGTTCAGGGCCATGTCCGCAGTTTTCCGTACTTCTTCCAATGTGTAATCCTTCTTTAGATTACCGTTTTCATACACTAACACTAACAAATCCTGAAAAGAAATAAGAGGGCCAGAATGGCCCTGAAGCGCTCACCAGACAATCAGAGGAGAAGATTTTCAAAGTTTTCACTATATGCTTTTATAGAAAAATAGCCGGCCCTGGGGCGGGCCAATTTTGACCCCAGGGACATAATTTATATAACATTTGTAGAGGACTTAAACATGATGCTATGAGCCAAATATGAAAGCTGAGAACCTTTCAGTTTCAGGGGAGAAGATTTTCAAAGTTTTCTCTATATGTTTCTACTGAAAACTACCTACCCCTGGGGCGGGGCCAATTTTGACCCCAGGGCCATAATTTATATAACTTTTGTAGAGGACCTGAACATGATGCTCTGTGCCAAATACGAAAGCTGAGAGCCTTCCAGTTTCAGAGGAGAAGATTTTCAAAGATTTCACTATTTGTTTCTATTGAAAACTTCCAACCCCTGGGGCGGGGCCAATTTGAACCCCAGGGCCATAATTTATATAGCTTTTGTAGAGGACCTAAACATGATGCTATGTGTCAAATATGCAAGCTGAGAGCCTTCCAGTTTCAGAGGAGAGGATTTTCAAAGATTTCACCATTTGTTTCCATTGAAAACAGCCCACCCCTGGGGCGGGGCCAATTTTGACCCCAAGGCCATAATTTATATAACTTTTGTAGAGGACCTGAACATGATGCTCTGTGACAAATATGAAAGATGAGAGCCTTTCAGTTTCAGAGGAGAAGATTTTCAAAGATTTCACTATTTGTTTCTATTCTGAAAACTACCCACCCCTGGGGCGGGGCCAATTTTGACCCCAGGGTCAAAATTAATATAACTTTTGTAGAGGACCTGAACATGATGCTCTGTGCCAAATATGAAAGCTGAGCGCCTTCCAGTTTCAGAGGAGAAGATTTTCAAAGATTTCATTATATGTTTCTATTGAAAAATGCCCACCCCTGGGGCGGGGCCAATTTTTACCCCAGGGGCATAATGTATATAACTTTTGTAGAGGACCTGAACATGATGATCTGTGCCAAATATGCAAGCTGAGAGCCTTCCAGTTTCAGAGGAGAAGATTTTCAAAGATTTCACTAATTGTTTCCATTGAAAACTGGCCACCCCTGGGGCGGGCCAATTTTGACCCCAGGGCCATAATTTATATAACTTTTGTAGAGGACCTGAACATGATGCTCTGTGACAAATATGAAAGATGAGAGCCTTTCAGTTTCAGAGAAGAAGATTTTCAAAGATTTCAATATTTGTTTCTATTGAAAACTTCCCACCCCTGGGGCGGGGCCAATTTTGACCCCAGGGTCATAATTTATATAACTTTTGTAGAGGACCTGAACATGATGCTATGTGCCAAATATGAAAGCTGAGAACCTTCTGGTTTCAGAGGAGAAGATTTTCAAAGTTTTACTATATGTTTCTATTGAAAACTTTCAACCCCTGGGGCGGGGCCAATTTTCACCCCAGGGGCATAATTTATATAACTTTTGTAGATGACCTATAGGTGATGCTATGTACCAAAGATGAAAGCTGAGAGCCCTGTAGATTCAGAGGAGAAGATTTTTAAAGGTTCAAATTGTTGACGCCCGACGACGGACGACGCACGACGCACGACGCACGCCGACGGACGACGGACATCTGGCGATCACAAAAGCTCACCCTGAGCACTTTGTGCTCTGGTGAGCTAATAATAGCATATAAAGAATAACTGTACTTTGATTAATAAAAATTCTTTAATTTGTTTAACTATTGCTGATTATACTATAAATCGATAAATTATAAAACATGAATCATCGTTTATTTTCTATTACTTTTTTAAATCACGAAAGTCCCTTTAAAAGCTGAAGTTTATCAAAGTGAAATTGTCCGTCGTTGTGTTTTGTTCGATATTTTCATTACAAAAATGATTAGATTTTCCTGCGGATCTTGAATGATAAAGGTACATAGTATTACTCTGATCAGAGGGATACCACAGAAATAAGCACAGTCGGTTTTCGCATCCAAGGGAATTTCGCATCCAAGCAATTGCAGCATTTGATTAACAGTCTACGGCATATAAAACTTGATAATGGACATTTCACCACAGTTTTTAATAATAACTTACTGAGGGATGCTTTTCTTGTTTTATATGAGAAACAGAATAACAGATTGGTAATTAGGCCCATTTTATATAAAATAAAAATGTATGGTACTCGTAACTACGTACTCCGTGATATTGTCAATAATTTGTTATACAAATTATTCGTTCCAGCTACAGTAAAACCTCTCTTAATCGGAAGTCTATTAGAGAAGAGTTTAAATATTCTAAGGCAGGTGGCTGCTTAATGCTGGGTGAAGGTCATTCAGAAAGCTCCTACAGGACGTTTACCCTGCATCAAGCCACCTGTCTCCAAGGCCGATATTTATACTAAATTTAACGCCCGGCTTAAAAGGGTTCTACTGCACATTATTGATATAATACAAGGAGTTTCAAAAACACACATTTTGTTTATAGAGGAATTGTTTGTTACTACATGTATAAATATTGTAGACCCACCATTAGCACATACTGTTCTTGAGGTATAATACATTCTCTTCCATTATAAATCTCAGTTAAATCGTATCATGTTTGATTATATCGTTTCACTAGCGGATTCTTAACCATTGTCACATTGAAGATGATTATTGAATATACACTATGTTAACAGATAGACTGGATCTATTTCAGACACAATCGTACATTCAAACTAAACTGAATATAATTATACTATAATACGTTTCATCACATTAACCCTTCACTTGCTGAATTTTGAAATACATTTCTCTTTCTTTACCTATGCCCTGTTGTATAATTAAATATATCTTCATAGCTGTGTACACGTATTTCGCTGTGCAATCACTGCTGTGGAGTACACTGGTTGCACAATCAACTTGTAAATAGTGCAGACCCTAATGAGACAGCTCCTGCAGGAGCTGTCTCATATGGGTCTTCACTATTTACATGTATGTATATTAATGTGAATAGCAACCGAAGGGTTAAACCTTTCCACTCTAGGGAAGGAGCATTTATGATATTCTTAGCACACGTGTATTTCAGACCCGGCATAAAACGTCACTAAGCATCTCACCAAAGGCAAAACTGTTTTGCAAAAGCGTTACGTTCATTACGTTCAAACATAATGCAAGGAAAGTGTACATTGAAATTTGATATCACTACGAGACTTAAGTAATAATATTCTTTCAATCATTGGTCATTGTCTCAAAATTACGGAGGTCGAATACTGAGTATCAGAAGGAAAATATCGATTTATAATGTAATAAACATTGACTGAACAGAGATTATATTTATTTCATTACACAAAACATGACCAAATTATTTTAGAAAGGGGAAATAAATGTATTAGATCATGACAGCTAATACCACTTACACGGTTCTACATTATTTGATTTGTAACTGTTTGTAAAATTGTTTATAAATATGAATTAATTTGTGGTTCATCTCAGAACAATGGTTATAAGCTATTACACGTATATTAAGAAGTGCTTTATGCAAGGGTTGTAAGTGTGATACTGCCCTTTTCTAAAGCACATACACTATATAAGATTTCTTGTCTACAAAAACGTATTGAAACAAACGATTATATAAACGTTTTAACTGTCAGCAGTACCATATGGTAACATATTACTTTATACTTAAGAACAGAATTGTTGTTTGCTTAAACACTGTCATAATTCCTGATGATTCCTTGAGTTAATTAAAATCACCAAACTGTCAGCAAAAATTATACTTGTTTTAACCTCAATTTTGACAGGAACGTAAGAGATTATGAACTGGTGAAGCCTAGAATATATTAGATAAAGTATACAGAAGAACCTGTCCTAAGCGGTCATTCATGTATCTTCAAAAGCAAGTGATTACATAATGCATGTAAAAAGTAATGGCGTAAGCTCCTTTAGATGCTTTTGACATGCTCCTTTAGATGCTTTTGCATTACTTTTGACATGCATTAAGCAACCACCTGCCTTACAGATCGAAGATTAAATTGGACATTTTTTTGATGGACACACCAGGCAGGTTCCTTTGTATTCACCTTTGCCACATCTCCAGTTCCTTGTTCTTTTGTAACAAATTCACCGTTCTCCATCTCAAGAGACAACCGCCCTTTTTTGCTCTTCTTGCCCAGGTCTGTGATAGGCTCCTTGAAAACATTCACCTGCAACAATAAACAATATCCATTTACAAAAAAGGTAAATGCATAATGTATTTGATTAAAATAGGTTGCTTCTCAATGCTGATAAGCATTCATGCATTAAGCTATGTACTACGTGTTTGGACACCGGGTTTCAATCGGGTTCATGGAGACCAACGATATTGCAAATTTCAAGATGTCCACCAGTCAGCCATCTTATATACGATTGAGTAATCGTGTGCAATTTTTACGATACAGTTAGTTCCATAGTAACGCACTAAGGGCGTATCTTTTTCAGTAATGTTGATTATGAACTCGAGAGGTCGGACCTCATTCTTTTCAGAGAGCAATTTGAAGGTACAGTTGACGGTAATGGTCATGATTAAAATTCCTACATTTTGTTGGTCTCAGAAATTCTTGGAGTGGCTTGTCTTCAAATAGGATTTTGGTACCGTTCGATCGTAGGTAATCGGTGTATTTAACACCTTGGTGTGTACGTATTAGAAAATATCACAAAACATTCTGGTAATCAACTAACCATACAGCTTGTGTATGGGACCATTTAATACGTGTTACTTTTCACAATATCTCATGACATGAACCTTACACAAAGATATATTAAAATTTTACATAGTCTATAAAATTCAGTGTAAATAATGACAACTTTCATACAATATGTTTCTAAAACTGACGTCACGGTCACAGTCAAGGTCACAGAGACACAAAAATAGTATGCAGCACTACACCTTCCCAAGATTCACTCACATGAGAAATTTCGAAATCCTTGAAATCCTAACCCAAGGGTCATCCATACAAATTTCCACACACAGTTTTACAAAAACTAAAGTCAAGGAAGGATTACAGAGACACCACTTAAGTTAGTATGCGATATCCTGCTTTCCCTTCCCAACTTGCACACACGCAATACATTTGGAAACCATAACCCAAGCGGTTGCAAAGATATCGTCCGGACGAAATTCCGGATAGATGGGCGGACAGACTGAATGACGGGCGGAAGTCAGACGGACGGAATGCTAGTCTATATCCCCATCCCTCCGATGGCCGGTGAGGGACACAGCAGTAAACATCGAGCCAGTCCTTGTCATACATTGTTACATGTAGCTAGTGAAATTTCGGAATAAATGCTGATAACAGTACTAGTAACGTCTAAGCACTATGATTCTGATGGTCATATGCAGATAGTGTTGTCATGCTAGGCTCGGCATGTGATTTAGGTGTTAATACTCACATCCAGTGAGACAAATATATCTCTTATTTATTTATTGCAATAAGGTTACATGAATACACAAGGATTTCTTATGTAAAGAGCAAATGATGTAAATGGCACATTTTATGGGTGGTTGTGACCTGCTAAATACTACTAGTAATATTGTAATCATACTTTACATTCTTGGTTGAGTATACGTATTATATTTTTATATAACTGGAATAGCCCTAAGTCAGAGTGAATCAAAACATACCTCTTTTCCATCGCAAACTGCGTAGCTGCACTTGTAAGCACATTTCTGAGTATCCCTATCTATCCTTTGTAACAAGGCTCCTCCACTACCAAATACCAGGTTTTCTGCACTCCAGTTGTGAGCCTTCATGTTCTCCAATATGGGACTAAGTGTCTCATAGCTTATTCCATCACCTTGCATTACGCGGATGTAGGGTGGCAACAACTTAAATCCTTTCTTGTTCTTTTCTGTACCAAATTGTTGGCCTAAAATATCAAGAACCTGGAACAATATATGTAACAGTGGTTACATATTCAATGAAACATTGCATCTGATCTATTCTGGTTTTTGAAATGTATATGATTCCGTAATCTCTTTAGAAAATCCTATATCAGAAGATAAATGTTCACATAGTTTCCATTTATATCTTAAGTTATAAAGTGCTCTAGCAACAATATATTTTTATAAGTTCAGCTTATTTCAATCACAAATTTCTATTACTCAGGAACCGATGCAAAGAAAATCGCATATATCTAGAGTTCAGTGCAGTGCAGTCAGAATTGCAATTCCATGGAATGCTTCCTTCTACAGAATTCAACTTATCGAGAGCTGTATTAGAACATCAACACTGTATGAAGTGTTGTCTGCTAAATGAAGAACACTTTAAATGTGGCGAATTACGTCCAACTTATTACAACTGATGGTGAATATTTCTTAACACTAAAAGCGACAACATATTTGTTGAGACTGTAATTATTTTCACTAGAAAAGCACAAAAGCTAGAGATGGCAGTGTCAACGGATTGATATATAAATCCTGAAAGTGGGTGATCCCTCGAAAGCAAGTTCAATGCAAAAAGAGAAAATCACAGACTCGGTTTTATTGAGTCTGTTCATGAGTAGTAATTAAAAGTGCAACACTACTCACGCCCCCAAGCACCGGCTTAAGTAGTATTCAATTTTCAAAACTAATAACATCAAAACTAATGATCTCGAAGGACCAGAAAAATAAAACAACACTGAAAATGAAGTACGGAGCGACTTTTTACGGCCGCCACAGAAGCACGTAACACCTGCTGCTGTGAAGTAAATATACCCTGAAAGTGGGTGATCCATCATACTACAAATCGCCAAAAAGTATGCAAAATGAGAAAATTGCAGACTCGGTTTTATTAAGCCTGTTCATGAGCAGTAATTAAAAGTGCAACACTACTCACTCCCCCTACAACCGGCTTAAGCAGTATTCAGTTATCAAAACTAATAACATCAAAACTAATGATCCCGAAGGACCGGCAATATAACAAATCTTAGAATCAAGTACGGAGCGACACAAACACTGAACACATGCTGTTGTGAAGTAAATATATGCTGAAAGTGGGTGATCCCTCTGCCATTGTTCACAAAACAGTTCCTAGTTGCTCATCGTCATGATATGACGTCAGTGGCATTTTGTGACGCTATGTTTTATCCTATTTTTTGTAAACTATGGCGTTATATCTTGTATTTTGTTTTCGATGAGTTTGATTGAGTTTTGGTTTAACGGTTTTCGGCACATTTTGGCTAACTATACACTGTCGGTGTTGAGCAGGTAAGGAATAGTTCTGTGAAAGTTGTTCGTGTTCATATTGTGCACGCTCACTTGATTTTGTGTTTCTTGTGTCGGTGTGGCATATTCTGCCTGATTTGTTTAAGAAGTATATACATGCCCTAATTTCATTTCTTGCAAGAACCATTATAAGAATGCCAAACATTCGGATTATATGCTGAATTACTTAACATCTGAGCATTTGCTAACATCTTATATGGATCCACCCGGATCCATACTGTTAGCAAAGATAATCACTTCCCGAGTAGTGTTCACAAATAAATGGGCATCATGCTACCCACGCTACAATAGTTTTTCAATTAATTCCATTTCATGCTAGTATTGGCATGATATGCTGTAAATACTCATTAGAGAGACCACATGGCTAAGCAAATAAATAATACTTATGTAACTCTTTAACCAAGCGAATATAGAAATCTGCATACATACAAGAGTCCGCCCATTATGAATAGAACTCAACTTTTATATTAGAAAACAAAGACTATCATTTTAAACAATAGAAATATCTTATTTGTAACATATAACTACACCGAGCAGACCCTGATCCGACATCATCGACGGAAGTTGTCTGATCTGGGTCTACTGATCTACTACAGGAAGACTTTTAACCCTTTCCCTTATGTAAGCGCATTTCGATGCATCTGCAAACATAGTAGACCAAGATCAGACGGCTCCTTTTGGAGCCGTCTAAACAGGCTCTGCTATGTTTGCTTATAGTGATATATAGATCTGATTCTACAGCTTCTACCTGAGCCAAAATGCCATGTGTTCATATGCCATTATAAAAAGTAATCTTATTAATATGCATGCCGTCATTATTTCCTACATGAATTCATACTCATCAGGGAAATGGTTAAGTGGTCACCTTAGATAGGCTGTACTGTATAGTCACACATTTCTTACCTTCACAACAACTTCTGGTGGATCTCCAGAGTCTGGACGAATAACTAGGGGCCCATCTTTTCGACCTTGGACCAGCTGCTTCAAGTCACCACCCCACATTTTTTCGCAGGCATCCCATATATTGTAGCTATCACTGACACATGCCATAAGGCCTGATGGAAACTTGGTCAACATATTGCGGAATGCTTCAAGTTCTCCGTCTTTACCCCAGGTAGTGATAGTGCTGAAGATAGACAGGTGACTTTAATCAAAAGAACTGGAATGTCAGTGAAAACACATGTTATTTTATATTAGTTTCCAGCGGCCACCATAGGCGATTATAGGGGTGTGAGTAGTGTTGCACGTTTAATAATTGTTTACGAACAGACTCAATAAAACCGAGTCTGCAATTTTCTATATTCACATTGTTACTTTTCCTTTCGAAGTATGTCTTACTTTCAGAATTTATGTACTTCACAACAGCATGTGTCAAGTCGTTGTGTGGCGGCAGTGTTGTTATTTACTCTTGTACTTTGGGATCCTCAGTTTCAATGTTTTTAGTTATGAAAATTGAATACCCGTGTAAGGCGTGGGGTTGAGTAGTGTTGCACTTTGAATAACTGACCATGAATAGACTCAATATTTTATTATCAATTATTTATACAATCAGCCCTTCCATCCGTCCTTCCGTCCGCACTTCCGTCATTTTGTTCGGATATTGACCACATTATATCTCCTCAACCACTTGAATATGGTTTCCAAATTTCTCACGTGGATGCATATTGGGAAGGAAAGGTGTCGCACGCTACTTTTGTGTATATGTGACCCTGGCATTGAGTTCAGTTTTAATAAAGATCTGTCTGATTTTGTTTCGGGACGATTGATCCTCAACGCCAATGTGTTATAATTTCCAAATGTCTTTTAGAGTGCATCTTAGGATGGTGGAATAGTGTATACTACTTTGGTGTCTCTGTGATCTTGATCTTGACCTCAATTTTAATACACATTTGTCAAGATATTTTTCTGGAAGATATATCTTAACTGCTTGATTAAGGGTAATAGAACAGGCTCTGATAAGAGGACTTTTCTACGAGCTTTCTGATATGGATCGACGTTTTGAAAATATTAGTCCCCATGTTGCTCCCTTTCAAAGGATTAAGATTGCAATGGAAACGTCAGATTATCTGGCATATGTGCCATTTTTCTGCTTAAACTGTAATCAGATTTGTTTTACTTACTACCATTTTCAATAAACCACTACACCATTCATGTCAAAGTGTTAATCATACTGTTATCTGGTTAGATATTGAGCTATTCAACGTTTAGTCTGGATCCACGCTATTTACACATATGAGTAAGTTTGGCGATATGTTGTATAAGGGATGACAATTTCTTACCTGTGTTCAGAAGCGGGCACAGAAAACCCTGCCATCTCACAGCCGTAATATCTCCTGGCCGTGGTCATACCGGCTACAGTGTCAGTTCCCATGAAATTGACAAGATGGGCACACCCTCCAATACCTGCTGACTGAAGGAAGACAAAAGGGTGCAGAGTATTTTTCTCTTTGGACTTGTAAGAAAGGGACATTTTGAAAATACAGCTGACAGCAATGAAAACTAAAAACAAATTCGCTCATGTAGTACTATGCTCCAATCTACACAACAAAAGTTGCAGCAACCAACGCTGAAATATATGGCTCTGAACGGATGCCTCATGCCCCTTCCTCACTGATCTTGCATCGTCTGGTTTCTATTTTTCCTGAGCTGAAATCACACATCTGTGGTCGGCAATTTCAAAGTGATGATGAAGTTATTCATGCTGTTTCAGAGTATCTTGAAGCTCAAGATATAACTTTCTACGAAGAAGGGGTTGCCAAGTTTGAACATCGATGATGCGTTGAAGTTCTAGCAATCTATGTTTACAAATAATGCACAAATAATATCTCCTTCTTGTTGTCATCCTAGCGAGACCGACAACTGTTTGGAATCGTAAATATGAAAGTCAGTTAAAAGATGCCACGCAAACCCGTTAAGGCATCCAAAAACGTACATATAAAGTGCATACGCATGCAGACCCCAAATACACAAACAGACACACTTACCACACCACATACGCATGTACGTACACAAATTACACACGCACACGCGCAGATGCACATCCAAATGATGTACTTTGAGAACTGAAGCAGAAAATAAGTATTGCATAGAAAACCACTAGTAGTTTTAAGGTTAAATTGCATTCAGTATCAATACCTCTACACTTGTAGATCCTCTGAAACCAAAATCGAACAGCATAAGTGGCAGTTTGTCCATTGTATCAGCAGTCTCCGACAAATATCTGGCAAGAATATCCTTGTGGTATTTTGAGTTTGTTGCAACTGTCATAGGGTACCATACCTGAACCAGTACTGTCTGAAATTGACATATGTAACCTCTTTAAATGCTAAAAATATTCATAGAGTCCGTGATTCAATAGCAAAATTTGTTTTTGGACTAACAAACAGTGAATATGCTTATAAGAGGACTCATGAACAGGACTTTCGATCTGGATCTACTTTGTCTGCAAACAACATTTAAATCGATTCTCACATCAAATGTGTTAAATGAAGTTATTCCAGTATGGCCGTATATTGTTCATCTGAGCTACCAATAGTTCAGTTTTAAATTTGGAATGTATTGATATTATCCTCCCAATTTGACCTGAGACTCGATTAAATTTCGGCGTGTTTATCGGGATTGTTCGTAATACTCTGTGACAAAACATAGCAAACCAAAAGCCGGTAATAATCATGTTCCACGAGGATTGTACAGTAACCCCCCTCTAATGCGACCACTTAATAAATAAACATGACTGTCTTTATAAGCAGGTGGTTGCTTAATGCAGGACAATACAGGAGCTTTCTGCATAACTTTCGTCCTGTATTAAGCTACCACCTGCCTTTGTCACTGTGAATTATGCCCCCTTTTGCTGGTCACATTAGAGAAGATTACCGACGATAATACACGGAATATGCATGAGTCTCAGGTCAAATTGGTAGGATAATACAAGTGTGAAAGATTTAAGCAACATAGAACTACGTGTTTCACATTCTCATAATTTGAATTGGCAGAGATCTGATAGCCATAGATATGTCTGAATATGATCAAGACCTGAGAAAAACTAAATACCTTAGAGTTTAACACAGTTTAAGTGCGGTATTTTATATATCAAGTATTTATTTCTTATATGATAATAATCTGTGTGACTCTATACAATATTTCTAACAATAACGATCTGTGAAGCAGTAAAGGTGCTCGAATGTCCTTGAGTCAACTTACTCGATTTTGCACCACTGGTCGCAGATTTGTTATTATAGTGCTATGAGAAAGAGTACTGAATCCACACTCTCACGCAGATGTAATAAAATCCTTCAATGAAACTTCTTTTCTCGGTATTTGGACGATATTTTCAACATAGATAACCCTTTATTTGATATTATGATCTCTTACCCAAAATAACTAAAATTGAATAAAGTTAACTCTTCCGACATTTATGCAACTTTCCTTGATCTAAACATTAATATTTTCAATGGAATTATTACTTCTAAAATGTATGACTAACAACAAGATTTTGATTAAAATATTATTAATTTACCTCATCTTAACGGAGATGTTCCCCGTGCTAGAGTATGCTCTTCTGTTGACGATTTTAACAACACTGTGTACAAATGGGTTGTTACAATTGTCTATTTACTTTACCTCTAGGTAGTTGGTGAGCCAGTAGCAGGCAGGATCTGTGTTCTCGACTGTTAATAGCACGTTTTTGTAGGGAACCACAGTCCCTTCAGGTACAGCCTTGATCCTGACTGGCAGGTGGCCATCATGCGTCTGAAAATAGTGTGAACAAATGCTTAAGCTTTAATAAATATTACAGAGCTGTAGATAGTATACAGTAGAACGTGTCTATAGCAGCCATCAAACACATGTCCAATTATGGGTCTGTAATGCAGGTGGTTGCTTAATGTAGAACGAAAGTAATGCAGAGCTTTCTGCATTACTTTTGCCCGGCATTAACCCATTCCCTCATATTGATGACTTTTGATGACTCTGTCACCTTGTGAAACAATTGTGATAAATAGGGCATTTGTTCCTATAGGAGCAAATGCTCTATTTATCACAATGGTTTCAAACTACACAATTCTAAACGTTTCCTTTTCTCTAGTTAATGCTCCTTTTTGGTAGATTTATTCAAAGCGGTTATATCTAAAATAGCCTATGAGGTAATGCGTTAAGCAACCACCCGATGTTTAAGACTCTTATGTTCAATAAATGAATGACCGTTTAAGCCAGGTTCTATTGTACGCACCGATCCATTAAAACCTCTCACTTCTCAGCTTTTACTTCACATTTCCCATAATGTAGTCGGTCGGTCGGTCGAAGGGGCATCTTAGCTGATTTCATGACAATTTCTTTCCACTTTGTCCTGTCTTCCACTGATCTCTTGGGTGGTGCAAAACTCAAATTGGTCTACTCCTGGATGTCATCTTCCCATCTCTTCCTCGCATTCTTGTTCCATTGACTGTTCATTGGAGAACATCTGAGCACGAGCCATGTCAATACAAAAAGCTTGCGGATATGGTTTTTAGTAATTGACTGTTCCTTTCTACGCCTTTTGCAAACAGAGTTCTATTATCGTCTATAGGAGTCGTCTGATGTGTTTACTAATGATATAATATATTTATACGGTTTTGCTAAGGCCAAATATCCCTGTGTCCGTGTGCTATTATAACAATCTAATATATATTCACGATATCATAGTTTCTACGTAGATATTCATGGAGTAAATGGTTAATTATGCAATACATAACTTGGCATATGAAATGGGTTACATTTGCTATGGTTTGTATAGATATTTGACCTCACCATGAAAACATCATTTAAACATAATTTGTTGGTCAAACTTTTCATAAAATGATAAAGCAAATGTGTGATTATATGTTATGGCTTATGTGGAATGGATGACACATATATCAGTGTCCTACATTCAAACATCTCTATATCCATCTCTATAGAATTAGATATTCCAACACATGAATGAAACTAATTTATATTCAAAATGAACGGAGTCCTGTATGCATTTTCATCAAGTTTAGGGTTGAAATCTCGTGTGTAGTGAATAAAAGCATACGGCTGATACTTGCATTCTAAATAGAGTAGAATCCCTCTAAACCGGACGTTAAATTTAGTGAAAATGTCTAGGAGACAGGTGGCAGCTTAATGCAGTGTAAAAGTCATACAGAAAGCTCCTCTAGGAGCTTTCTGCATGACTTTCATCCTGCATTAAGCAGCCGCCTGCCTAAACGTATCTAAAGTTTTCGCCACTAGAATTTCGGTTTAGAGAGGTTTTACTGTCGCTCTTTCGCTGATACGTGGTGTCGTTTGCTAACATTGTCGTCTGCTTCAGTTTTCACCTTTGAACTTTCTTCTTTCAAACCCTATTATAACAGTTTCAAACAGTTTGTGTTCTGATGAGAAGCCATGCAAACCGTTGGAAAACAATATCACCTGTTACAGCGGAAGAGATGAATAGCCAAACAATTATTCGTTGCCCAATTCCTCGTTTAAACCCCATAGGCTATTTTAGTTACAACCACTTTGAATAAATCTACCGAAAAGGAGCATTAACTAGAGAAAAGTTTTTTTTAGAATTTTGCAGTTTGAAACCATTGTGATAAATACAACATTTGCTTCTATAGGAGCAAATGTTCTTTTTATCACAATGGTTTCACAGAGTGACTTTTACAGAGTAGTCAAAAGTAGTCAATATGAGGGACGTCAATACTAAGACTTAACCCCTTCAACACTGATTTATCAGAGTAGAATAACCCATTATTGTTTAATCATGGAGTCCACTTAGTATGAAAGACTTAAACTTGCTAGAGGATTTTGAATGACAAACAATGCAGTCCCTGATCACAAGGCTCCTTTAGGAGCCCGTTTGTCTGAGTCTACACAATTTGCAAATGACAGTGCATGTATCTCTTGGGTTGAAAGGTTAATGTAGGTCCCCTATTATCTACAGTAAACACGTCCAAATCAATTTGTGGACCCATCCATTTGAGATTCATGGGTTCAGTAAACAATGCTGGCCCTAAGTAGAGGTCTCCTCCAGTCTGTTTGCATGTAATGTCTGTGAACATGCGAAAACTGGCGGAATTGTATCTCCTTTCTAATTGCGAGTTGAGTTCATATCGTACAACTTAAACAAAACTCTAAATCACCATACTTATACATGTAATTCTCTCCTAGATTATTTCAGACCCAACCTATTTGAATTAATCTACGGAAAAGGAGAGTTAACAATAGAAAAGGAGAATTTTAGAACTGTGTAGTTTTGAAACCATTGTGATAAATAGAGCATTTGCTCCTATGGAGCAAATGCACTATTTATCACAATGATTTCAAAGAATGAGTTGTACAGATGCACAAAAAGGCGTCAGCAGTATTTAAGAATGAGTTAACGAGTTTAATTCTTTCATTGTAAATGCTGAATCTATGGTCACCTTTTCAAACGGGTTGGATTGAGGTGAGTCGCACAGAAACTCGATGTCTCACCAGAATCAAAACTGTTTGCTATCCTGATAGCAAATGAAGTAGATTACAAGTTTTGAAGACGGCAGTATCTATTAATGAAAGTGTTAAACGTGATCGGTGATATCCATCCAGAACATAACTGATTAATCTGTCAAATAATTTAGTCTGCAAAATGAGTCGTTTAATTTTCTTCCTTTTTTCAAACACAAACAGTTTAGACCCAGATGAGACGCCAATTTACTAACCGGTCGTGTAAGTTCATCTTCTAACACAAACAATTACGTGGATGAGTGCAACAAAAATCATTCTAAGCTCTTTTTTCAGTAAATTAAACATAACAATTGCAAAGCGATTGGCACAAAAGAAATTTCTGAATGTAATAGCATTTGCAAATAGCATAAAGCAAGATCAGATGTCTTCTATAGATCAGATGTCCTCTTATCATCGTCTGCATTGTTTGCCATTCTAAGGCAGCTCGCAAATTACGCAATTTCAGTGGCGCCTCTCCGGAGAGAAACTGTAGAATCATATCTACATTGTCAAATTTGTATCATAAGCAAACATAACAAACCCATGTCGTTCTATAGGAGCCGTCAGATCCGGGTCTACTATGTTTGCAAGGCGTAGAAAAGCCTATTTATGGAGTAAAGTGTTAAACGCACACGTATGTAAAACTTGATGTAACGAAGTAATTTAATCTACTGTCATCTTCATGCTGTTTGTCAAAATTATCTTTAAGTTCCCTATAAGGTGTACTTGTCAGGCTATTGTGATGCATATCCAGCAGTATAACGTCAGACGTTAACCTACATATCAGCGATGCCAAGAGATTACTGTATAACTATTTAACCCTTTACCTTATAGAGACGAAAAAACATTCGGTTACAAACATGTTGACATGTAAAAGATAAACAACAGATACTTCCTTTCCCATTGTGCAGCACGGATCATGCGTGTTTCTGATGTACATTCATGAAATAACATAACGTTTATGCACTCTGCGTATAGCCAGACCAAGCAGCGCATCTATTCAGAGTTACACTACATATGCATTGTGATTGGCCCTGATGTCAACTACATGTATGTGCCTGCTAGAGGCAATTTTTATGATAAACCACACGAACAGTGTACACCTAAATTGGACGTTAAATTTAGTATAAATATCGGTTTTGGAGACAGGTGGCAGCTTAATGCAGGGTGAACGCCATGCAGAATGCGCTTAGAGGAGCGCTTTCTGCATGACTTTCACTCTGAATTAAGCAGCCACCTGTCTAAAACTATCAAATTTCTTCTGTACTAGAATTCCGGGTTAGAGGTTTTTTACTGTTTATCCAGATAAAACATAGGATCATTTGGCGTCTAAGCAGGTTCCGAAGTGATTGACAGTTTGTATTTGTTAAAATAAACTAAACATTTAGTAGACGATAAGTATGCAACATTCTTCCATTTATTCCATAGGTACGCACTGAACAGAACTTCATTTCATAAGTCTCCTGATCTTGGTTTGATTTACACATATATATGCAAAGACAACAGGGGGACTTTTACACAGGGCCAGCAAAATTAGCTTTGCTTTTCACAATCCAACATAGTTGTAAAAATCTAAAACTGTAAAAGATAACAATATTTACAGACAAATTTAACCCATTCCCTCATAGGCTATTTTTAGATCAAACCATTTTCAATAAATCTACCGAAAAGGAGCATTAACTAGAGAAAGGGAAATATTTTAGAATTTTGCAATTTGTAACCATTGTGATCACAATGGTTTCAATATGTTATTTTTACAGAGGCGTAGAAAGGCGTGTTTATGGAGGAAAGGGTTAATATGGTGTTCATAAAGTTAAATTCATTGTTCAATGGGTCAAATGGTATTCAAAAGATTTAATTGATGTGTTCAAAGGGTTGAGTTTGATGTTCAAATGGTTACAACGTAGTTTTCAAAAAAATGAACTTTATGTTCAAAGAGTTAACACTTGGTGATTTAACTTAGTGTTAAAATGTTGAATTTGGTGTTTTACAACTTACATTAAGAATGTACGTCCATCCCTCTTCATTGAAAACATCCTTTCCATAGTTTTTGTTGTAGAAAGCCTTGGCCTCATCTATCTTTTCCTTGGTGACCACACGTCCACATAGCCATCGCTTCAGAATATACTGAAGCCCAAAGAAAACCACTTTCGGAAATTTTCCACCTCTGCTTTCGAAGTATGAATAAACTGTGGTTGTGTTTGGAGGATACTGTAAATAATGGCTTATCTGAAAAGTATGACATTTTTATGTTTAACAATGGTACCGCATAGATTTCCATAAACGCGTATTGTGAGTTCGTTTAACTTCTAAGCAAAAACCTATAATGCGGTTTTCCACATATGTGCACTCAAAAGAATAGTAACAGGCTACTTTCAATTTGGACAATATCCCTTACTAAAAGATAACAAAAAATCTGACAGGAAGTGCCAAACGAAAGTCTATCGCAACCATAGAAGCACGAATTAAGTGCACACGTACAAATACATGCAAACTCAACCTTCACAGAACAATTCTGCGCCTGCTCATCACTGAAGGCGTGTCCGCGCTCTACGACCATAATGTTTATAAGCTTTCCTTCATATAAAAATGTTTTCACGCATTTTCAAACAGAATAGAGCTCTATAGGAGCCGTCTGATCAGGGTCTGCTCTGTTTGCTAATGGAATTTGATAAAGCTGTTGCTTTCCTTTCTAAAATGACTACAATGTTCTACCTTCCATATTTCATTATAACTATTTTGTCCATGGATATTCAGTAGGTATTGAAATTTGGAATACACTTAGAACGGGGAAACGGTTATTAAACCAAAATACTATCTTAATCATCGAATACAAAGACAAGATATGACGCCATAACTTACACAAGTGTAGAATATGACATAAAGTACCACAACATTTTACTCTGAAAAGTATTGTATTGGTTTGGGCTGGATCTCGAGACTGAATTGGATGTTTGAAGTTAGTACACGAGCATTAAAGTCTAGCACGGATAGGAATTTGAGTAGTCTATACAACACCAAATGAACTTTACTAGAATTTTGATTTTCACCAAACATGTGATGGTAAAGTAAAGAATGAAGTATAAATGTGTATTGAATGTTTACATTTATTACCCCAAGTTTTGGAAACCCGTTTCCCCCTCTCCACAGTGCAAAGCTGAATACGTCAGTTTGACCCCATTCTGATAACTATTGAATTAGAATTACATAGTAGCATACAGATTCTGAAAGAGTTGTTTGATCTGGGTCTGCTCTATGCAATTAAAACCTACCAATGAAAAAAGTCTGCAAAGTTCCACAAGAAATGATGAATTATGTTTCATTAATAATGGGGTATTTGGATTTCAATTCTGATCGGATGAATTGACAGCTGCTCTTATCCTTCATATTTAACATGAAAGCTGAATAAGTATGAACATTGAATACCGTTTAAGCCGGTGCTAGGGGACGAGAAAAGTGCTACACTTTTGATTACTATTCATGAACAGACTCAATAAAATCGAGTCTGCAATTTTCTCTTTCCGCATTGTTACGTTTTCGAAGGATCTCCCACTTGTTTCGCGCCTTATAGGGGCAACAATATTCGACGGGTGTGTCAGAGGAAATTGTACTGGTGCATTGAATAGTCAATGCATATATGTATATCAATTACCTGCTTTTGACATTTATAAACGTTTTCATGGATAAATCCTTTACTCCATAAATACGCCTTTCTATGCCTTTTGCAAACAGAGTAGACCCAGATCAGACTGCTCCTATAGGACCAGGGTCTGCTCTGATTGCTTATGACATAATATAGATATGATTCTACAGTTTCTGACATGGCCAAAAAACATGTGTCCATGTGCGTATATAGTAATAAATTTAATTAATAGTCATGGTTTCCTTATTTCTTACAACGATAGCCATGCTACTATCATATCAAATGACTTTCTAAATTTCCAGTTCAGTTTTACCGATTGAACTTTCAGAAACGGTTTGAAAGATCAATAACATACAAAATCAAACATTACATTGTGGAAGTTGTCAAACAGAAAGAAAACAAATAATTTTTCAAACATAGAATATGACATCCAGACAGGAGACACCACCAACAACACACAGCCATCCCAAAAGTACCACAGAAGTGCGCGCACATATATAAACACGCAAACACTTACACGCATGTACACACACGCGCACACACTACCATTTGTCGTAAATAAAACCAGGACAACATTTCATAGATATTAGAAAATGTCCCTGAGGCATGTGTAGATATCATACAAGAAATGAGTTTAAACACCATTACTACTAATGGAAATAGGTGTGCGTGAAACTTTCTCTGAACTGCTTACTTCTTGTGTCTGATTTCATTTTCAGTTTTGGGTATGAAAGAAATGAACAGAAGTGAATAACAGAAAGACAATACAAAGGCCTAAGGTTATGTTAAAGAACTATTCATAACATTTTAATTCGTGTGGACGTCATGTAAACCTCGGTCAGTTATGGTATCATGATAAATATATTCACCAACAAGTTGGTAATTTTATTTTGCACTGTCAGCATTAAACCAACTTATAAAAGAGTTCCTGCGCAATGAGTCTCTGCTGACTTTAATAAAACACATAAGTTAACTAGTCAACAGAGCTACGGATAAATGTGCGTACTCAAATACTAGAATCGTCATTTCTCCACCAAACCCTATACTTTGATTACTCTTTAGAATCGTCTCTTCGAGACGATATATGAGTGGTCACAATAAAGGGTTTGGTTGAGAAATAAAGAAGTTATTCTTGAAAATGCTTTAATTCACGCATCTTATTTGGAGCTCTGTAATAAGTCAAGATAAATTAAATCAACTGTTTTTACCTTATAAGAGTCAGTAACGAGGAGCAAATTGTCAGTTCCTGCTGCTTCGTACGCCATTTTAAACACTATTGAAAGGTGCGCGTGACATCATTTTGTAAAGTATTCAGTTACTGACCTATAATACCTAACACAACTGATGCCCCAGATTGCATCCATCTGCTGAGGTGGTTGACAAGATAGAATTGTGGTCCAGATATGTGATCGTGAAATTTGTAGGAAGCTAGGTATGTAAAGCCCATAACACTTTATGTACTTGCTACAGTACATATATGAACTCTTTTAACCCTCCACAAGGTTGGCTATAAGTGGAACTGTAGCAATATTTACTGTGGGCAATGGTGCACATAGATTTAAATATGCATGTGATAGTTAAAATAATATGTTATTACTTAACATTAAACCTGCTGAGCAACTTAATTTTACAGACACCTACTAAATTTTCAATTTTCAAGCTATAATCAATTTGTATACCAAATTGCAATCAGGGTGTCAAACAGTTTGGATCCTGATGAGACGCCGAGTTACTCGGGCGTCTCATCTGGATCCAAAGTGTTTGCATAGGTATTCACTCATCCGCCCATAGCAGGCTAAAGGTTAAATATGTGCCATCAACTTATTCACCAAGGCCACTTGGGTTCTCCGAAATTCAGCGGAGGCTCAGTATCAGGTAAGCTTTCCCAAAAGGATATAATACCTGTGAATTTATACATAGATATTAACCACTATTTTCAAGGCTAAGGGGAAACACAGACTATTAAAAGAACTACACCAAGTTGTTTTGTGTTGATTATTTCGCGGCCGGTAGCTTGAACTTGTGTTTAATACTTTAATCCATGCCTATGAATGTAAATTTAATGGTATCATGAATATTAATTATATGCACGTTTAAAATGTCATATAAACACTGAAATTGTGTGCCATAGCAGAAACTGTAGAATCATAATTTTATGTCAAAAGCAAACAGTGCAGACCTGATCAGACGGCTCCTGCAGGGACTGTCTCATCTGGGACTGCTAGTAGTTAACCTCATCTCTGTAGACCACAATACATCCGATGATCCCTTCTTTGTTCTATATGAATGGCACCATTCCTCTCGGAGGAGACGAAGGAGTCAATTTTCGAAACGCTCATGAACGTGCAGTAGCAGAATTTCTTTAGGCAGATCTTGTATAGAGTGAAAACCGCTGAAGGAGAATCGTCATAACACTGTATACTGCTTTCTCTCTTATTGATCAGGGATGATTAAGGGAACATGAGTTTGGCCATATGGCATCACTGATTTGGATCCATAATAGACGATTGTGAGTGACTTTACAGCAGCCTACAATGATGGTGTAATGGTACTTTTCCGAGAAGATATAAATTAAACTAAAGCATAGCAGAGGACATGTTAAACTGTATACCGTGAAACTGCAGTGTAATCGTTCGTTGTTCATGCAGACGACACACTTTACATTTCGCTATTACATTGGCAATGTCTCCTTATAAGCTAGTCGTGTACCATAATGTTTAATATGAAAAGTATTTACAAAATTTACAAAGAAATAGCCTTTTTATTGAAAAATAAAGAAACAAGATGGCCATCAACCAACTGTTCTTTGTCCTAATATCCGTACACTGAACGATAGTCTTGTGTAAACTTTGGCAGCATCCCTATCCCGTGTAAATTTCGTGAGCACAGACCACGGATACCTTGGCATTAGGATGTTTTTGACAAATATTTTCAGAACATCAAAGTTAGCTTGTGACACCCATAATCTTTAGGATCCCCTGTCACAAAAAATAGAATGCTGGTTTTAAGAGTCGGGTTTCCTATGTAGTCCTATGTAGGTCAATTTTCAATAGCATCATAAAACTTGGTACTAAGTACTTGTTTTGTTCAATCATTATTTCGAAGATTGTCCTTTTGAACTTATATCGAAAGCTGCGCCCGAGGTACAAAAACCCCGTTTTCACCGATATTTATAATATTTGTTCTACAAATATTTTATCAGTCTTTGTCGAACAGTTAACGAAATTAAAACGCACCCCGAATAAATACAGTGAGCTCTCATTAGTCTTTGAAGCAACCACTGAATAAATAGGTGCAATGCCAATAATACCGGCGACCGCTTAAAGCAGAACAGAAGAAGAGCAAAAGGCTCCCAAAGGAGGCTTTTTGCTCTTCTTGTGTTCTGCATTTCAAGCGTTTACCTGTTGGTACCACAGGCGTTCGGCTCATGAAATATATCTAAAATAAGTGTCCCTGAATTGACGTTTTTTAACATTTGGAACGGAAAAATAAAGTTTGGAGCGTTTTGAGACAAAGCTGAAATTTCTTATATTCTATATTAAAATATACAACTGTTAGGCTTTTTTTTTTTTAAATAAAAGCGTTGCAAGTATCTAGACAATTATGTTATGTGATTGCCATTGAAATATGAATATCTTCTTGCTGTCAATGGAGGCAGTTCGATATATATATCTTCGTGTTTTAAATACCGGTAGGTCAAAATTACTTGACACTCTGGTCAAGGTTTTGAAAAGAAAGACATGAAAGAACATTTTGAAAGAAAAGTGAACTGCTCGACAATTATCTTAGTTGACTGTTGTATTATTTCTTCTGATCCCCTGACTGTGGGACGGCAATCATGCTGAAAAACACCAGCAATGACTTTCTACATTACATACCTTTTACACGAAGCAGCCGTATTCTCTTCTGGACTACCATATTTATTCATTGAATGTTCGCTACAGAGATATTTTACTGTGTTGTCTGTGGTTTTAATTCAGCATCACAATCCGAGTCTTGATATGAAAGAACATCCTAAAACATATAAAATTTGATTTCAATATTTTTATAGTTTGTGTCGAACTCTTCCTACACCGTGAATCGGTGTGAACATATGCATAAAGAAAGGAGTTCCAACTGTGAACATATGCATAAGAAAGGGGTTCCAACTGTAAACATATACACAGAAAGTGGTCCAAATATGATCGTCTTTGACAGAGTTATGGTCATATGTTTTTGTTTGTTTTATAAGACATGTTACAAAGTAATGGGAATCCATTTCACCTTTGACGGGTTTGTTTGAATTTTTCACAGATGTACACTTGAAATGACGCTTTGTAGTCACAAGACAGAATACACATCATATGATTTGATCCAAATTGGAAATCGGGTGCATCCATGTCCTATTGACATGATTGTTTAATTATATTCCACTTTC